>OY757309.1:162857316-163239755 GCA_963583905.1 Stenurella melanura
CTAATTTCTTTAACTTCTTTATTTAAAATGCCTCGACATAATTTCAAACAGGGAAATGAGGGATATGATATGTGTTTACGTACAAAAAAACTTTTAGTGGACGTGCTGCAGCGAGAGATAATCATTTCCAAATAGAATACAACCAAACCATAAGATTTTCAAAGATCTGTTTCGTCGTTTATGAGAAACGGGTTAATTTCGCCATAAAAATGATGTATGACGACCAAAACGAATTACTCCAGATCGAGAACTACAAATTTTAGTTCGTGTAGATGAAGACTCTTAAGTCAGCTCAAGTCGTTTATCACCCCTGTTGCCACAGGGGTTAGTAAACGATCTGTTCTAAGAGTCTTATGCAAAGAACGCTTCTACCCATATCACTTCAATTCTGTACAAAACTTACTTCGAAGGGATCTTCCACAAAGGCTACATTTTGTCAATTTGTTCTAAATAAACACAACAGGGATCGAAATTTTGTTAAAAACATTTTATTTACCGACGAAGCAACTTTTACTCGCCGAGGGTTTTTAACTGGAGAAATACCCATTACTGGGAAGTAGAAAATCCTCATGCCGTTAAAGAAAGGCATTTTCAGCACGAATTTAAGATTAACTTTTGGTGTGGTGTTATCGGCGATCAGTTATTCGGACCATTTGTCCTTCCTCCAAATTTAAATGGACAGTCTTATCTGTTTTTTCTTCAAACTACTCTCGCTGATATATTGCATGTTTTCATACTAGACATACGGAACAGAATGTGGTTTATGCAAGATGGAGCTCCCCTTCATTTCTCCATTGAAGTCAGGAATTATCTTGATGGGACTTTTCCACGCAGATGGATCGATCGAGGAAGTGAGTTTGCTTAGCCACCAAGGAGTCCTGATTATAATCCTTTGGATTATTATGTGTGGGGACATATATGAAGTCCTTAGTCTATGCAAATACTATCAATTTAAGTGAAGAACTATCGGACAAAATACAAAACGCAGCCAATTTTATTAAAGGACAAGAAAATGTATTTTTCAATGTAAGAAAATCTTTTATAAAAAGAATTAAAAAACAGGTGGAGACCACACCGAAAATTTACTATAAGTTGCAGCAATGGGGATTTTGCATGGGGGGGAGTTTATACAATAAATACTAATGTCATTAAGTCAACTTTTATGTTATCTTTTGGTCTTCTAATTAGATTAGATCCTTATTTTCACAATCTCTTGATAAATGTATTTATCTCAATACCATGAAAATACTCCATTAGTTCATAAAAATTCAGGGAGTTTACTCTGTTATTACGATTTTGTTTTCCCTTACATTTTGTTCTTTTTTCAACAAATACACTTTGTTTCATTAAATTTGAATTTGTCTTTCAAAAAATTCAAATGTTTAACGGCAATTTCCTCGAAAACAGTTGGAGATATCAAGTTCTACCAAGTGTAGCTTTATACGTGGAAATGACGCCCTGGTCAGATTTTCTGGTCAGAAGTACCACAACGTTTCGTCCAAAAAGAATATGAAAAAAATTCATCATCAGATAGAGGTTCTGCGGCGCCCTCTATGATCTAACGTGATGTAATACATAAATTATTATTTCTTAGAATAAAAAAAGTTCCTGTAGCAAATTTGGCGATTTTACTAAAGAACATTTGGTTATATCCTCATATCTTGGCCCAAAGAATACACTCCTGCACTTTGGCCTATTATTAATCATCCGCCCTGTATACGTTTCTTACACTGTCGCGTCGTTCTTGTTTCAAATATTTTATATTTATTCTTACCGGTTACATTTTCTTTGAGGATTTTTCGCTTGCATGGCAAGCTTTTACAATCTTTAGATCTTATGTGTAACAAAGATAAGTGCTGTTGTAGACAATTATGCAGGTTCTTTTACAATTTGCACTAAGTGATCCTCATTCCTCAGATAAACTTGTAGTAATGCAGGTTCACTTTACGCACTTTCTGGAGCTTCTGACGTTCGTTCTTACGAATACTTCTAACTTTGTTGGCGATAAATGCGATTTTGAACGCCATCAATAATAATATTTTGAAATGGCCGACGCTATAGATTCTGCATCTACTCTATCTGATACATCATACTTGACCTATTAAGAGTTTTAGCTAACACCGAAACTAATTTCGGGTAGCATGTTGAGATTGCGCTATTGATATGTTTAAACATTTTATGGTTTCAACACACCAAAAAACAGAGTTTTGGATGCCCATCTGTCCATTCATTCATCTGCATAAGCAGAAAGCTAGCTGGTCCACTTTTCAAAGGATCGAAACCAGTTAAACTTGGATTTTTTAGGAGATCTCTCAGGGGGTATTTTTAGTACTGATGAACAAGAATCCAAAATTACAATTTTAAAAAAAATATATCTAACGATCTTGCCCATATTCCATAAATCGATGTCATTAACAATTCTACAATATATCATCATTCATTTGTCTCAGAGAATTCCAGAAATGGTAGTTTAGTAATGAAGGATAAACGAACATTGCGATATTTCATTATTGACGAAAAAGTTAGTGCGGTGGACTCATATCATATGTTTTGTATCCTTTTTAATCCTTAGGTTTGTTTTTCTAAAAGTACAGACGAACTATTCTGCAAGAGCTAGAAATAGATGTAGCCGCACATTATGCTGATTTGGCTGTTTCAACTCTTGAAATAACCATCTCAAGTGAAGTCATGTTTTGCCTCACAACACAATTCTTCCAAGATTAGACTGAATCAAACTGTGACCCAAAAATCATTGACAGAAAGCGGTCCTATGAGGAAGTATAGTATAGCTATCTCAAGTGAAGTCATGTTTTGCCTCACAACACAATTCTTCCAAGATTAGACTGAATCAAACTGTGACCCAAGAATCATTGACTATGAGGAAGTATAGTCTTCAGATTTCATAGTTGGTACTTTCCATACATGGTAGAGACGCCATATCATCAATCTGGAAGCAAAAATCTGCTGTGGAATTGTAAGGTTCTTGTGTTACGAGGCTTAAGATATTTTGGACAGCTACCGTATTTGCTGTTCTTGGACTATCACTATCATTACCATGCTTCGTGGTACCATTTTCTCGAACGTAACGAAGAATGGAAGCAAATGTGGTACGATGAAGCTGAGGGTGATTATGATATTTATCTTGATACAAGCGTGCAAACTCTCTTCCATTACATTTCGCGTCGCCATAAACAAAATGCACGTGAGTCCATTATTGAAGATGACTCTCGAATAAGCCAGTAAAGAAACAACAATCTGCATTGTGAAATTGAACCTTTTATTTGTGTTTTTTATCACCAAATAAAAAAATGCGAAAAACAAATATCTCTGATAATATAGTTTGGCAATAAACATTGTGAACTCTCGATAAAACATTTAATACGTCTCATATTAATTGTGATGTCAGTGTAGTTGAAAAGATGATTTAACAATCTAATTTGCTCCAGGATTATTGCGGCTCCTTTACGGCCATAGATTTATTAACAAAAATTGCTTGTATTGGTGCCTTCTATAACCTTCTACATTTGTAGGAATCTTTCAGGACATCCTGTATATAACGTAGCACATGCATTCCTCTTGTTATTGAACCAAGTAAAACGATCAGTTGAAAAAATATCCAATTTACTATAAAAGTAAATTCAGACAAAAATCCCATGAAAAAATAATATTTGAACCATTAAAAAGTCTTATCACTTTTGGCATCATATTAAATCGAAGTACGCAAAAAATTTCAAGTTGCACGGAGCGGAAAACCGCTCGACAAACTCTTCGAAAGTACAACGAATTTGACTTTTCGAAAGTACCACGAATTTGGTTTTTCGAAAGTACAACGAATATATCGCACAAGACGAAAAACTACTCCGTCCAACAAATTTTTCGAAAGTACAACGAATTCAATTTTCTGAAAATATCAAAAATTTATTTTTATGAAAATACAATAACGAGACTTAAACAAAGCAGAAAACCGCTCCTTGGGATGAATTTTTCGAATTTGGTTTTCGAAAGTACCACGAATTTGGTGGTTCGCCGGTCGAAATCCTGTCAGGATGTAGCGAGTAGCTATTTTAAACGTCAAAATTTAGGAAAAAATCAATGGGACGGGTTTTCCAATAAGAACCAAAACCCCCATTTAATTAACCTCAAAGTGGGAGAGCATAATCCTTATTCAAACCTCTAGAACGTACAAAAAATTAGTCAAAAAATTCAAAGTCGGAGGGTCGATTCCGACGAACTCAAATTGCTTTTTGTCCCGGCTTAGGCGAACAGCGCGATAGTGGTCGCTCGAAGGCGAGACGACGGAAAAAAAGTGTATTTGAGTTCGATGCTGTTAGTACGTTTACAAAAGCAGGAAAACCATCGAACTCATATAGATAGATAGCTTCTTTAAGCATCCTAACAATCATTTCGATAATTTCAGTGCAAAATTCAAAGTGAATAATTTTGAAAAAGTTCCGGATACATTTTACAATCATTACTAATTGGGAGTCTGAATCTTTTTGTACAGTCGATTGTCATAGTTCTCTCGACGCTGGATGAGTTACACTCCTACGGGAGGTAACGGCTTGCCGAGTGGTGGTGCTCTTTGATGTTTGCTTTATATACATTAGCTAAGTATTGAATATTTATATTTTCTACATTTTATGAATGATTTCAACAAATGAGATTATATTTTGAATTCGATTTCTTATTGATCCACTAATTGTAAGATTTGACCGACGTGCGATTCTGTGGTGTAAGTCAGACAATTACTTTCCGCGGGTCACCTTTGATCCCGCCACGTCTGTGTACTTGTCCGAATACTTATAGAATCCATCGACGGTCTTAATTATTAAGAAGTGTTTCTAAGAAAGTGCTAATTATAAGATATATTCATTAAAAGTGCACCGCCCGACATAAGATTTCGACGGAGAGAGCAGACTGTAGCAATCACAGTAAGTATAACTTTGTCTATTTTCGTCTTGGGGAGTCTGAAGGGTAACTTGAATTCCCCTTGTGAGTTGATAAGTATCGTAGCGGCGACACGGTTCCGGCCTAAATTTTATAAAATCCTTGTCGTGTCCATCAGACCATACGATACTAAGTACACCTACACTCTCATAGTGAGTTATATGATTTTAGGTCGTGAAAATACACAGGCGAGCAGCAACAGCTTTCTCGATATTGAAGTATATTTTTCTGACAATAACCTATTGGTTATATAAATCAGTTGGTAATTTATCAAACAAGAGCCATATTACTGGGTAGAATATGAGTATAAATTTCCTGTACTATAATGTTCTGTAAGTATTATATTATGTTTTGTAGAAGAAATTTCAAATGCCATATTTTCATAAGATATTGTATCTTAGAGGCATTAAAGAGTTCATTAAACTTGAGGATTTTTTTAAGCTCAACGCACACCGTCTCTTAGAGATCCCCCTAAATTGATTTTTGTCGTGCTATAAAGCCTCTTGTATCGTGGCGATGAAATAGAAAATGAAAAATAAAAGCGGAATGTGGAAGGTTGGTGTTCTTCCTTTATTTATTGAATTACACTTTATTGGAGTGTCTGTGTAATACCAATTTCGAGAGAAATTCGAAAGTTGTGTATATTTTGTATCAGTAAATATTTTCAAATACACAAAGGGAGTTAAAAGGCAAAATAAATTGAATTAAATTGGTGGGAAAAGTTGTATCAATATTACCTCGTTTGTTATTATTTACTTTGGCGGAGCAAGTATCAAGGGGAAAGAGATTAGCTCCGTCTGTAAAAAGAGATAAAGAATAAATATCAATATGTACTCACGATGCGAAGTGCAAACGGGAATTTGCCCAGGAAACTGTTGTTCACTCGCAAAGTAAAGTTATGGTTTAAATGAAATTCCAATGCATCATTGTATTAACATATATAGCTACCGGCGGAGGTTGCATGTTATAATAATAATAATAATAATAATAATAATAATAATAATAATAATAATAATAGAACTTTATTTATACTGCACATCAAACAGAATACAATATTCCACTTACATGGTGTACAGGGTTTTTACTACAAGCTAAGAATTAAGAAATAGTACTGTGGAGGAGGAACATACGTTAAAAATATAAATATAAAAATATAAAAATATGTTAAAAATATAAAGCTACAACTAGTATTACATATAATTTAACAGTTTACTTCTGCTGATATTAAAAAAATCTATATCCAGATTTTTTATAAATTCATTTGTGGTAATGAGACATTGGCCAACAGGCGAGATAGTGTTTGTTATTTTAAAAATATTATTCCTTTTTCTTAATCTAATATCGGGAACATTAATAGCAATTTCAGCTAAAATGTCGGGGTCATTAATTTTATTAAAAACGTTAAAAATAAACAATACTTTAGAGTTATTTCTTCTTTTCTGGAGTGAATTAATATTAAAATCTAAAAGTTGCGCTGTATACGATATAAATAATGGCCACAAATTATATTTCCTAAAGAGTAAAGTCCTCAGTAGTCTTTTTTGAATTTTTTCTAGCAAATCAGAGTATAAGATAGTTTTTGGGTTCCATATTATAGCCCCGTATTCTAGTTTAGAACGAACATATGAATTAAATAATAATATACAGGTATCATAGTTAAACTCTTTAATAGATCTAGTAATAAAACTAAGCTTTCTGTAACCCTCGGAGACTATATCTAATACATGGTTGTTGAAGCTAAAATTATCCGTAAATTTGACACCCAAGTCTTTTATTTCAAAGACACGATCTAACATCGTGTTATTGATTATGTAGTCATTTATAATAGGATTTTTTTTCCGCGTGAAGCTGACTGTTTTACATTTGGACTCATTGAAAGTAAGGTCACTTTTGTTGCAGTACACGAGGAGAGCATCCAGGTCATTCTGTAATAGATTACAGTCTTCCAAGGCTTCTATTCTTAGAAACAATTTTAGATCGTCTGCATACAATAAAAATTTAGAGTGCTTGATATAAAGGTTTATGTCATTGACAAATAAAACAAAAAGCAGGGGTCCCAGAATCGACCCCTGAGGGACTCCTGATGTGGGATTAAAGTTATAGGATTTACTACTATTAAATTTTACAATGTTAGATATGAGTGAAGAAAGTTCAAAGTGTTTCTGCTAAAGGAAATAGATTCCAATTTTAGGATAAGTACTCGGTGATTGACCCTATCAAATGCTTTCGCCAGGTCTGTATAAATGACATCAAGCTGTGATCCATGTTTAATCTCGTTGGCAACTGAGTCACTAAATATATACAAATTGCTAACTGTTGATTTACTATGTACAAAACCGTGCTGTTGGTTAATTATGACTGGGCTAACATGTGAGTACATTCTGTTATATATCACCCTCTCAAATATTTTTGAAGGGCATGGTAGGACTGTTATTGGTCTATAATTTTTTATAAAACTAGTATTTCCGCTCTTGTGAATAGGAGTTATACGTCCTACCTTAAATTTATTGGGAAATATTTCCTCTTTGAGACACAAATTAAATAAGATGGCAAGTGGTTTTGCGAGCAGTCCACCGTATGCTTTAATGTTGTGGGTTTGATAAATAATCGTCAAGTTTATTGAAAGAAATTATACAGAATGTTCAAAATCTGTAATGTGGTTATAACTGCTGCAAGTTTGTGTAAAAAAAGTAAATTATGGGTAAATTGTTTATAAATGCTATTTTGATTCGACCAAAGCACCTCATAAAGTAACGTTACGACAGGTTATTATATGATAATATACGTATTTAATATATACTTTACTTGGATGTCGTAAATCGATTCAAAGAAATGCATTCGAATAATGTTGAAGGTACCTGATGGAATTTTATTCCTTATTTAGATAATGTTTGAGAAATATGAATTCTTGAGTTAGTGTACCAATATTCTTCAAAGATGAAAATCATTGCACACCCCGCTGGCTGCATTAGTCGAGGCAAAAGGGAGTCTTCGGCAAAAAAATACCAACCGGGATTTTTCTGCGGGAATATGTACCTCTTAATATGTATAATGTGCATAATATATTGTACCTAAAATCCAGCAGTTGAAAATTAGTCCGTCTGTGTTTAACAAGTGAAGTTTCCAAAACGAGTTTTTGGCTCGTAGAAATCTGTCTTAAGGTTTTACGAAAATACGTCCGAAGAAGAAGTTGCAGATATTAAAAATATCTACAAAGTGAGTTCAACCGCAATTAATTACTTTTTTAACAAAATGCAAAATACTGCTAAAAACGCCGTTTCTTAATAAATTAGTAACTTTGAAATTATGAAGGTAGACGTAACAAAGTTACTTCGTGCTATCTCGTCGAACTACCCCGATTTGATTGGCTATAACTTTTTCTATATCCATAGGACGCCGAGATAATGATGATTTTGTGAGTTCGAGTTCAGTTGCTGCAGCGGACGCAAGAAAAACTGAACTCGGATGTTTAAAATCATGCGCGCTCGCAAAATCATCATTATCTCAGATTCCTGTAGACCTACAGACAGTTATAGTCAATCGATTTGGGGTAGCTCGCCGAGATAAAACGAAATATCGCGTTAGTTTTGCAGGAAAAAAGCATATCAGTCCATAAAACAGACCTCTTTTAACTTGCCTTTCTTATGCACGTGTCTTTGCAACAATTATTGTATTGCTATTGTTGATGTTGCTGTTGTCAAAAGTACAACTTTTGAGGGAGAAAATAAGCGCAACCATCGCTACGCTGCGACATCCAAAGCTGTAGAAACTAATTTTCAAAAAACTGCCTTTTACTTCCCTCGCATACCGAAGGGAAGTAGTGGATTCGAGAAAAAATCACCCTCCGAGATTTTTTCGGATTTTCACGTTTCAGGACATTAAGATTACGAAAATATAGGTCTTTCAATTCCGTCAGTCTGTCTGTCTGCCTGTTGCTGCATTAACTAACGAACTACTTGATGGAGAACAGTCAAATTTGGTAGATAGCTGTTGCTACTGTCAGCAAAGAAATGGTTAAACTTTCACTGGAAAATATACAGGATGGACCGTCTAAAGGGAATAAATAAGGAAAAAAATTTTCTTTGCTCAAATTTAAAATTTCCACGTTTCGTGACATTCTAAACCCATTAAAAAAAATGCAGAATTTTTTTAACGACATTTTTGAATAAATTTTCACCACTAGAATGGATGTAAAAAACATTTTTTTTGCTCAAATTTAAAGTTTCCACGTTTCATAGCATTCTAAACCGATTAAAAAAAAAATTGAAAATATTTGTATTTTTTTTCCACTACTATAATAGAACAGAAGGAAACTTTTTTTTGGCTCAAATTTAAAATTTCCACGTTTCATGACATTCTAAGCCCATTTCCAAAGAAAAACATTTTGATAATTCTTTTAAAATGTGACAGATGGCCATAATATTTGGCATATGCATCTATTATAGTTTTATTGAAAAATCTACAGGGTGGACATCCCAAGAAATAATTCAACCATGGTGGACATTTTTAAAGGTATTTGCGTAAGCCTTCCATATTTGGTACCTGCTATCCGATGACCACTCTATATATTATTTTGACCAAAAGTTATCAGGCTTTCTTTGTAATAATAGTGATAACTATATTACGATTATTATTCTCAATGTCATTTAGTAATTAATAATTTTTTCGAGTTACCAAATAAGGAGACAAATAAAGAGTGGTTCTGTGTAAATACCTTTACCGATTTTTTAATAAAAAGGGTTCTTTTGCAAAAATCGTAGAATAGTGCGGTCTGTTCGCATAAAAATATTTCAGTGCTGGCGGCGAACATGCCCTTTTGGATATAGTTTCTACATATGGCAAAGATCAAAAAAAGCCCCAGACCCCAAAAATTTCGGGGCCCCCACCACAAACATTAACGTCATCAAACTGAGGGTAAAAAAAACTACGCATAGGAATAGACTAACTTACTGAAGGACCATATTTTTTAGTAAAATTCAATATTAAATATGTGATAAACATGATAAGTTGATTGCTCAAAAAGAATCAATCACTTGGGTTAAAGCAGTATGAGGAATATATTGATTATCGCCTTAATAGATAGAAGCGGTCGATACATAATCTAATTAAAAAGAATAATATTCACATCTTTTATTTGTCATTAAAAGTTACTTCCAAATCAAAGATAAAACCGCTGCCTAAGGAATCACTACTTCCACATCCAGATTCTTCATCCAAGTCCCCTTAAAGGAAACATTTTGACTATACTTGCACTCTAGTACGTGGAAATTATTGGTCGTAGAATTTTAACAATATTTGGGGCAGATGTCATAGAAAAGTTTGAGGAGTTGGTTTCTATCATATACGTTAAAAATGAAGTTTCGAGTTAGTTCACCCTAGTTAGTCATCTCAATCAGATGTCAAATACATACGTGTACTAATTTTCAAGTGAATATCTCAATTTGATGTTATCAATCCCATTAATAATGAAGTGGAAGTAGTGGAGTTTGAAAAATATTAGAAAGAAATCTGAGGCCTTGGTTTCTAGTATATACACCGAATCCCAAATTTCTGTACTCTTATCAGCTTGATTTACTTATTTTCCCCTAGTCACTCCTATTAACCCCAACCCTTCTACGGAATCATCCCAAAATATAATCTAGTTCCAGATGTCGTTATAATACATATGTCTACCAAATTACAAGTGAATATCTCAATTTTATTTTATCTACCCCTTTAATAATGTAGTAAGGGTAGTGGAAGGGTTGAAAAATATTATTAAAAAATTTGAGACCTTGGCTTCTAGGACATACACCGAATTTCAAATTGCAATACTCTTACTAGCTTGCTTTACTTATTTTTCCCTATTTACCTCTACTTACCCCCACTCCTTCAACGAAATCATGTCAAAATATAATCTAGTTTCAGATATAGTTCTAATACATAAATGTATCAAATTTCAAGTGAAATTTAAATTTAAGTTTATCATCTCTTTTAAATAGGGAGTGGGGGGGAGTGGGGGTTGGGCGGGATGGAAAATACTAATTAAAAAGACTGAGATCTTCGCTTCTAGTATATACACCAAATCTCAAATTTCTGTACTTTTACCAGCTTGCTTTACTTATTTTCCCTTATATACCGCTATTTAACCCCCAACCCTTCAACTAGTTCCAGATGTCGTTATAATATATATGCGTACTAAATTTCATGTGAATATCTCAATTTTATTTTATCAACCCCTTGAATAATGGAGTAGGAGTGGTGGGGGGCTGAAATATATTATTAAAAAATCTAAGGCCTTGGCTTCTAGTACATACACCGAATTTCAAGTTTCTGTACTCATACCAGCTTGCTTTACTTATTTTCCCCTATTTACCCCTAAATAACCCCCAACCCTTCAACGAAATCATCTCAAAGTATAATCTAATTCCAGATGTCGTTATAATTCATACGTGTACCTAATTTCAAATGAATATCTCAATTTTATTTTATCAACCCTTTTAATAATGAAGTAGGGGTGGTGGGGGTTGAAAAATATTATAAATAATCTGAGACCTTGGCTTCTAGTACATACACCGAATTTCAAGTTTCTGTAGTCTTACCAGCTTGCTTTACTTATTTTCCCCTATTTACCCCTATTTAACCCCCAACCCTCCAACAGAGTCATCTCAAAATATAATCTAGTTCCAGATGTCGTTATAATACATATACGTACTAAATTTCATGTGAATATCTCAATTTCATTTTATCAACTCCTTAAATAATGGAGTAGGGGTGGTGGGGGCTGAAATAAATTATTAAAAAATCTGAGGCCTTTGCTTCTAGTACATACACCGAATTTCAAGTTTCTGTACTCATACCAGCTTGCTTTACTTATTTCCCCCTATTGACCCCTAAATAACCTCCAACCCTTCAACGGAATCATCTCAAAGTATAATCTAGTTCCAGATGTCGTTATAATTCATACGTGTACCAAATTTCAAATGAATATCTCGATTTTATTTTATCAACCCTTTTAATAATGAAGTAGGGGTGGTGGGGGTTGAAAAATATTATAAATAATCTGAGACCTTGGCTTCTAGTACATACACCGAATTTCAAGTTTCTGTAGTCTTACCAGCTTGCTTTAATTATTTTCCCCTATTTACCCCTATTTAACCCCCAACCCTTCAACGGAATTATCTCAAAATATAATCTAGTTCCAGATGTCGTTATAATACATACGTGTAGAAAATTTCAAATGAATATCTCAATTTTATTTAACCAACCCTTTTCAAATTGGAGTAGGGGGTGGTGGGGGTTGAAAAATATTATTAAAAAATCTGACGCTTTGGCTTCTAGTACATACACCGAATTTCAAGTTTCTGTACTCTTACCAACTTGTTTTACTTATATTCCTCTATTTACCCCAAATTAACCCCCAACCCTTCAACGGAATCATCCCAAAATATAATCTAATTCTAGACATCGTTATAATACATACGTGTACGAAATTTCAAATGAATATCTCAACTTTATTTTATCAACCCCATTAATGGGGTAGGGATGATGGGGGGTTGAAAAATATTATAAAAAAATCTGAGGCCTTAAGTTCTAGTACATATACCGAATTTCAAGTTTCTGTACTCTTACAAGCTTGCTTTACTTATTTCCCCCTATTTACCCCTATTTAACCCCCAACCCTTCACCGGATTTCCTCCAAAAACAATCCAGTTCCAGATCTCGTTATAATATATACGTGTACAAAATTTCAGGTCAATATCTTAAACCGTTCCGGAGAAAGCGTGCGGACAAAAAAAGTTACAGACAGACAGACCGACAAACAGACCGACAAACAGACCGACAGACAGACCGACAGACAGACAGAAAATTTTTTTTCGCTCAAATTTAAAATCTCGACGTTTCATGACATTCTAAACCCATTTCACGAATAAAAATTTTTGAAAATTTTTTTGCGATTACTATACTTCCAATCCACAACGTGGATGTGGAAGTAAAATAGCTGATCTCCGACACGATTCCTATAAATTATACGTAGCTTCTCAAAATCGAGAAACAGATATTGAAAATTTTTTTGCTCATGAGAATCAACCTTTTCCACCTTTTATATCTGACTAACAAGTCAGAGATCATACATGGTTTGGAGACCAGTATTGGAAAACACGCATTACAAACAGGTGAAACTAAATGAGAAATTTCTGCCACAGTATTGGACGGTGCAGTTATTGTCTATTTACTAGTTCCAAGAAATGTTAAAACATTTTTGGAATATTATAACAATATATCTAAGTATTGAACAGATTGGGCCGTTACTTGATGAAAATCCATGATAATAATTGGGAAGAAAACTATATTAGTTTTTGATTTTCACTTTATTTCTTGTCAACATGACAATTGTTTCGCCACACAGTGGCTTCTTCAGATATTGAGTACTGGTATACTAATTTTACAATGCACAAACTATATGGTTTTATACAATTTTGATGTAATCCTAATCTTAATTGCTAAGCGGAAAAGTACAATATAATTTTAATTACTAAATGGAAAGGTACATATAGTTCTAGGAAATTTATTGAATCTAATTTTAATAAGTAAATAAATTTAGTAAGGGAGATGAGTTTGTTTCAATTTGGTCATTTAATAAAATATCAGACGACTTTAGTTTATTTATTTCTAGAGATTCTAGTAAATCGAGTTTTAACCCTTTTTTCTCGGTGTGTAAAATTTTAAACTCTTCGTTGAACACGTGACCTACTTCTATTAGGTGGTTAGCATAAGTTGAGTCTGTTTTATCACTGATGTAACTTCTTTTATGTTCTGACAACCGTTTACCAAAATTTCTTCCTGTTTGTCCAATATATACCTTAGGACAAGCACCACAAGTCAACTTATAGGCGCCTGATTTATTTTCTGATGAAATTTTGTCTTTTGCATTTTTTAAATGTTTTCCTATTGTGTTATTAGTTTTGAAAGCTACATTAATATTACGTTTTTTTAAAAAAGAGGAAGTTTTTTCTGTTGGGTAGCCAATGTAAGTGAGAACTTTGAAACTATTATTTTGATCTTTTATTGTTGGATATACTTCTTTAATGGCTTTATTGAAAGATTTTTTCACAATGATATTGTCTATTACTTCTGGGTTGTAACCATTGTTGAATGCAATTTGTTTTATTATTTGTAGTTCTTTGATATAATTTTCTTCTGATAAGGGGACAGTCAAAAGCCTGTGTATCATGCTGTTGTATGCTGCTATTTTGTGTTGGCCTCGCCAACACAAAATAGCAGCATACAACAGCATGATACACAGGCTTTTGACTGTCCCCTTATCAGAAGAAAATTATATCAAAGAACTACAAATAATAAAACAAATTGCATTCAACAATGGTTACAACCCAGAAGTAATAGACAATATCATTGTGAAAAAATCTTTCAATAAAGCCATTAAAGAAGTATATCCAACAATAAAAGATCAAAATAATAGTTTCAAAGTTCTCACTTACATTGGCTACCCAACAGAAAAAACTTCCTCTTTTTTAAAAAAACGTAATATTAATGTAGCTTTCAAAACTAATAACACAATAGGAAAACATTTAAAAAATGCAAAAGACAAAATTTCATCAGAAAATAAATCAGGCGTCTATAAGTTGACTTGTGGTGCTTGTCCTAAGGTATATATTGGACAAACAGGAAGAAATTTTGGTAAACGGTTGTCAGAACATAAAAGAAGTTACATCAGTGATAAAACAGACTCAACTTATGCTAACCACCTAATAGAAGTAGGTCACGTGTTCAACGAAGAGTTTAAAATTTTACACACCGAGAAAAAAGGGTTAAAACTCGATTTACTAGAATCTCTAGAAATAAATAAACTAAAGTCGTCTGATATTTTATTAAATGACCAAATTGAAACAAACTCATCTCCCTTACTAAATTTATTTACTTATTAAAATTAGATTCAATAAATTTCCTAGAACTATATGTACCTTTCCATTTAGTAATTAAAATTATATTGTACTTTTCCGCTTAGCAATTAAGATTAGGATTACATCAAAATTGTATAAAACCATATAGTTTGTGCATTGTAAAATTAGTATACCAGTACTCAATATCTGAAGAAGCCACTGTGTGGCGAAACAATTGTCATGTTGACAAGAAATAAAGTGAAAATCAAAAACTAATATAGTTTTCTTCCCAATTATATATCTAAGTCCTACATTTGTCGACTATTCCAAAATTTACAGCGAATTGATCTGGTATTTGATAGGAATAGCTCTGAATCCTTGAAAGATGACATTCGCCAATCAAGAGGAGTAGGATTACACATACGAGTTACACCTTCCACAATAGTTCCACAAAAATATAACGATTTTTTACGAGTAGATAAAAACAAAAAACAGTTGTTTACTTACTTGGCAGAACAGCTAATAAACGAACACTTTGAAGGAAAAACAATAGTCTGTACGCTTGAGGAAAGAGCAATATCGTCTTCAGCACAGTTAGATCTATCAGCTATTTCACTCTCATGGCACGAAGAAGCGAACGGACGCCTTCTTCTTCATGCTAAGCATGCAGCTGATAATGACCACAACTGCACTAGTATTCGAACGGTAGATTCTGATGTTGTGGTCATTCCAGTATCTGCCTTGTCTAATTTAGAAAATATTCAACAACTTTGGATTGATTTTGGAACTGCGAAAAACCGCAGGTTAATAGGCATCCATGACCTATGCTCATACTTATCACAGGAGATCTCTAGCTCTTTGCCGATATTTCATTCTGCAACAGATTAAGATACCGTGTCTTCATTTTGTGGAGTAATCAAGAAAGGAGCTTGAAAGGTGTGGATGGCAGATCCTAATATTAATTCCGCTTTTCAGCAGCTGCTAATAGGAAATCACCCGGATGAAGATACGCGTACCGTGTAAAGATTTGTGATTCTTTTGTATGGTGCAATATCTCCCTAAAACATTGTCAATGAGTGTAGATGATACCTTCAGCATATCAAGCGAGCCACTCTTCAAGCCCTTATATGGAAGCGCTGTCTGGAAAAGGAGTATCAACTTCCGTCGCCCGATGCTTAGGGGTGGGAAAAAACTAATAACGGATTTCAGCGATTATGGTCTACTATTCCGGATGTCGCAAAAAGTTGTGAAGAACTAATTGCCTGCAGTTAAAAACAAAGGTGTTCTGTGTGCAAATGCGTCAGAAATGCTCTTCTCTGTATGCAATTGTGCGCATGTGAAGGACATTGTTCTGAAAATTATTAGTTGTAAATATTTTCTGTTTTAAATGTAAAACAATGTTTTGTTAAAATGGTTACACAAACGTTTTTTTTCCTTGACTCAAAACATAGAAAACTTAAGGGGGGATGGAAGACTTATATGCAACTATCTCTTTATAGATACATTTCAACAAAATTTGACTATTATCACTGAATTCTTTGACCACAAGGACATTAAAATTGATACCAAATACGAATATGCAGATAAAATGTCAAATTTTTGACATTTAGATGACATACTGGCCACCATATTAAAAGAGAAAAAATAAAACACATCACCTTTTAGTATACAACACATATTTAAAAGTACTTTCATTAAAAAATATGCGTTTAAATGGATCAGTCTAAGCCTAAAACTAGTTTCTCGACCCTTCATTTCATGATGTTATTTCCGGTGGTGGGAAGTTCGAAATTTTTGGAGGGTCTGGGGCGTTTTTTGATATTTGACATACATAGAATTTATATCTAAAAGTGCACGTTCTCCGCCAGCACTGAAATATTTTTATGATTTTTAATGCTATCCGACCGCACTACAGTACATATTTCAGAAAATAAACACTCATCCTACGCGGCAAAACCTATAATCTATCACCAAAGTTTGTTACGTCTACGTTAGTTATTTTTTTTATACTCTTCGCAAATACAAGACGAAGAGTATATTGCATTCGATCGGCACATTTCTAAAACCGGCAATATTGTTCGTAGAGAAAAAAAATTTCATATCTGTGTGTTGGTGATCGAATTCTGAACAACTTTCAAAATGTCCGTCCGTCTGGCTGTCCGTCCGTCACGTCAAGTTAGTTTTAGCTGGAGGAAGAACCCTATTGTTTTTGAACAAAATCTATCAATAAATAAAAAAGTTACTTATTAATTTTTGAAATTAAACAAGAAATGTTTGAAACTAATATCATTTATAAAAAGAAACTGCGAAGAGTATCCTATAGAATGCAAAACAATTATATAACAAGTGCAGCAAATCGGCGAACAGTATAATGGTTAGCTTGTTTCTAAAGTTAAAAATTCACAGATTTCGCAATTCTTGCAATCATCGGGACATTGGAAATGATAACACCATACATAAAACATAAACTTAAAACAGCTATGATCCACTCTCGATTGGGACACCGCTGTATTTCGACCTTAAATGAAAACTGGTAACTTGAACCTCTGTGATATATGCATCCCATATTACATTTGCATATATCAGCCGTTACATATACGACAGTCTCACTCGACCGCGACACCGCTGTCTTCTGACCTTAAACGAAAACTGGCAACTCGACCACCAAATACGAACATAAACTCGATCCCCATATACGAACATAAACATTTCCAATATTAAAATTAATTAAGAAACAGCGTTTTTAGCAGTATTTTGCACTTTGTTAAAAATGCAATTAACCGATATTAATGCGGTTGAGCTCATTTTGTAGATATCTTTAATACCTACAACTTCTTCCACGGACGCATTTTCGTAAAACCTAACGATAAAGTTATACAAGCCAAAAACTAGTTTTCCGTAACTTTATTTGTTAATTAAACATGGACGCACTATTTTTCAGAGGGAGAATTTCAGGTACAATAGTAATACATACTGACAGGTACACATTCGCGCCGAAAAACTCCGGTTGGTATTTTTTTTTTTTTTTTTTTTTTTTAACAAGACACCTTTTCAGGCTTCTCTGTCTGGGCTATATGATCTGTTCTATCTCCAAGCACCAACGCTCAGTTTAGCCGATAAGTGTCATTTTTAATTAGTTAATTTTGTAAGGAATCGACATTAATTACAGTTTTTTGAAAATGGAAAATTTCACACGGAACGTGGTACCAATTCATTATTTATTTTTAGACATACATTTGTCCATTTTTAGATTGATTTGAACGTACGTCTGCATTAATAGGCCTGTACGTATGAACTTATGAAAACATTCCAATAATCAATGGATCCACGTGGATTCCTTGAATCGGTTCATCGACTGTCAAATTTGAACCTTATCGAATTTCATTCAAGATGCTTTGAGTAGTATAAATATTTATTTAATAGCGTCACGAGCTTTCGCTGACCAATTCTCTTGCTCTCGACGTCTGTTGGATAAATAATTTCAAATGAAATAGAGACAATTATTTTAAAATTTACCTCGCTCTAACAGAACAATGAACTGCTCTTCTCTAGAATTTACAGAGTTGTCGCTACATACTTGTTAACAATAGTTTTCGAAAAAATCGCATGCGAGAGAATTTGAAAAATGAACTGACGTTATACGCATGGCACATATTAACAGAAACAATTTGAAGCCTGTACTTTTCGATTTACCCACGATGTTTTTGTTGTTAAGCAGAGCTTATAAAAGAAGGCCACTATAACTGTGAAAAAAACATTTTGGAAAAATCAGTTAATAGAATTGAAACATATTCTTTATAGTATTTGTAAACAGCAGACAAAATAACTATCTATGAGAACTAAAAGAAAAGCATAGAGTATATAGGCTATTCTAGTTAGCTAATAGATACGTGAAGATCTGTTGTTTTTATTAGTCAATGTCCAGTGTAATTATTTCATACTTATTCATAGAAATTGCCTTGGTTTTGCATGAAACATCTTTATAAGTGGCTTTGTGCCTTTCTGATGAGCTCCAGAATAAGGGCGAAAAACGTTTCAAAGCAGAATGATAGATTTCATGAAAATATAATCCATTAGAATGAAATTTTTTTAAGACAAGGTGGGTAAATAACATCATTTTAGGCCTTTGTTCTCATTTTTAACTGAATCTTCATGACCGTAGGGGGGTCGTGTAGATACTAGTTTAATCTGCATGGAGGGAACTGTGTGGATGCTAGTTATTGAATGAGAATTTTCAAATAAGAAATTATACAAATTCGTTTTAGGATTTTCATTTGCTAGTATAACCAGAATTCAGGTTATCGAAAGATGCAAAGAGTTCATTAATATTTTTACACATAAGTTTTTCTTTCAGTTCTCATAGATACTTATTTATTCTGCTGTTTGCAAAATCCTATAATAGTACAGGCAATGAAGGCAAATGTTGTAAAAACCTCGCACAAATTAATAAAAGAATCATCTCTGGGATTTAAGTAGTTAATAACCTGTAGAATGGATTGATTCATACTTTGCACTTTCAAGTTCCGGGAAAATTTAAAAAAATTTGGAAAAACTTTTTGATTTTGGTTTTTTTGCTCTAACGGCTAAAATAATGAAAATACAGAAAAAAGTTTTGAACAGAATTTGTACCCCGTCTCTTTCTCTACAAAATAGGTCTTCACCAATTTTTGTCTTACTTAAGCCGTTTAGGAGATAAATCCAGTTTTCCACTTATAGTTTTGAGCCGCTCCGAAATGCGCGGAAAATGTGAATTCTCTGGGAGTTTCGTACGACCGGACATATCGATCGATAATTATTACTATTCAGAGCCGCTAAAAAAAATGAAACGTAAAATGTAGAGAAAAGTGTCAGCTTTAATGTGGAACTAATCACACAATTCATACAAATTTTTATCATAGAGAAAAAAGTGTTAGAAGATGGCTTAGTAAACTTTATACAGTTAGTCACATCTTTGAGATTTATGCATCCTGCCTATTTTTCCTGTAATAATGGGTGCTTTTTCACTGCATGAATTCAATTCCAAGCACTTTAATCTATATTTCGTGAAAATTTCATTGAAGAATGTTAAGAAACAAATAAGTTGTATTTGTTTTACTGTATAATTGTGCATTTTCTGAACGTGTATGAATAATGTAGACAAATTCAAAAAGCACTCCGTGCATTTAAAAAACTCTAAAGTCATTCGAAAGAATATGTTTTATTGTACTTATAATCCAAAAATTAAGATTGTGCTATTATTATTACTTAAGATATAGCGAATTGAACTCCAAAATTTGGAGGTGATTGATCGATGAAAAATATACCCTCTACTTTGATCGCAAGGCATATTTTTCCAACAAAAGTAATTGCAATAAAATGTTAATTGGATTAATATACCATTATATAAGAATATACAAGCAAAATGAATTATCATTCTAACGACTCCCGGCAAAGATATGAATAAATCTGTGGATCAACTGTACAAAGTTCACTAAGCCATCTTCTGACACTTTCTCTCCTTGATAAAATTTTTTATGAATTTTGTGATTAGTTCCACATTAAAGCTGAGACTTTTCTCTACATGTTATGTTATTTTCATTTTTTTAGGGGCTCTAAACAGTAAGAATTATCGATCGATGAGCAAAGGTCGTACGAAACTCCTGGAGAATTCTCATTTTTCGCGCATTTCGAAGCGGCTTAAAACTATAAGTGGAAAACTCAATTTATCTTATAAACGGCTTAAGTAAGACCAAAATTTGTAGAGGCCTTTTTTGTAGATAAAAAGACGAGCTACAACTTTTGTAGGGCACTTCTTTCTCTATTTTCATTATTGTGGCCGCTAGAGCAAAAAAAACGAAAATCAAAAAGTTTTTCCAAAATTTTTTTCATTTTCCCAGAACTTGGAAGTGCAAAGAATGCATCATCTTATTCTCCAGGTTATTACCCACTTAAATCCCAGAAATGATCCTTTTATTAATTTTTTTTACCCTAAACTGTTAATTTGCCTGTACTATAAAGAATATGTTTCAATACAATTATAAGCAAACAAACAATAGTTCACTTTTAAACAGTTAATAAAAATTATGAAATAGGATTTCACCGAATCTTATTACCTAATATTCACATTGAGATCGATGTGAAAAGGAATAAAGAACAGGATCACACGTATATTTAATCGACTTTTATACCGATATTTTAGGTAACTATCAATGACAAACATTCTTATCAAAGCGCATATTTTTTTCCAAAAAAATGTAATCTATTCAAGTGGAAGATAAACAAGCTAACCATTAGACTCTTCGCCGATTTGCCGCACTTTTTATATAATTGTTGAACATTTTTTGTTGAACCACAAAACCATATATTTTTTAAAATTTAAATGATTAATAGCTTCTTTATTTATTAATCGATTTTGTTCAAGGCTTCTTCCTCTAGCTAACACTGTCCAAATTTCAATATAGTCGGACTTTTCATTCTTAAGTTATCATGCTTACAGGAAACGTGACGGACAGACGAACGGACGGACGGACATTTTGAAAGTTGTTCAGAATTCGATCACCAGCACAGTCAAATGGAATTTTTTTCTCTACGAGCAATATTACCGGTTTTATAAATGTGACGATCGAACGCAATATACTCTTCGTTTTGTATTTGCAAAGAGCATAGTAACACAGACCACAAAAAAAACTGATCTGTAGCCGGGACCCGACATGGTAATCCCTATATATTTCGACGGGCTGAACACAACTCCGATGTCCGTTTAGCTGCATCACCCACCAATTTTTGTAAATCGCGGAAATAGCCTAAGAAAGCTGATTTCTTTAGGTTATTTACTTTGAAACTTCAGTTGAGTGTGTACTGTTCAGTTCGAGGTTCGATTCGATAATCTAGTTCCATCTTTATATTTAAGTACGAGTAGCATTAAAATATCATGTCATGTAAATTTTAAGCACAAATGTGCATGGTGCATGCCAAATATCAATTAAAAAATGTATAAACACTGTACGTTGTCAACTTTTGCCCCACTGCATTTAATAATTACCGCCTCACGTTTTGTATTAAAATATTCTTTGAAATTCATTTTAAATAAATAATACTGGGACTTTATTACATTTTTACTACATGTTGTATTGTGTATAATATAGTACTATCATTTGTGCTCTTTGAAGATAACTTTTATGATAATGAGAATTCATTTACGTGCAAACAAGCCTGCATAATTTAAATTAACAAAGGCAAATCTTCATAAAAATATTTATTTTCAACTTTACGAAACAAAACGGGGAAAATACAGTTAGTATACACTAGAATTAGCGATGCAGTATTCCTCTCCAGGTATAATAAAATAAATGAGTTGTTTTATACGAAGCTACAACATTTTAAAATCCTGTAATATAATAATAATAATAACAATAATATAAAACTTAATAATTTTCTCAATTATCGACTTAAATTAATTAGGATTATTTATATACATATCTTCAGGTTTAAGTCATTTTCGTGTTCACTCGTTGGTAAAAGGAGTATTTTTCTGGAAACGGAATATTTTTTTTGAAAGACCATATAATACTTTTGGATGTAATTTATTCGCTCTGGAGTATGATAAGTACCACATTAGAACGAAGAATTAATTTCTCTACAGCGGTATCACAAAGAGTTGCTTTGTGATCGCGTTTAGAGCTGCAAAGTGATACTTTACACTATATTTTAATGTTGTTTGCCTATGCCGTTCTTCAATAAATATATTAATGCTATTTGAACTGATTTCGTAAGAATAAGTGGATAGTTTTGTTTCACTAGGCACTCAGGCCTTAATTGAATTTCTTTCACGCTTACGATACAGATTAACGTGAACTCCGAACCACGGTTCTCGACCACCGGTATACTCTGCTCTGGTGCATCCTACCATCTCTCTGGCGCGTTAACAATTCTGGGGTCATCACGTAGATAGTCCATGGGTTATCAGCATCCCCTTACTAAGCGGCATAATGACTGGGGATTATTTCACTTGATAATAATCAACCGACTGTTAGACCATATACTTGGTCACCCACCCAAACGCTGGACTCAATCAGCGTCGCTTAGAAATTAAACAGCGATTGTACCACGTCTCCTTTACAAAAATAAAATGTTTAAATAGATACCAATATATCGATATATTTTAATAACATTGTGTCAAGTTTAATTATTAGCAGCAAGACCAAAACCTTATTATTTGAACGGATAAATCGTTAAAACTATCATCATCAAAACGTATTGCAAGATGTTTCTTTAGCCACTAGCAGAAAATTAGCGCACTCATATAATAGACTTTCAAAGAAACTGCTTCATAGGGCAATTCAACGGTAAATCTTTGCATTTGAATAACCTGAAAATTAGCAGGTCTAACAGACTCACAGATTTTATTTAATCATCCGAATGACACTGTTATTCCTCGGCTTATACTATTAAATACAAATCACATCATTAATTCTGACAGTAAAATTACAAGTCTCTATAAAAACCTATTTCTACTCGCACATTTGCAAAGTTAAATTAAACCCTCTGATCGTTCACAATACTCTACAAACTACATGGAACATAAAAGAAAAGTAATTAATTTGGCCCGAAAGCACCGAATTAGTCGCGAGCCTTGTAGACACAGTTATCCTACTCTCTATTTTATGGGCCAGCGGCACATATATTTAGCTGGTTGTAATTAAGCGCTAAGTAAACGCAGAGTAGTCAGATTAAGAAGGCCTCCTCTCGCATTTCAACGCGAATTATTCGACAACACTGGTCACTAAATTAACTTAATTAACGGCCATCCTGGGTAATGTTTCGCTCTGCTTGCCGTGTAAATTAAATGCTATTCATTACACTACGAAAACAAAGTTATGGTAATACTGACCGATTCGTTTATTTGATGTGATGGACGTCTTCATTGGCGCAAGGGGATTCTTTGCCGCAAAAGACGTTCTTTAGCTGGCATTTTCAATAATTAAGAAATTCTTGTTTAGCACTACAATTGACATATGATTTTCCGTTAAGTTTTATAAGTGCTATTGAAAATAGCCATATGTGTGTAACGGATTGTCTTGAATATATTGCAATCGCTTCTACTACCAAAATAGAACCCCTTTAAATTTGATAACGATCCGACGAGTATGGATAAAGATCCTACTGCCTCGCTTCTGAAGGACGACAATATTTATATAACAAGTGCGCTATTGGTGCTTTCTGCATCGATTCGCGGCTAATTTTCACTCTCAGAGTGTTACGACAGAACTTTTAAAGGCATTAAAAATGAGAATGAAAATTTTCTGCTTACTTTCTATGCTAGTTTCCTGCATCTCGCTGTATCTTGAATACCATCGATGCACTTCTCTGATCATTGTTCTCAAAAATTAAAATTCGTAGACCGTCTTAAAGTAAATAATCTCGCTAGATTCTGTGTAAAATCGGTTTCCTGAATAGACGTGAAAGAACGATGTACAATTTTGAAGCTAAGTTGTCCATTTGCTACCCAGAATAGCACGACGGCCGTCAAACTTAAAAATAAACAACGAAAGAGTTGAATCAAATCAATACTTGTAATTTCTGTGTAGAAAATTCAACAGGTGTATGGTAAAAACATTCAAAGTCTATGTGGTTAATTGTGCATAAAACAACTCAGATCAGTGTACCACACATAGTAAGTGGGATACTTTTCGAAGATGTGATGAGAAAAGTATGAAGGAGATTTTTTTAATTTTTAAACATAACATTATTAATAAAATACCCATTTATTAGTTTAAAAGCATTTATTTAATACGATGAATCATATTTTAACAATAATTACAAAAAAAAATTTAATAAAATCCATGCATACGTGTTATGATTATACATTATGACTTGATATTTTCTCCTTACTAGAGAACAGACGAACGTTTTTCCTATAACACAGAAGGCAAGAACTATTAGTTGCTGTGTGCTTATAATTTTGATAAATGAAATAAAAAAGAAATATCTTTTTACAAATATATGCTGTGTTACGTGAGCATATAAAAGGATATATTTTTTGAATAAACTTTTAATTAGATATTTTATGGATTAAATGCTCAACTATTTACACAAAATAACTATACTCTTGAAATAGTAATATCATTCATACATGGAAACGGGAAAATTTTAGCGCCCTAGGCCTTAAAAGTTTCACATGCGACTTACTTGAATATTGTTAATCTTAAGGAAAAGTTTAAAATAAAAAGGTAGCCTCCATCCTTTATTTTTATTTCTTCTGGTATCTGTTTCGAAAGAGAACAAATTTTCCCGGTTGCTGTGCTTAATCTTTCAAACTGTCACATTATGTCGATATAGCCTTAGAAAAAAATTCATATTTTCTGCACTTATTAAAATGTGATCTTCATATTAACACATGTGAACAATTATGTAGTGTTAATGTCATAGAATAAAAGTTCATTGAAGAGGAATTCTGAAAGCGCAACAAAATTCTGGATAGGAAATTATGTTTCGGAAACAGAAACGAAATTTAACTTTTTTTAGGAACTGTAATTAAATTTGACTCATAATTATAAAAGTGGTCAAAAATTATATAATTTAATTGGACGGTCTTGTTAATTACGAAGAATGGAATTCGTTTGTAGCCACGTGAGAAATATTCCATCCTGAAGGAGCTTTTATCGTTCAGAATAGCAAGCATTTTAATCTTAACTTAGGTTTTCGCGAAATACAATATCTCATAAAAAGGCGACACGGATGTGGGTCTCTCGCAAGCGAGGCGAGCTTCCGTCCTCCTTATCTGGTTATATGCCATTAGTACGTTTAAAAGCGCAGGACAGCCTCGTATACCTTACATACGAAACAACTGCAACTGTTCCATCATAGGCTCCAAGCTTACCTGGAACCAATACCTAGATAGGATAAATACATAGATCCGTAGCCACATTGGCAAATTGCAAGCGATTGTGCGGTAGTACCTAGTGTATTGCACACTGGTTCTATACTAGCGTAGTAAGACCCACCATTACATATTTATCTTTACATATTTACATACACATTAACACTGCTTTAGTCTGGTGGCCAAAGACAACTCAGACTACAGAGGCTAATAAGCTGTACAAGGATTGGCCTGCTAAGGAATTACTTTACCTCACGGAAGCCTTGGAGACCCCATTAAACCTCCCTCCACTTAGCATAGTGATCCAGGGAGGGGCCAGAATTTAGGTATATAAGCTACAAAATTCAAACAACCCGAATATCGACGGAGCTAGATCTAAAAGACATTTAAGGATAATTAACATTGTGAAAGATCCTCTATTGAATATGAATGAGGTCAGTAAAAATTACTTTCAACAATCCCTTCAATATCACCATTGGAGATAGGAAGAACTGGTCAACGGAGGCTCCTGACACATTACGTAAAGGTCTAACCTAGTATACTGACGGGTCTAGGACGAACACAGGAGCTGAAGCTGGAATACTTGGAGAAAGACCTAGGGCAAGTATAAACGGGCAGCACTCCACTGTATTCCAGTCAGAAATTCTAGCTATACTTGAATGTATACGCGAAAATGTAAATGGACAATACGTTAACCAGTAGATCTCCATTGCCTCAGTCAGGCAGCACTTAGAGCACTACCCTCTAACAACGTATCATCTCGAGCTAAAAATTCTGGGTGAGCAGAATAGAGTCGAACTACTGGGTGTTACCAAAAGCTCAGCTAAAAGGGTGATTATAGACTAAGTCTAAATTAAACATAAAAACTACTGGAGGACCGTTCCAGGAAATCGACATGGGAAACACTCATCAAAGATCCATGAGCAAAATAAACTGAAGAACTGCTCTCAAGGAACAGGACACAGTTAAGATTAATAACAGGACTTCTGACACTACATTCTCCTGTCAAGAAATACCTGAATGCAATCGGAAAATTTGATTGCAACCTATACTGCAGACTATGCGGCAAGCAGCTGATTAGGGGTTCCGGGGTACTAGTGTGGGTAGAGTAAAGCATGACAGAGAGAGCATAATAAGCCTAGGAGGCTGCAGTGTCGTCGGAGTTTTCTACAGACGAGCCCTGAAATGAAAGAAAAACTGTTCCATCCTGACGAGTTTACAATAATTTCTTACGATATTTAAAGCTAGTCACAGCGACCTAAGGTTATTACAGTCAATCATCAAAGCATCCCACCCAAAATTTACTGGCATATTCTTCAGGGAATTTGAATCTTTTTTTGCCAGCCAATTGTGACAGTCACTTCACCCTCATATGAATTGTGATAGCACATCTTCATTTTTTTAAAGCTGGAAACAAAAATTCGGAAGTCTTTTTATAAACAATTTCACAAAGTTAGAAAAGTATACGACAGTTTTCTTACCAGTTAATGCAAAAGAGGAAAAAATCGGTGCTGCAAGTGAATCCATTTCAGCTTTACTATATGATTCGAAAGCGACCGATAAGTGCCTAGCTAAATGTCACTTACAATTATTTAAACGATTAACGAAGAAAAAGACGTTTACACTATCACAATTATATCCAACAGCTGATACTGCTGGATTGCATGGACAGCGACAGCGTTACAGATCCAACAATGGAAATATGTTAAATCCCCTTCAATGGGGTTGGAAGCAAACAAACGATGGATTGATAATTAATTGCCATGACCCTGTCTCGTGCACCGCAATCTTTACTCGAAAATATATCATGTGGCTGTTATGGAAATTATGGTTGCAGAAATTTTGGCATCAAATGCTTCATATTTTGCAAGGAATATGAAAGAATTAATTGCGAAAATGCAAATGTGCCAGAACTATTACAAGAAGGTGTCGATAAAGATATCGACAACGAAGTTGATATTGCCATCGAAAGAATTAATATTGAAGAATCATAATGTTTTCCAGCAAAAGGTGTATATTTAAAAATCAGTTTATTTTAAATAATTCATAAAATTAAATTTTACTCTTATAAATCTCAACCACAAACATTAATTATTGTCTAATTGTTTTTTGTCAAAAAGCAGTCTCTAACTGATACGTAAAAAAGTCACAGGCGAAGAGGTTATTTCCCAGTATCATACTGGTTAATTGTGACATTTTGTAGACTCCCCGAGCGCCGGTTAAAAAGAAAAAATACATATGACAGGAAGTCCCAAAGAATTAGAAGAAGAAAAAAATTAATTGTTTGTAACACTTTTTCGTTAAAACGTAATATATATTTTAGAACGTTACAGAAACGTTTGAATATTATTAAATTATTTTAAAATTGTTGTTTTATTGCACAAAAATAAATCAATTTACTGAAAATTAAAAGAAAAACTGTATGGGAGCAAATGCGGTAAAATATGGTAAAAATGGTCAACGTTGAATGGCGATATCTCGATCACCGTTGGTCGTATGAAGCAGAAAAACAAAGGAATTTCTTTATCTTTTCAATAACTTATTTTTCTCTGAACAGTTATATATACCTAGGATGCCGCAAAAAACAGTTATGGACAAATTACTGAAAAGAAAAAAAGGTAAATTTTCGTCAGTGTTTAATTTAGTTTTTAATTATTTCTTATATTAAAAATAGGAAAACATATATTTTAATACGGAGTTTAGTAACACTTTGTGATTTTATCGTCTTCAGGTGTCAAACTAACATTAAACAATAAAAACCCTTCAACACAATTGTTCCTTTCTACCCCGTAATTTTGAACATATTCAATAGCGTACAGTGCGCCAAATCGGAATGAGCCTAGAACGCAATCTAACCTAAAACCGCCCCTGCCGCTCAACCTGATAGATGGTTAATGTTCTGACAAAAAAACGACTGAGAACCACATCGAAAGTGCCCCTCTATTAAATTCTGAAATTTCATTCAATAGGTATCAATAATTAACTAAGCATTTCATGTTTATATTCTGTCAGGCACAACATTTTTCGGAACTGATTTTATATTAAATTAATATCTGTTACTTTTGTATCGACAACAATGCAATTCTGCCGTCAGTGTATCTATCCATCATATTAATTACTTATAAAAAACGGGCATTACAAAGGGCTATAAATCTTGCGTTGCGCGTTGTCAGAAACATCAACTAATACCTTTTTTATCTTTACAGAATTGATCATTTGTTTGGAAGCTGAACTAGGAGTCACTAAACTGGACTAGGTATCTTTTTATAGATAGTTGCTAGTCCTCTTATTTGTTTTTATTTTTAGTAGTAGGATTAAACAATACTTATGAAAACTGTTGATTCTTTGGTAGGTTTTTACTGGTAGAAAAATATCACATAAATAAAATAAAATGGCGTCAAACTTAAAAAAAAAAGTTTTTGGGAATTACTTTTAAAATACGAAAAATTATCATACAGACGAAAGTTAAAGAGCAGGGAAATTCTACAAAAAAATGCACTTACAAAAAATCAAAGTTAAGTATAGGGTTGACGGCAAACTCCAAAATTAGCGTCTTTCGTGTTTATTGGCACTGAGATTTTAATAACCCCCGAAAAATGATCGGACTGTAAAATATACATAAAATATACATTTACTATACAACGACAAAAATAAAATAGGGGTGCTGCGAGCGCCCCCACGGGCGGCTCTTAGCAGCTCCTCCCAATTTGAATTCTATACAAATTTTAGTCGGAAGTTTTGTACCGGCTCATTGTATGTCTCAACCACTACAAACAATTTCACTATACACAGTTGAGATAACCGTAGATAGCAATTGGAAAACAAGTGAGTTATCAGTATTGAGAATATATTTATAAAAAATCTCCAATTTTAAGATATATGCACTTTAAGGCACATTCCTGGTAAATATAAATAAATTATAATGAGAACATGGATACGGCTTATTAAAAGTAGATGCACTTAGCTTTAATTTGCATTTTATTCATGTATCAAAGTTAGTTTTTGGTAGTTTGTGAGAAATTTGAAATCAAAATTTTATACATGATAAAATAAACGAAAATTACAAAAAAATTAAAGTCAACTCATTTTATGTGGAGAACATGTGAACATATTTGACTAAAATGATACCAAAATTTGACATACGAAGATCCCCAAAGCAACGTGCAGAGTTCAAGATATAGATAATTTAAAGGACTAGATTGTAAAATAGAGAAAAAAAACGTTTTTCAATATAAAAAATAAATGTTATGATTAAAATACATATTATTACACTGTAATGACAACTGCATATTTGCCCTTTAACATGTTTTTTTCTTTATTACGATTTGATTGTTATTAAAGTTTTGCACCGAAATGCAACGAAAAAGTCGTTCGTGCGTTGCCTCGTGAAGCCATAAGTTTGATTCTTATACGCGACAACCTTTGTATGTACGAAATTACTTGTAAATACATTTCTATTGCAGAACTTTCTGCTATTTATTTTACATCGCCACACTAGTTTTTGTAGTTCTGGTATTTTAAAGGTTATATAATTATTTTTTAAATTTGACGCCATTTTGTTTTCTGTTCCACCCACAGTGGCTTTGGTAACTTCTTAAAATATTTTTCTACTAATAAAAACTTACGAAAAAATCAAAAGTGATCAAGAATTGTTTTTTCCGAGATTTTGCCGCTCTTTTCATTCTGGGAACTGGGTTTCAAAACGTTGCACTATATTACGCCTAAAATACCACGTGTATAATGAAAGTTGTATGATTGATACTAATGCCTTTCCCAACTAGCAATTTGATATTTTATAAAAGCTGTACAAATGTTTCTGACACAAATTTTATTAAACAACATTACTCTCAGAAACACTTTTATAATTTTTTCACAGCAGCTATAAATGCAAAATTGGCACCATCTTATAAAATATTTCAGTCGCTGTTGATATTTTGTAACGACTATCGGAACCATTACAAAATAATTATATTAACATTTACGTAGGCCTTATAAAAATTCAGTACAATCACTATGTAGTAGTTTTGTTAAAGCTTCATTTAACTGTACTATAAAATACGCTTCAGTGTTTGTTAAATTACTGTTATAAAACAACTAAACCACTGCTTTATAAGAGTTTTATTAAAAAAAAAATGCTGCTTTATTTATATACACTGACAAAATAAAACTATTTCTTAAATATATCTAAAAGTTGCAAAGAGTATTTTTGACACTAAAAGCATTATGATTGTTATTTAAGAGACTTGGTCGGGCTTACAACGACTGCTATTTTTGATGCGGAGAAAATTTTACTGTGAACTATGGCCATGTTTTTTATACATTTTTAACGCGCCCGACATTTATTGATGATTTCTAATAATTTTTGAAATTTTATAAATATAGATTTTATGAATTTGAGTTTTTTGCAATGTAAGTTACACTAATTTGTTTTCTAGTCATAACTGTATAATTCCTGACTCCATAAACTCTAATAAATTTTCATATCTTGTCATATTTACCATCACGAATGCTGACCTTTTAAGATGGCTTCCCTCTATAAAATACTTTTGTCTTCGTAGCAAGTATTTCAAGATATTTAAGTATTAGACGATTCCTATAAAATATCTATAAATGAATGCGCCTTATTGCAAGTTTTACATGAGTCTTATAAAATGAATCACTCACTTCTGCAACACTTTTGCTGCTTTTATGATAAATCTGTTAAGGCTGAGTTGTAAATGCAACCACGGAAATAGAATTGATTCAGTTTGCATAAATATAACCTAGAAATTAGTGGCAGCATATCACTTTATTTACAGAGCTGTTTATTTATTGCCAAAAATATGTAGTTACTTTTACTAGTGAAAGCATCAGTACTTTGGCATATGACTTGATACGTTAATAGTGCAGTGAGTTGAATGCAATTATACAGCGGTATAAACTGTGTTTTACTACCAAAACCACTACGCTGTTAATACATGTACTTACTTAATATTTTTGTAACTACTATTTAAGTTTCTCCATTGTCCTAAATCTGATGTTTTTAGTTTCGCCGTTATATGATCTGGCATGATCTGCACCGCTCTTGTCAATGTTGGTAACCAAAATTTTGGGAGAATAATTTTTTTATAAACTTGTATACTATAATTATGACAAATCTCCATTAGAAGACACACTTTAATTTTGACTAAATATAAAGACAATTAACGCAAGAAATCAATTTTCTCAAATACGTTTTATTGTATTGTTAGCCACCACATTATTATCCCCAAGTTAACAATTTTGTTTTATAATGAATTTGTTGCTGTATCCATCTTACAGCAAAGCTATATAATAATAATTATATAACATGATCTGGAACAGCAATGTATTCTTAAAAGCAAAATTGTCAGAAATAGACCTTTAATATAACTGTTTTGTAAGACTTTAAAAAATAACTGTAAAAAAAATTCCAATGCATATTTATAACATTGCCAAAAATTCTGCTGAACGTTACTAAAAAATTGTTATAAAATAATTTAATATAATTCTAAGAGCTGAAATGTTCTATAACTTAGTCACGGAAACATTTATAAAATAATTTCTTAACTGCAATATAAGATATTTTATAATTTTGCCGTAGAAACGTTTTAATGATAAATTTATAAAATAGTTCAGTTGCAGACAACAAAATAGTATTTTCTGAAATTATAATATACTTAATTAGCAGTTAGAAGCATTAAAAAAATAACAATAAAACAAAATAATCGTAGAATATTTAAATCATAAAACAAATTTTCTGGTTGGGTTTCTATATCAAAATTGTAACTTGTAACATGTATTGGCGTTTTTGCAGATTGTGCATTGAACTGAGAACCAGCTCATTTGGATCATTTGGCGAAACATTATAACATGCCTTGAGCTTAATATGTTAAGACACATCTTGCAATATTGTCAATAATATTGACAACATGGTACTCGAGTTTCAAAAATTCGGATTCGCATCGACATCCAACATCAATCCAGTCCACACACAATCTACAATACTGTCAATATTTCTTGGCATTGGCAATATTATTGATCCTCTAGGGCCTGCTATACACCTTCCTCGGTTGAAGGTTGTAACTGTTTTTTTAGGTCAAAAGGCAGCTTCTTATGGATATGGCAACTAGCTTTTTAGCAGTGTAATGGTGTTAGGAATAATGGGCGCAGATAAAATAAAAAAGCGCCACTTAACTTCGTGAGTTTCTATAAAATTTTGCCCAATAGAGAGAGCAAAATGAATTTCACTTTAAACGTCATTTTTTAAAATTTGTAATTAACTAAAGAAATCTAATGTTCAGATCTTGGTCTTAAAATATCAGGAATACAAGTAGACATAAATAAAGTATAAAACAAGAACAAGTTATAATATGCTCGTTTACAGTGAAAAAAATGATTATGGCTTGACTGTCACTAAAATTATGAATAAATAAAATTATAAATTCGAGTATTTATTGACATTAAAAAGTTCAAACAAATTTAATAATACAAATAAAAATAGCAACACTAAGTAGCAGTTTCATGGGTACAGTAGACATTATGTCATTGTTCTTTTTATTGTTAGGCATGCTAGTTGTTTCAATTTTCTTATTTTTTTTATTGCCCTTCGATTTTTCAACCTTGTACCACCAAATCCATAGGGGCGTAGGTTACTATTGGTATTACAAGTCTCTTGCACAGAACGAACGGCATTTTATTATTGTAAAAAAGTTTTATCCACCATAATCAGGAACGTCCATGTGTCTATAGTAGTTACGTTGACTAGAGGAGAGAACTCTTTCATCCAGAGTTAGTTTTAAATATTCTGCCTCACTATTCACCTGTAGTTCCTTTCTCACAATTTCTTTAAGTTCCAGAGTTATTTCGCATTGTTGGATAGCTCTTCATGGCTAAATAGTTACCATAATAATATGAGAGCCTTGCATTATTTCAGAGTATGATCTGGGAGTTCATCCATTACCAACAGACCACAGAACTCCTTCTTCTTCTTCTTCTTCTTCTTCTCCTTATAGTAGAAGAAAAAGAGATCATCTATAAATTATCAAATACTTCTATGCATTAAGATTTCATCCGGTACCACACCACAAAAGAGAGGTGGAATCCCACGAGCATCTTCTGATTCAGGACACCTCCTCTAAAGTGAAGTTCAGCACGAATTGAATTTTTATAGTTTCGAGTATTGAATCTTTTAAATGCTAATACTTTACCGCAATTGCAATTCCTTGACTTCAGTAATTTTCTCGACATTCTTAGAATTTATCGTTAAATTCTAATGCATTGGTATGTGTGTCATATGAGTATCCGAGTATAATCTCGCGCGGTTGGTAAGTCCATAAATGATCCAAAATTGTCTAAACGATGTTTCGGCCGAATCACGTCTGCCACCTTCAAGTTAAAAACGACAGCTTTCTTGTGTCATATTATAAACTCTCGTATTTTTGCTTTTTTGTTATACGATCTGATACCTATGTCTTTAATACCAATTTCTATTTTGGCAATAAAATAACTTCAAATATTGTCAAAATGTCCAAAATAGAAAGTCAATGCCAGTTTATTAAAAGAGCGCCATAGGATTTAGAACGTAACTACTCAAATAAATCTTTCGATTAATCTGTGGGCATATTTTCAAATACTCATATTTCAAAAATCATAATGTTAAATACATTTAAATAATAATCATTAAAACTTATGGCAGAAGGTTTTTTAAAAACGTTAATTACACGTTACTCTGTAAAAATCTGTTGGTTTTAATGGAACTAATAAATTATTACTCACATCAAAAAGTAATTTCTTGTAAATTCATATTTTTGCAGAAACAATTTACGCTGGTAATCTGATTGGTCGGTTGAAATCACTTATAAATGTTGCAAAACCTTCCTTTCAAAGATTAAAGAGATTTTGGCTTAAAATAATTATATAAAAGACCTAAAACCACGACAAGCGAATCATGCCTTTTCCTTTCTACCACGTACATTTATCAACCGTATTTCGATTCGCCCACATCAATACAAATATTCGTACAGCTTCCTCCATAATTTTTGATAATGTGTGATTTAACTTTTGTATCCGTATATTTGGATATTTAAATCGCTGTATATTTAAACGTGTTCTAAAAAAATTCTAACTGTGTTATAAAAGTTCAGTCTATATTCTTATTATTTATTTCTATAAATTTCATGTCTTTATATTGCCTCTGTTATGTTAAAATTGGTACTATGATTTTAGTAACAAGGGGGCCCTCTAGATATAGGCATTCCTAAACTGTTATACGAGTCTGATTCTACCTAAAAACAGTGAATATTTTCTCTATGTCGATGAAATAGCGCGAGAGTAACATTGAACGCAAGATATATACCCCCATACATATTTTGTATCCAGTACAAGGACGCATTAATCCTGTCTCGCTATTTGGTTGACATTGTTTTTCACAGTAAATAAATATTTTGACATATTTAAAAAATGTTGGTAATAGCTTTCCGTTGCTATGTAAAACACCTTATATATTTAAAAATAACTTAAAAATATATTTCCCTCTTCTACAATTTATATTTCAGACTTTTTGCCGCTACTGACTCACCCTGTATATATTTGCATTCGCTAGCAAACGACTGCAACTTTCGTTCGTTTCTAAATAATGTTAATGAAAATACCTCGGAACATTTTAAAGCCAAAATCACATATTTCTAAAACTACGCAAAATTGTTTTCGAACCTGTGAGACACACAGTATATTACACGGTTTCGATATCTTGTACGTCAATATATTTTTGTGAGTTTAATCAAAAACCATGTAACATTTTGCTCTAAAATTATAATATAACACAGTTTATATAGAACCTGATAAGTTCACACGCCTCTGGCGATCACTCTGAATGACGGATATGGCTCAATTTCAATAGAGAGTATACCGTGTAATTTTACACACCTGTCTAATTTAAGACAAAACATGTCCGTCTAACTTGTTATGATGTTGATTATCTACGGTGAATATCAAAAACAAGACAAGAGGTTTAAGGAGTACGCCAGATGGCAACGTTGTAGCGAAATTTCAAGCACTCTTCTAGTCTTCTAAGCTACTTCCTCTCGGTATATTGCTGAAATTTGTCAATATGTAATTCATGATTGATGAACTTCCTCTGAAAGTTATATGAGAAAAGAAATACTACATTCGTCCCACGAACCGCAAACGAAATATATTCGGGGAGTTTCAGTATCTATATCCAAATATGAGAAAACATCCAACTCGATTTTTGAATCAAACAAATAAGTATAGACAACTTGACACCTTTGATTATACTAAATCGGTTCGAACTCTCAATGAAGAAGCAATGGAGAAATTGTCACGGTATGCCAAATGAAGTAAAGAATGGCTCCAAGTTACTCTCAGGTAAGCACTAAGCACTTTCCACACATGTTATTCGTAACTGAATGTCAGCATTTAAGTTTGATTTAAAATAAGTATCTGATTCATGTCTGTATCAATGACAGTTTGGTCTAGAGGCAAGCACATTTGGCTCACACCCGGGCTAGTGGGTTCGAATCACGGTCTTGGAATTTTCTGAAGAAATCAGTCTCAGTTCCGTACTCATGTCATCGATGGACTAGCATGTTGACCAGCACGCCATGTTCAAGAAATACTTTAATAAATTTCCTTGCTCTGGCTCGGTGAGCGGAGCCAGGTGTTGCGAGCTTGAATCGAACCGTCCAGAATGACCACTCATAAGAATGTATGCGTACAGTTCTCGCGCTCAGCTCGGTGCGCGGCTATTATCGTGGCTTGGCGTGCCACTCTAAAGGCGCGTCTCCATTATCGTCGGCTTTGCCGATCGGCATAGCCGCCCGGCATTTGTTGGCAAGTGGGTATGTACAATTAGGCTTATGCCAGTCGGACACTTCAAGAGAATCCAAGCCGAATATACTAGTGAGTCAATGCCGACCGGAAAGCCGACCATAATGGAGACGCGCCTTAAGGCACACCAAAGATGCATACCACACCGGGACGTATTTGTGTTCGCCGCATCTTTCTGAGCGGAAACTCATATGCAGCGTTTATATGTACACCGAACTCGAATCACATTTGTTACGATTTTCATTTGAAGTTATGTTTGTTACAGGTCACTTTTACGCTTGACAATAGAAAGTTCTTTTAATGAAATAGTGTCACTCAGGGAACCATTCATTTCGAAACACATCGGTCGAAAAGCTTAAATGAGAGTTAGTTCTAAATCCTAGTAGATCTAATGTTGTCAAGTAGCTCGAGAGTAGCCCAGTGCAAGACGGGGATAGGCAGAATGTCTAGAAAGATGCGGGGAGTTCATTGATATAGAGAGAGTGAGTTTGACGTGGCGTGGTGTTGTACACGATTTATGATTTTTGTTTATTATTTCCACATAGGGATTTATCGTGAGAATACTGAAAAGTGATTGTCGGACATTATCGTTGCTTGTACCACCCACTTGTGCCTTTTGGGATTCTGTCGCCTCTCAAACCACAACCCCAAAGGACGATTTCTTCGGCCACACTGGGAAGCCCACTTGACACCTCCCAGGGCTTTTTCTTTCATCTCTTACCTTCACGCTTCCTGTTTGTCAACTCACAATATGTGTCGTGGGAGATCTGGTTGAACTTTTGGAGTTGAAAAGTTGCTATCTTGGCGACAATTTTGGGACCTTATTCGAGGCGATCTGCTAGATAGCCCCAGAAAACTATTTGGAAGGTCACTAGGCACGTGGACCTCCGGAAGCCGCCATATTGATTCTACATCCAGACATCTAACCCCCTTCAGTCGGCATATCATAGGGAGGAATCCAGCCAAGTTCTCAACCTACCATTATACCCTTTACCCCTTTTTGGATTTTAATTAATTAATTATTTTTTTTACAACATATATGTATTTGTTGCTTAATTGTTAATTGCTATTTAGTATTATTATTATCTTCTTTTTTTTTAAATAAACATCCGTGAAATGTAAGTTCGGTGTGTACACTCAACAAACGGCTCTCTGAGTAAGTAATTAGAAAACTCTATCGTAATTTACGGAATATCAACCATTGTTTATATTGCTAAAATCATAATTAAAATGTTATATGTTCGGTGAATTTGGATATTTCTTTCCCACAAGCACCCACCAACTTACTCACCCCACCGCCCACTGAGCTAGTCAGTGTCGCTCGTCCGCTCTAGTTATATAATATTGTATCCGGGAGTGGCACTTTAAACACTTAATTTTTGTTATTCTCAATCTAAGAGACCAAATATCTAGGGTTTCTTGCCATTTCATCTTGGCCACACTATGCACCATAAGAATATTAAGATACAACCATAATTTAATTAATCTTTAATATATCGCTCTGTGGCGAATTGTCAAAATTATATTCTTGTTGCGTAAGTGATTTACTGCAATTGAAAGGGGTAACATGTTGTCGTCGTCATCTTCGACGATGATTTCTCAATGTGGCAGTTAATGTTAATGAGCCAAAAACGCGTTGTTAGTGAATTCTCTCTGTAAGTAGATGTTTACATAATTCATCATTTTCCCCCTGTTTTTATCCATATTAATTCTGTCACCCACCTACTGTATGTCTAGAAGGTACTGACATTATTGTGAAGGATTTTGTTCTACTTGAATAAATGATATATGCAAATTTCTAAATCGTCTTTTATTTTGTTTGTATCGTGTATGCTGCACCGCAAACAAAGAACGTGCTCTATATTTCAGATTTGTGATGCTTCTGCTGACTCGCAGCAAATGTTTTTTGTCGCAGTTGCATCGTCGGTCGGTGTGCATGATCATACGCAAATATATGTGTTTATTAAATGCATCCCGATTCATTTGCAGCATGTATGTGCCATGCATCTTTGGTGCGCGGCATGCTTAATATTGACGTGCACTTGACACCACACATTCGCTTAGATCAAGCTTCTCTTCTGTATAAGTACTCTCTCAGGTTAAACTAACCCGGGCTAGTTTTGTTATCGCATTAATTAAATTAAAAATCAATCGACTTGTAATATGTTGTACAATCGCTTGTTATCATTCCATTAACTCTTTTTGTCTATGTAGTTAGTGTATGTATAATGTATAAAATATATTGCATGGTGTGCCACCTTCTCATTGAAAATATCCATCTATATTGGGTAGTGTTACATGGTAATAAACAGGTAAATAATTTATATTTTCTTACACACATTTATATTCACCTTAAGCTTAAGGTATGCTACAAAACAATAGAGACGTTTAAATAATAATTCACAAAGAAAACGTACATCACCACTTAATTTCACATGACCCCTCATCCTCCATCCATGGTTCTTGTTCACTCCTAGCAGTAATCATTCTCTCATACGTCTCTTTTTTGTCATTTAATGCCGATTTCATTCCATCATGCGACCCTTCTCATTTTTCAGACAACACAGCAGCCGTTCCACACGAGCTACGCATTAAAAATAAAACGCCAACATTAGGACCATCTAATCATGAACTACTACGTCCTACATACTTTTCGTCGATATAAAGTGTTAAGTCATTTGAACCCTATAAAAGCTATCCATTTAATGCACTATCAATCGTAATTTACTAGGTAATAGCTTTTAAACCATTGTAATGGTGTAACACCGTAATTATTATTTCAACAGCTTTTATATAAATTTTACGAATTTGTGTCTGTGTGAAAAATATGTATTTCTTTCTGAGGGTCTGCTTTTTTTGACGAGCTGTACCAATACATGTTTTATGAATTTCACAGTACCGCTAGTGCTTCAGCGGCGATATCACCTAAATCGCGTCGAAGCATATGATCAACTATCTAAATTTTAACATTAATGTTCGGACCATATGTAATGGGTATATTACCAAATTCTAGTAGTATTTTGCAATAACTACCGATTCTGTTAATAAAACTTTATGTATTTGGTTGTATTTATTGCTTATTTTCCGTTAATTATTGATAGGCATTATACAATTTATCATTTATAGAAAATTTATTATGGAATTTATTACGAAAGTCACCTAGAAGATTACTAAGTAAATTATTTTGAAAATGGGTCAATGCAAATAAATGGGTATCGTGTTAGTCGATCACCACTTTCTATGCAAATACCTAAGCCTTTCTACATGATTGTGTAAAGGGGCAATGTTTTTGCTGGAACTTGTTGAAAACATTTCAAGAAGTGTAGTGAAAAGTTTTGGATTAAATCCGTGTGGCGGAAATCTTTTGTTTAAACAAAAGAATGTTCAGAATTCTGTTTTTTCCAAGTTTTTCTTAAATATCTCTGGTTGTAGAACCCGTATCGCAATAAAGAAAGAGACATAAATTGTTGAAGATATTTTAGGGAGGCCATTTTGAATTAATTGATGATAACTTGAACACTAATGCACATACCGTAACGAAACTTTAGAAGAATATACCCCTTGTGGAGTTACACCATCAAGCCAAGTATCAAGTTAAAATGTTTACAATAACAATCGCAAATTCGAAAATCGAATCGTCGACTGTTAATGGGCATTAAGTCGTATATCAAAAATGTGTATTCCAGATTATACTTGTTTTCATATTCTTTGTGGTGGTATAAACAAAAATAAATTTTAAATTTTTTAAAACCAATTTTATTCAATTCTTCGATTTTATTTTTCTTAAACAAATGAATATTACTCAATAATAATTTAAATATACAGGAAATTATGCTTTTTAATGTTTCAAAAAGTTGCATAATTTATACCTCTCCATTAGGTATAAATAAGTAAGGAACACATTTTAAATTCAGTAATATCTTGTACTCTTGATAAAGGCCTAATAAGTCGAAACACGTGTAGAGTTTTAATAAAACTTTTTGAAACATTACAAAGCATAATTTCCTGTATATTTAAATTATTGAAGAATGTTTCACAAGGAACCAACCGTAGAATCAACCCAATGTATTACTCAATAATATTTTGTCCAAAAATAAAAATAATAGGAATATATTAAAAGTACATAAAAAATAGACTATTTAAAAAAAAGTATCTATCTATCTACACCAATTGGGACCCTAGATACGACACTTTTTTATATTATGACCATTTGTAAGTAAGACATAATGGCTTGAACATTATTTCGGTCTTAAAAGTGTTAAAATTTATTTTTCTTTATGCCACCACAAAGAACATAAAAACAACTGTAATCTGAAATACAAATTTTTGATATACGACTTGATGCCCATAAACAGTCGACGATTCGATTTTCGATTTTGCGATTGTTATTGTAAACATTTTAACTTGATACTTGGCTTGATGGTGTAACTCCACAAGGGGTATATTCTTCTAAATATTGTCTAAATGTTATTTGTGGCATTATCTTAATTTTTTTCCTTCTTCAATTCTTTGGGACTTCCTGCCACATGTATGTTTTCTTTCTAAGCGGTGCTAGGGGAATCTACAAAATATATCACAATTAACCAGTATGTTACTGGTAAAAAACCTCTACGCCTGTGACGTTTACGTCAAAGGATCAGTTAAAGGTTGGTTTTTATAAATAAACAACACAAATAAGTATAAAAACTTGAAATTAAATATTTAGAGCTGTATATTTGTCATACACAGCAAAAAAGATTTTTCAAAAAAGCCTTGAAAAAGGAAACAGATTAGCTTTCCGAAACGTCGGCGAAATATTTAATTTCAAGTTTTTATACTTGTTTGTGTTGTTTATTTATAAAAACCAACCTTTAACTGATCCTTTGACGTAAACGTCACAGGGGTAGAGGTTTTTTACCAGTAACATACTGGTTAATTGTGATATATTTTGTAGATTCCCTAGCACCGCTTAGAAAGAAAACATACATGTGGCAGGAAGTCCCAAAGAATTGAAGAAGGAAAAAAATTCTTCTAAAGTTTCGTTAAAATATGTGCATTCGTGTTCAAGTTATCATCAATTGTTTCAAAATGGCCTCCCTAAAATGTCTTCATGTTTTGCGATGGCATATTGACTAAGAGTTTCGGACAAATCTAGATGTTTTCGCAATTTCATTGTGAATAATTCATGTCTCTTTCTTTGTTGCGATACGGGTTATACAACCAGAGATATTTAAGAAAAACTGCGAAAAAACAGAATTCTGAACGTTCTTTTGTTTAAACAAAAGATTTCTGACATACGGATTTAATCCAAAACTTTTTAATACACTTCTTGAAATGTTTCCAACATGTTCCAGCAAAAAATTGCTATAGTAAGACATTTCCCTAAGAATGTTAGTTTTACTCCACTACTAGGATATTATCAAAATTGTAGCAAATTTAAGAAGATGTCTAAGTATATTATATATGTACGGAAACAATTCAACACTCTGTATCTTGAAGAATGGACAGATTAGCACACATAAGTATCACCATTCTGTCTTACAATATGTTTATTAACTGTCCTTTAAAATCTTTGGCAATCATTTAGAACCACTATATCCAGAGGTTATATGATAGAACGCTACTCAATGTGAAAAATAGTTAAAACACCATTTTCCTAAATGAAAATATTGTTCCCGGAAATTAATTTTTTTGTATTGCAATTCATATATAGAAATATAACATCCACAAGTTAATTGTAAATTCTTTCCCACTTCATTTTATTTGTTTACTTATGTATGCGGATTACTAGGTCATTTCATGCACGAACGTTCAATTTTGTAAAATGAACTGCATAAAATTAGAGATTATCAAAAACATGCACTCTAATTAAGAGGCACAAATTTATTTTCATTAACATAGTGGATGACTAGGAATTTTAGTAGTAAACTACGATCATTATTAAGTTCACATGACATAGCAAATCATGAATTAATTATAAACTTTACAGTTCATTTATAATGATAAAAGCTTACAAGGAGAGTTTAGCCAAACGAAATCTTATACAGGGTGTTGCATCATGAGAGGGACATAGCTTAATAGGAGGTAGAGAACATCAGTGGTAACCGGAACCTCCCATAGAAATGTCTCATTGGGCCTTCACTACGAAATTACAGGGTGTTAAATAATTTTTGGCCAAACCTGTTTTTTGTCATAACTTTGACAGGAAATGAAATAACGGATTCATATTTGGTACGGCTAATGTACAAACGAGCCCCAAGAGGTACATGTATAAAAAAAAATATATCCAGGTCCGGACTCACTACAATTTATGTTTCTACTTTGCATCAATAAAACATCACCCTGTATATATTTTTTTGAAATTTCGATACGATATTCGAAAAGAGCAAGAAAAAACAAACAAAATGGCCTATTTCATTTTTTTGTTACACCTTCGTGGTTATTTAAATACGTTGTTAAATGTGCAAGAAAATGGATTACAGAACCCTATTAAATGAGAGGCACGTGAAATAAATAGTTTTATAACTAAAATTTGCAAAAATTCTATTGAGCCTAGGTGGTCTGGGTGAATCCTAATTCCGGCACGTTTTAAAGGTCCATTTTGGTAAAAAACTGTGGTCCTAATAAGTAATCGGGTATGAAATAACAAAATTTTTAATCAATCACAGTAGGCTTGTTCAAAGTGACAGATAATAAAAAGAAATCTCCTAAACAGTTGAATAATTGTTTGTTAGTAATTTAATGTGTCAATAATCCGCATTTAGTTAGTGAAAACTTGTGAAAATATTTTAACTATGCCAGTAAAATTTACAAACGGGGAATATGCTGACATAATATTCATCTATGGTTTCTGTAATGGAAATGGTAGGTCGGCGGAAAGAGAATATCGGCTGCGTTTTCCTGGTCGTCGATGCCCTAATCATAAAACCTTTAGTACGGTGTTCCAGTATGCAAGACAACACGGAAAGTTTCCTACTTCTGCAGTTGTGGAGCGTGTTTTACAACAAGGTGTGCAGGAACAAAACAATATTATAAACGTAGTTCAAGAAAACCCAAATATGAGTACTAGACGAATCAGTTTGGCAACTGGTATTCCTCATTGGCGAGTATGGAGAACCCTAAAAAGAGAACGTTACCATCCATATCATATCCAGCAGGTACAGCGTCTTCAACAAGGCGACGATATCCCCCGCCTGGCATTTTGTCGTTGGTTGTCTAATCATCGCCCAGTCATTTACAGAACCTTATTTACGGATGAGGCACAATTTACAAGGGATGGATTAACAATTCACGAAATAATCATAAATGGGCACAGGAAAACCCACATGCGGTACGCCAACGCCGTTCGCAACACAGGTTTTCTGTAAATGTTTGGGTCGGACTTGTGAATAGACATTTGATAGGGCCACATTTTTTTGAAGAAAGATTGAATGGTGAAATTTACTTTGATTTTCTTCAAAACATTTTACCGAATATGTTAGAAAATATCGGTATAAGAGGCATGTTGTTTCAGCATGATGGGGCCCCACCACATTTTAACCTTCAAGTAAGAGAACACTTAAACAATGTGTATCCTAATAGATGGATTGGACGCGGGGGTCCACATGAATGGCCACCAAGATCTCCTGATTGTAACCCTTGTGATTACTTTTTATGGGGCCACTTAAAAAACGAGGTTTATAGCATTGAAATTGAAAGTAGACAACATTTAATCCAGCGCATCGTTACAACCTGCGACGAAATACGGAATAATCCAGAAATGATACGTCGAGCAATTGGTGACCTTTCTAAACGCGCAAGAAAATGCACAGAATTTGGGGGAGGACATTTTGAAAATTTACTTTAGTGTCAATTACGTTTTATTTTTAAACACATTTAGTTATTGTTTTGTTATTTATTGTTAATTGAATGGAAAATATTTTATTTATTTAGATTTTAGTTTGTTCTCTTCCAATTTTTATTAAGTATAAAATGTTGATGATTTTCTTGATCAAAGTAACTGGTTGCTTAGGCCTAAATGGTTTAAATGATCTGTCACTTTTATTCTTTGAACAAGCCTACTGTGATTGATTAAAAATTTTGTTATTTCATACCCGATTACTTATTAGGACCACAGTTTTTTACCAAAATGGACCTTTAAAACGTGCCGGAATTAGGATTCACCCAGACCACCTAGGCTCAATAGAATTTTTGCAAATTTTAGTTATAAAACTATTTATTTCACGTGCCTCTCATTTAATAGGGTTCTGTAATCCATTTTCTTGCACATTTAACAACGTATTTAAATAACCACGAAGGTGTAACAAAAAAATGAAATAGGCCATTTTGTTTGTTTTTTCTTGCTCTTTTCGAATATCGTATCGAAATTTCAAAAACATATATACAGGGTGATGTTTTATTGATGCAAAGAAGAAACATAAATTATAGTGAGTCCGGACCTGAATATATTTTTTTTATACATGTACCTCTTGGGGCTCGTTTGTACATTAGCCGTACCAAATATGAATCCGTTATTTCATATCCTGTCAAAGTTATGACATAAAACAAGTTTGGCCAAAAATTATTTAACACCCTGTAATTTTGTAGTGAAGGCCCAATGAGACATTTCTATGGGAGGTTCCGGTTACCACTGATGTTCTCTACCTCCTATTAAGCTATGTCCCTCTCATGATGCAACACCCTGTATATGTGTTAAGAATTCAGTAAAGTTTGTGAAAATATTTCTATTGAGGTTGATGTGATATTATTAAGAATGCTACTTATATAAATTTTACCGAAAGACTATTAAGATACGAATGAGAGTTGCAGCAGGACGTAGCTGAATGAATACCTATTTGAAAAATAAAAAAGATGTTTGGTTAATCTCACAAGGATTACGTAAAAGTGATGTACTACTGTAGTATATTTGTGCATGCCGATTGTTCTGTATTTCTAATAAATGCATTGTAACTCTGTTGGAAAATATTCTTTGTGTTGTAACAAAAGTCAAATTAAGGGAAGCCAAGTCCGACCCTGTCGCTTAGAATCACCGTATTTAGGACAATAACGTAAGATACTGGCCATAGAAACATCTGTTTTATCTTGCAAACTTTAGAGTCCAGGAAACGTGCTTTGTTAACTTTACTCTTTATTAGGTAGTCGACGTTAGCCACTTGTAAACAATAAAGAAGCATCCAAATTATTTTATGTCCAATTTGCTTTGCCCGCTTGAAGTTAAAGGCACTTGTTGAAATATCCACGGGGGGTATAGTTAAATTTTCTAGACTAAGGCAGTTGAAATATGATTCCAGGAACATATGTAATAGACTAAGATAGATAGACCAAAGAAGGCAGATTTTTTCCCCTATACAAAGGCAAAGCAAGGAACAAAAGGGGTTTTTTTCCATCTGCTGGACTGGTATTATAAAATGTTAAAGATAGGCCATATAATAAATACCATGGTCCGTTAGGGAATTTCAAATAGGGGGTACCGTTTAAACTACAGAAGGTTTTAATTGGTCGAGCTTTTAAAGTTTACTGCCCACTTTTGAAACGTCTTTTTTCTATTACGATAACATCTTCACTCTTGGTTTAACTTCGGTTCGGTCATCATCTATCTACGGGGTATAGCAAATTCTCGTTTTGCGAACCTTTTTCAATTGTAAAGTTAAAGTACATTTGTTTAGTATTTTGCCGGTTTTAATAAGTAGAAAATTAATGTGTTGTAATCGGACTAAGAATATTCAGTCGTGGTTTACATTAACGATTTGAAATTGCCGCGGACCATTTTATTTCTTGATATAGAGTAATTATCGTTTGTTAATTTATTTAATCGTCTTTAAGTGTTTGTGATTGTCAATTTCATTTGCTTTCATTTTCTTATGTAAATATAGTGATTTAAGTGTTTTGAGAAATCACGTGTTTTATTTGCTTGTCCTGAAGTTAAGTTCATTTTATATTCCGTAAAGTTTGTTTGTGAAGTAACCTGGTTGATGGACACCAAAAAGGATAAAATCACCTAGAAAGCAAAGGATAAGCACAGTTTTGTTTTCGAGGGATATACTATGATATCGACGGAGTCTATGAAAGTGATTGGGACACTCCGTACTCTGCCAATGGTAATGTCTGATTAAATTATGTAATTAGGGGAATAAAACCCCAGTTATTACAGTGGCGCAGTCTAAAAAGGATGTTTTTAAGGAAAAAACTTGCATGGCCAATTAATATTCAAGTTAATTAATTGAGTCACTGCAATTTTTAGAATTTTTAAAATTCGTCTTTTAAAATGAACCTACGTATTAACATGTCAGTTTTCGTTGTTGATCTTGTATTAAAATTACCTAAGAGAGTTTAAATTAGTGATTTCAAAAGTAAAAGTTTTTTTTTAACTCGTAAAATTATACCAGTACGTTGAGAATTTCTTAGAATTAATTTATTTTGCTAGAGTAATGATTCGTGAATGTGTCAAGTAGAGTAAATTAAAATGAGTCAAGAAAGTAGAGGTGAAAAATAAAATATTATCATTGGTAAGGCATATTATAGTATATGTAAGAACGGCTTGTGTTTAAGTCCTAGATGGCTAAGTAAAAATACCCTGAAACTTAACTGCAATAGGCAATTCATAGAGTTATATGTGCATAAAAGAATTAAGGTTGTGTCAAAGCAATAAACAAAGTATATGTAGAAATTAGTGCTCCTATTTACCGAGTGTTGAGAATAAGAAGGGAATTTTACTGATCTGTTGTGAAGTAGGGTATTTAGAGAAACGATATTTAGAAATATATTGTCGAGTAAAATTTAAAAATACGGACCTAGCGTTAAATTATTGCAGTAGACGAGGTTATTGCACCCTCGTTCGGACAAAACCCTATTCATAAACTTAGGTACCTGAAGAAATGGTTATCACAAAGAGTAAATACCGAGCAAATTGCAGTAGAATAAATAGTAATTACATTAGCCAAAGCAAGATTTTATTTAAAAAGTAAAAGGACAATTAGTCCAGGGATTATTATAATATACAGGTTGATGCAATCAGTACCTAAAATAGGTAGAAATGTTGTATAGCTAAGCATGACACGGGAAACATGTTATAAAAATTATTTATGCACGGAAACAATTAGCACTGTCGCACAGGTAACGAAGTCATTGTAATTCCCAATAGAGAATTTTAGCGGGAATATTCATTTTAGATAGATAGAGTATATAGGTCACTCAATGAAAAAGTTACGGTTCTTTGCCAAATATATGATATACCGAAAACCTAAGTTACGTAAGCGAAAACCGTATTTTTCAAGGTGTTTATGTTATTTTGTGGTAAATTGAAATATGTGCATTCCCAGATTAAATTACTATGTTAGAATAAATTACTATAACTTCACGTTAACAGCAAGTACACGAAAGAAAATACAGAGAATTTAAGTAGGTAGGTCATTCAGGCAGAAAGCAAGATCTATCTATATATTTTGATTATTGTTGGTTTGCTTTCTCACGTTAACGTAGTAGTAAATGAATATTTTCGTAAAATTCAAAGTAAGTAAGGAATAAAATGTTAAAATGCTAGCCAGAAAGTAATCTAGAGTACTTATTTCATTTCAGAGAGACAGCTTAACGCGGGAACTGTAATAGTACATTTTGTGCAAGATACGTTAAAACGAAACCCAAAAATCGCAATTAGTTATCGAATAAAGTGAATTTTAGAAACATAAGCTTTGTTAATGTACATAAATTGGCTACACGTTCAGGCCAAGATATAGTTTTCCAATAGTTCGTTTGCTTGTTTCCGAATTGTGTAATTGTTTCAGTAATTGATTAATGATTGATTAATGATTTATCGAGAAATAATATTTTTACAATTTTGGTTACAGTATCCCTTATCATTTTTTTTTTGTTGTGACATCGCATGCACAAATATTTACAGGTAAAGTAGTGCTTTTGTATTTTGGTTCATAGAATTGGTTAGGAAAGTTTGCCCTTTCGCTTTCAAAGTAACAGAAGTGTTTTTTTTGTTGGAAAATTTCTCGAATTAATTTACAGTAACGATTTGGAATGGAACGAATTAATTTTTTTTTTTAAGATTAATTGGTTTTTTGAAACCGAGTTATGCGATGTACATTTATATATTTTGATCAAAATTACACAGAGAATTTAGCTAATTCACGACTCAGAAATCGCGACAGAAGGGAAAGAAAAGTATACATTCAGGGGGCATATAAACCCAGCGTTATAGAATAGAAATGCACCGTATGGGTCCAGTCAATAATTTTGCGCGAGGTATTCTCAAAGTGAACGGAATTGGCGCGTTATTGTTATCAGACAAATTAATTAACATTAATTAAATAAATAGTACACCTACGGCTATAGTACAGGGTCATGGTGATATAAGAAAAAGCAGAAATACGCAGAGAAAGTTAAGGTTTTACCGGAAGGGCACTTCTGAGATAACTTTGTGAATTGAATATTGTTAGTGAATAAAAGAATAGATGATGATCGTAGAGTGGAGTTATGCCGAGAGTCCAACAAGGATTTAGAAATATTTCTTTGTTGTTAAATTTCGAGACAAAAACGGGGTAAGAAGTTGCTGATAAGAAATTTGCAGTCTCAGGTGTTCCACCTCTAGAGAATTTAGAGCTTAACAATATGAATAAAGGCAGTCTTAAGTGCAATAAGCTTTACAGGTGTAATAAACGTTTACAGGGGCGTGCCAATACAGGCAATTTGGTCACAGAAAGCTTGGATAAAATGTCGTACGTAACCCCAATTATTATAGACAGTAATAAATCATAGCCAATACATTAAAAGAGTACCTACATGAGAGTAAATGAAATTTTCTAAATTAGTTAATGCAGAGTACATTTTTGGAAATAAAACAATACAGAGAGCCCATCATTTTCGAACTATACAATTAGAATATTTACGTTTTGAAGAAAATATCAGAGACGATAGAAAGATAAGAAAAGAAAAATTCTATTTAATTTTTTGATTTCATTTTGATTTTTGTATTCTTTTGGGGCAAAATCATGCTATTGTTAAAGAGGCTGAGCTCATTCAGGAGCATATGGTAAACATTAGGTAGAAAATATAAGAAATAGCGTTTAGACTATCATTTTGTGTTAGATAAGAGGCATAAAGTTGCATAATTTCAGTTTCTCTTGTGTGGCCTAAGTATTTTATTCAAGTCAAAAAGAGTTACGGATATTCTCTGATTATTATAAGATTAAATGTAGATATATCAAATTTATACAGCTCTCGGAGAAGTTAGGACATTGACAAGGAAAATATTTTTCTTTCTTAAGACAAAACTATGAGTGGACTGTGGCATTGAGCTTTGAATGGTGGGAAAAAAAAAATTTTCCAGAGGGGTAACAGTTTTAGCTAGGGTGATTTTTATGAATTTTATTTTTATAAAATTAGAGTCTTTAGTAACATGTACGAAAACCTGGAGGAGAGCACCGGGCTGTGAGACTGTGAATTTTCTTTTAGGGTCCAACAAATGAGTAGGGGGGAGATGAACAAAAATAGGAGATGAGAGACATACCGAGGATAGGGACGAATGGAAAGATAAGGTTTGGGATAGACTAATGCAGAGTTTCACTTTTCTTTTCAGGTCCAGGGAAATATAATGTTTTTTTTTTGTCATATTTTATATTTAGGGTTATTTTTTTTTATTTTGTTTTCCTTCTCCCCTACCTATGGAGACGCATAGGAATTCCGGATCGCCGTAAATCGGATAAATTGAGACGAGCACAGAACGAGATTGAGATAAAATATAGTTAATGAGTATTCAATATACAGGGTGTTCGCTAGTTGCGTGTCGAAACAAGTAATGGATAAAGTAATAAGTATACGGGAAACGTTGATGTTGGTAGGAATATCCCTTTCTTTCAACTATAACCAGGTAATACATCCGAGAGATATATTTTGGCATAGTAAGCACATTTTACCCCTTCCCCAAAGTCATGACAACGGGTTAGCGAAGCAGAACCGAAATTTGGAAGTAAGGTTTAGTAATTGTTCGAAAGGAAATGGAAACTTAGTCTTTTTTCTACAATACGGTCCTAGAGTTGGACGGGGGTGTAATGAACTTACACGGTTATAGTTGGCCTTAACAAGTGACGTCTCCACCTCAGGATGACGGATCATGAATCACGATGATCTACCAGGAGGAGTAGCGCTCACTGTCTCTGATAGTGACTGTTTGCCGTGAGCGGGTCGGTGCGATCGTGGCAGGGTTAGCCGGATACCCCGCATTATGAGGTGGCAGGGGGCACCACGTTGGAGCCCATAGGTATACTCCCCTCCGAGTTCTGGTACCACACCGTTTCCTGCCGCTGTGGACAAGTCTACAACTCCTGGGACACCGCCCGAAAAAATACGACAGGTTTGACAGTACCGAGTCACTGGGTCACTCGGATGGAGATAAGAGGGTAAAGGAAGTTACTCAGGGGCCCGCGGCTGTCAAACCGAAGAGACCTTACAATAGCCCAAAAGAATTTCACGACTATCCCGGTGCTAATAGCGAACTTCCAGGATCGATCTCTGAGAACTTGGCCAAGTCCAGAGGATTACGAATGGGACGTAGTTTTAAAAAACACCCAAACGTAGTACGATTGAATGAAGACATACACATCCCAGCATTCCATGGTTGTGATGTGAATGTGCCAATAGACATCCGAATTCCAGCAGGCCCTGTGATTTGCGAACCACTCTCTAGCAAAGAAATGGGCATTTGTACGGCCTACAGCATTGTGGACGTCCCCCATAGGGTGCCTAACAACAGGAGGAATATAGTCGTGAGAATTCTTAATATTACTCCAATACCACAGACCATTTATCGTCACACCCCACTTATAAACTTGGTGTCCGCGTCCGAGGATGGACCGCATTGGAAAAAGTGCTCCGGCAAGACTCCTTATACGGCTAAGGATGAGAGAAGAGGGGATATGGATCACTTGGAAGGTTACAAACTGAAAAGGGTAGGGCATATTAGAGTAGTTATTTCTACTAATAACAACACGTTGCGGCACAGCAAGCCAACTAGTGAAACACCAAATCGATGCAAGAAACAGCCGCGGAATCGAAAGAAAGATACGGACCGGAAATTACGTAACCAAGATCGCGCCGTTCCTATCATCCATCCGGGGCCACCGATTGTTCTCGCTCCGAAGGAACGTTTTTTTTGTCTGTTATTTTTTTTTTGTCTTTTCTTTTGTTTGTGTTTTTTTTTCTTTAAGTTTAATTCTAGGTCAGTAAGAAGGTTTAGGGCCACGAACACGCCAGGGGACCTACAAACTACGCGCCGACCGAGGTAGGGACACGGATCTCCACAGGGGAAGAACCACAACAGGGAGGGCATCAGGACGAGCACCCCAGTCAGGAGAAGGATCCAGCGGAAAACAGGCGTATATGGTCCTTACGTATTCACAGAGAACTTACACGTACTGATGAGTTTCAGGTTCCACATCCCCACTACCGTCGGACCGATGAGGAGAGCCAGGTTCCGCAAGGAGGAGGCCACGAGGTCCAGGGGAAGACCACCGATCGCGCCCAGAGCCACCGCCATGAGTAGCCACGGAGAACCACCCAGGGGGACAGAGCCAGTTACAACAGCAGGACGATTCAACCAGCGAGAGACGGGCTGCAGTAAACAATGCCGACAACGAGTTACTGCCAACAATGTGTCTTCCCATCCGCGAAGACGACATCAGGTGACTGTCCGGACCTTAGACTTGGTGTGCAGCGACGGAACTCAATGTAAGTGTCAGTGAACAAGTTACTCAGTGATCGTGACGGGAATCGCGGGGACCCTAGTAATTTTAAACTTTTGTAATCAACCTATACTGGAATCGATTCAATTGTTTTAGTCATGAAAAACCAATATGCTTCGATCTAAGGGGGGGGGGGCAATGTAACAAAAGTCAAATTAAGGGAAGCCAAGTCCGACCCTGTCGCTTAGAATCACCGTATTTAGGACAATAACGTAAGATACTGGCCATAGAAACATCTGTTTTATCTTGCAAACTTTAGAGTCCAGGAAACGTGCTTTGTTAACTTTACTCTTTATTAGGTAGTCGACGTTAGCCACTTGTAAACAATAAATAAGCATCCAAATTATTTTATGTCCAATTTGCTTTGCCCGCTTGAAGTTAAAGGCACTTGTTGAAATATCCACGGGGGGTATAGTTAAATTTTCTAGACTAAGGCAGTTGAAATATGATTCCAGGAACATATGTAATAGACTAAGATAGATAGACCAAAGAAGGCAGATTTTTTCCCCTATACAAAGGCAAAGCAAGGAACAAAAGGGGTTTTTTCCATCTGCTGGACTGGTATTATAAAATGTTAAAGATAGGCCATATGATAAATACCATGGTCCGTTAGGGAATTTCAAATAGGGGGTACCGTTTAAACTACAGAAGGTTTTAATTGGTCGAGCTTTTAAAGTTTACTGCCCACTTTTGAAACGTCTTTTTTCTATTAAGATAACATCTTCACTCTTGGTTTAACTTCGGTTCGGTCATCATCTATCTACGGGGTATAGCAAATTCTCGTTTTGCGAACCTTTTTCAATTGTAAAGTTTAAGTACATTTGTTTAGTATTTTGCCGGTTTTAATAAGTAGAAAATTAATGTGTTGTAATCGGACTAAGAATATTCAGTCGTGGTTTACATTAACGATTTGAAATTGCCGCGGACCATTTTATTTCTTGATATAGAGTAATTATCGTTTGTTAATTTATTTAATCGTCTTTAAGTGTTTGTGATTGTCAATTTCATTTGCTTTCATTTTATTATGTAAATATAGTGATTTAAGTGTTTTGAGAAATCACGTGTTTTATTTGCTTGTCCTGAAGTTAAGTTCATTTTATATTCCGTAAAGTTTGTTTGTGAAGTAACCTGGTTGATGGACACCAAAAAGGATAAAATCACCTAGAAAGCAAAGGGTAAGCACAGTTTTGTTTTCGAGGGATATACTATGATATCGACGGAGTCTATGAAAGTGATTGGGACACTCCGTACTCTGCCAATGGTAATGTCTGATTAAATTATGTAATTAGGGGAATAAAACCCCAGTTATTACAGTGTGTGTCCTTATAAAATGCCCTGACAGGCCCCTGGGCGAGAAGAGAGTGTCCTTGTTTTATCCCAGAGTCTCTATTCGTGATCGGTGGTATAGGTTAGGTTAGAATTAGGGTACAATTAGTTAATTAATAAGTACCTATTAGCTTCGCATCTGGCTGTATCGACGTAAGTCGCAATAAAAAACAAAAAAACAAAAAAAAACTCAGTTGGAGTTTAATTATATTTTTCGCAAATACAAAATGAAGATACACTGAACTGAACTTGTGGTAGGTACCTTGTGAAACATCTTGAGAATAATTGTTAATCATAGATTAAACACTGCTTTTATATGAATCTATCAATATATTATAAATACTCTACATATGTTTCGGCTTATTAGGCCTTTATCAAGAGTATTACATAGTGAGTACTAAAGTTTCCGACGTGCTTATTCTAATTTATGCCTAAAAGTATTTATGTCTTAATCTATTTATGACCTATTCTATTTAAGACTTAATTGTATATGGACCGGTACAGAAAGGAACCTAAGTAATTACCTCAATTTCTTAAAATCTTTTAATAGTAAAATTCAGTTCACAATGGAATCGGAGCAAAATAGTCAATTAAACTTTCTAGATATTAATATAAAAAAACATAACAATTAGTTGAAATTTAGCATTTACCGCAAACCTACTACTACAGATACAGTAATACATTATAATTCGCAACAATCATGGCAAATTAAGATTTCTCCCTTTCATAGTCTAATACATAGACTCACGAATTTTCCTTTAGATCAAAGTGATTTTGATAGAGAACTAAATATAATTAAACAAATTGCAAGAAATAACCGATACAGCGAGTCACTAATAGATAACATGGTCAAAAACAAACAACGCAAAATGCTTAAAAAGAATATAGGAAACATTTTTCTTAATAACAAAGAAAAAGTAAATAAAATCGACAAATCTGGTGTATATAAACCTAATTGTAAAGATTGCAATGCTGTCTATATCGGTCAGAGTGGTAGAAGCGTTGTGAACAGGACAAAAGAACATCAAAAATGTATCTTAAATAACAATAAAAATACAGGAATGTCAACACACTGTATTGAAAATAACCATATCAAAGATACTGATAACATAAATTTACTTCATTCGGAAAGAAAAGGTAAACGTTTAGATCTGTTAGAACAACTAAAAATCAAAAATACTTTCAAGTACAACCCTTGTACCACGAATGACCAACAAAATTTCTTGAATACCCCTATAATAAACAAATTGATAAGAACTATCCATTGATTTATATAACCAGTTTAGGTCCACTCCAAACTTTCCCATAATTAAGGATGTTAAATAAAGCCTTAAATAGATTAGGTTATAAATTGATTAAGACATAAATACTTTTAGGTATAAATTAGAATAAGCACGTCGGAAACTTTAGTATTCACTATGTAATATTTTTGATAAAGGCCTTATAAAGCGAAACATACGTAGAGTATTTATAATATATTGATTGATTCATCAAAAAGCAGTGTTTAATTTATAATTAACAATTACAAAATAAAGAGTATATAGCATTTGATCATTTTGATCGGCACGTCTCTAAAACCGGTAATATCACTTGTAGGGAAATTTGGACAGTGTTAGCTAGACGAAGAACCCATGGACCAAGCTTTGGCTTTCATTCACCTCGCAGTTAAACAAGGCCGCTAATACAAACTAACATTATTACACTATTCGCAAAACTGTTTTATTAACAAAAAAATGTGAAGAGCGTTCTATAGAATGTGCAATAAAGATATAAAATGCAGTAAATCGTGCAGAGTATAATGGTTAGTTTGTTTATACTTACAATACTTTTTAATGTTTCCGCTCTGCAGACCCGGGAAAATAGTACTTATATTGTAGTTAATATTATAGTCAAAATATTAATAGTGTAGATTAATATTTTGACGTAAAAGTGTAGACAAATAAAGCTTGTGGCCAACACATTCAATCTAAAGTATGCCGCTATACCTAACAATGTTGAAAATGGAATTGAAACTTGAAGAAGAAGTTGAAGATGAAAGTGTACAAGTGTGGACTGAGCTATAAAGAATGGAGGCAACTTATTTCTAGGATTAGCAGTTTCACAGAAAATCGCATGTGAAAGAAGTTGATCATTGAACTACTGTTATATGCATAGCACATATTGGATAAAACAACTTACGGGTGTGTACTTTCGGTTTTAAAGACGACTTACTTCTTTAGCCTGATCAATATAAGTCTAAAGGTACGCATGTTTGTTGGTGCGAGCTTAAGTGACATTAAAGGTGAGCTTAAATAAATTTCATATTACTGCATATGCGTAAAAGAAGATGAGATATACATCTCTCTTGATTTATATTTCATTGCCATCTCCGCCTCTACAAAATAGTTGCAATAGTGCTATTATTGTATAGAAATGATGTAAACTTCCCAAAATGGGAATATTAAAACTGCACAACTATAAAATCGGCATAAGAACCACTCTACGAAAAAATAAATCTATGAAAAATAATGTACAAAAGTGAACAAAAGTAACAAAAAGACAGAAAGAGGGAAAGACAGATGGAAAAGAAAGCGTCAAGTTTGTAATACTCTTGTAAGTTAGAAAACAAGAACACAGTTTTGGCTGAAGAGATTGAAGGGAAATGGGCAATGTCTGGTATGGTAATTTATGTTTAATTTGAAATTGTATATTGTGCTCTCATATTTGTATTATGTTTATCGCTCAGTCTGAATAAGCAAAATCTCTGGAAAGTTGCACAGACATAATTCAAAAATGCTGCAATGTTTCTGCAGTATGCACATAAGTTATCTTAAGACGATGTGTGATGATTGAAAATGACGTGGAAAAACTTGTTCTCAAGAACAGTGATTTTACATTATGGTGTAGCCGACGCACTGCGCCACTTTTGCACCACGTATGTCAGTGCCGATCTTACTATACGATATAATTAATTTTTAATTTCGTCTATTGAGTCGCTATTCTCAACTACGTCAACACGAGGTGCTGCCCTCTTAGCTCCAGTTTTCACTTCCTCAGAATATTTACAGTTATTATTGTCATGAAAAAATACTCCTTGTGGAGGATCCTTAAAGCAGTCACCACTGTTCTTTACCTTAAGTATTTATAACACATATTTCTGATTTGTACTTAAAGCAAGCAGGTCCATCGTTCAGTTGTTTGACAAGCTATACCAGGAACTTTCATATTATTCCATGCGCTTTTTAATACATTTTGAATAAGTGAGAGCTAAACCTGATGTGATTAATCCTAGGCTTCATTGACGTGCTGCAGTTAGTTAACTGCATAACTAAAGACTTTTGGTTCTATACTGATTTTTTTAAATTATAAATCATAATATGGAAATTTTATATTGGGTCCTCAACTGTATCTATACTTTTCTTTCATTCGGTTAACGTTCTCCAAATTTACACAATGTGTAATTAACTAACCAGATACTGCATAAGTCAATTACATATTGTGTAACATTAGAGAACGTTAACCGAATGAAAAAAAGTGTACAGCTATACAGCTGAGGACCCAATACAAAATTTACATTTTATGATTTTTAACTTAAAAAAATCTGTATGGAACCAAAAGTCTTTCACTGTTTTGATTAAATTTTACAGGAATTCTTCCAAACACTAAAACAGTTTTCTGCGATATTGATATACTGTGCTTGCGTGCTCACGTGAGCCGCGTAGTATTTCAGGGATCTTTATACGTTTTATATATTTTATAAATAAAAACCTTATCAAGATTCTCTTGCTAGACAAAGAAACTTCTATTTTATTAAAGTCCAACCAATGTTTATATTATATTTACACGAAATATGTTCCATCAGAATGAAATGTTATTCAAATATTCGAAGTTGGCAACGTCCGACTTGAACTTTACTTGTTTATATTGAGTTGATATAAGTGCGAATGTCTCGTTTCGTATATCAATGTCGTCTACAGAGCATCATCATCTCTATTTTAGAATACTCTTGAGATGGCGCCGAAGGAACAGATCGAAATTGGTTTTTGATCAAATTATTAAATAAAACAAACTTCGCAGTTGAAGTCGAACTCTTGAAAAAATTATAAGCTTAAAATGTTAACATTTTGGACTTGCATATCCGATTTTTATTAACTTTTGTCAATCTGATCTGTATGGTTCGTCAATATTTCCATTGTAAAAAGTTTTTACAGGGTGTTTTCTCAACAACGTTTTTGCCCAAAACTTTGAGATATTTAAGAAATAGTTTAGCTCAAGGTGTAATTACAAACCTCAGTAACATAACAAAGCTTCAGTTTTTCCCACGTATATAACGTCGGCTAATTTCCGTTACTAAAGCCACCGACGCCAGAAGACGAGCTAATCCCAACCTGGAAATTTTACCGAACCTGTTCTTTATCGAAGAGTAGAAGTTTTTTAATTGCCATTTAATAGACAAGAGATCGACCCAATCAGCAAGTTTATTTTAAAATTTAAGTATTCTACGATTATTTTCTTTTATTGCTGTTTTATTAATGCTTCTAAATGCAGATTGATTATATTAGAGTTCCAGAAAATACTATTTTGTTGTCTGCAACTGACCTATTTTATAAATTTATCATTAAAACGTTTCCAAAGCAAAACTCTAAAATAACTTATAATGGAGTTAAGAAATTATTTTATACATGTCTTCGTGACCAAGATATAAAATATTTCAGCTTATAAAACTAAATCATTTTATAACGATTTTTTAGTAACGTTCAGCAGCATTTTTAGCACCGTTATAAATATACATTCGAATTATTTTATAGTCATTTGTTATAATCTTACAAAACAGTTATATTAAAGATCCATTTGTGACAATTTTGCTTTTAAGAATAAATGTTGTTCTAGAGCATGTTATATAATTATTATATAGCATTGTATTTGCTGTAATATGGAAACAGCAACAAAGTCATTACAAAACAAAATTGTTTACTTGAGCATAAAAATGTGGTGGCTGACAATACAATAAGACTTATTTGAGAAAATTGATTTTCTGCGTTATCTGTGTATTTATATTTATTCATAATTAAAGCCTGTCTTTTAATAAAAATTTTAAAAAAGTTTATAAAAAAATTATTCTACCAAAATTTTGGTTAACAACATTGACAAAAGCGGTGCAGATCTTGACAGATCAATAACGGCGAAACTAAAAACATCAGATTTAGGACAATGGAGAAATTTAATAAGTGGTTGTCAAAATGTTAGATACATGTATTAACAGTGTAGTGGTTTTGGCAATAAGACACAGTTTATACTGCTGTAAAATGAAACGAAGCATTTCACTCACTGCACTGTTAAAGGTGTTTCAGAATCTCATGAGCCGCGAAATGCGCAAAAGGCAAAGTTTAATCTGAGCTATAAGTATGTTTTTGAAGACACTGGAGGCTGCCTTGCTGTATACACAAACAAGAGCTCGGGATAAATTGTAAACAATAAATATAATATTTTTAAGAAGTGTAACTGAGTCAACAGGACGGATTATGTCTCTGCGTATATGAAGGTCACGGTTCATGAGGTTTCAAAACACCTCTAACGTATTAGGTCATAAGCCAAAATACTGTTGTTTCCATTAATAAAAATAACTATGTGTTTTTGGCAATAAATAAACCATATAAATAAACAGCTCTGTAAATAAGGTGATGTACTGCTACAAATTTCTAAGTTATATTTATGCAAATTAAACCAATTCTGTGCCCATGGTTTAATTTACAAGTCAGTCCTAACAGATTCATCATAAGAACTACAAAATTATCGTGAAAGTGAATGATCTATTTTATAAGATTCACGAAAATGTTACACTAAGGCGCATTATTTTATAGATGATGTTTTATAGGAATCGTCTAATAATGTATATATCGTGAATTGCTTGCTACTAACACAAAAGTATTTTATAGAGAGAGGCCATATTGAAAGGCCAGCATTCGTGATGGTAAATATGACAAGATATGAAACTTTAAAATATCAAATGTTTATTAGAATTTATGGAGTCAGAAACGTGCTAACTATACAGCTATGATTACTAAAACAAATTAGTGTATTACATTTAAAAAAAAAAAAACTCAAATTGAGGACTGAATGTGAGGACTGTTAAAAATATATTAAAAATATGGCCATAATTCACAGTAACCTTTTCTCCGCATCAAAAATTGCAGTCGTTGTAAGCCAGAACAACTCTCTTCAATAATTATTGTAGGTTATTAGGTACCTAGTATTAAATCACAATGCCATATGCTTTTAGCGTCAAAAATACTTCTTCAACTTTTAGGATACATTTTAGAAATAATTTTATTTTACTAGTGTGCATTTCTTTAAAATAATGACTATTTAAAAGCTCTTATAAAACAGTTGTTTAGGTGTTTTACAGCAATAATTTAACAATCAGTGAAGTGTGTTTAATAGTACACTTAAATGAAGCTTTAATAAAATTGCTATAATTACAAAATATCAACAGCGACTGAAATATTTTATAGGATGGTGCTAATTTTGCATTTATAGCTGCTGTGAAAACGTAATGAAAGTGTTTCTGAGAGTAATGTTGTTTTATAACATTTGTGTCAGAAACATTCTTACAACTTTTATAAAATATCAAATTGCTAGTTGGGGACTGTTTTACATCCCCTTCGAAGGATGGAATATCCGATATATAATATCTGCTTAAAGACATACATAGAGTATATAGGCTCCACTACTAGTTAGATAATATTATATAGGTGAAAATCAGTTTTTTCATTAGTCAATGTCACATGTTTGATGTCTAATTTTAAAAACTTCACGTTTGTGGAAATTGTCTTGATTTCTGCATGAAACATCTTATGAGTGGCTTTATGTCTTTCTGATGAGCTCCAGAATAAGGGCAAATTTCAAAGGCAAATCATTTCTAAGTGACATAATGATAGATATTACCAATCCTTCATGAGAATGCAATCTATTAGAATGGATTTTTTTAAGATAGAAGATATGTAAATAAATTCAACTTAGAACTTTTCTGGTCTCTAGCACAACTAGATTATGTTGTCCGAGAAACACTAAGTTTTGTTTTTAGTAGATTTTATTTTTTTATCGAATAGCTAGGCTTTTGTTCTCATTTTTAAATGAATTTTCATGACAGTAAGGAGTTATGTAGATACTAGTTTACTCTGCATGGTCGTAGGGGACATGTGGATACTAATGTGTTAATGAGAATTGTCCAATAAGAAATAGACAGATTTATTTTAGAATTTTAGTTGCTAGCATAACCAGAACGCAAAGATTGGAAAATAATACTCTTACTGATACTTTTTCTCTTCAGTTCTCATAGATCGTTTTTTCGGCTGTTCAAATCTTATAAAACAATATGTTATATTACCTGTCAGGATGTTGCAAATAAGAACAAGAACATTTAAGAACTACCAAGCAAATAGCAAATAGCAAATAGCAGTTAAAATGAAACAAAAAGTGCAGTAATTCAATTAAATGGTAAAACGTAGGCTTACATTTTGAACAGGTCATACAAAGCGAGTGAATTTTCTTACCTCTTAACATTCTCAAATGTTATAGTTTGAATAGAATGTTTTATACATAACTGCATATTGAATTTAAATTTGCTCATAATATAACTTCTGAATAATTCAATTTATTCTAGAATTTTAGTTTAACATATAACTTTGTAGTCTGTTTTTATTGGACCCACACTGTACGTGTACATCTATAATGTGTATACAGTATAGTATGATGAGACAAGGAACATGTGTTACAATCCCACGAGGGTCAAGGGATACCTCGAATGAGTCAAGGACAAGGACAGCAGAGACCAGCAGCAGGGTGCTGCATTGTTCGCAGCTTCCAGTGTTAGTTCCATTTCTTTTCTTTTTTTCATAAATAATATACCAACACAGGACAAGTACAAATTCGCCTGGCTAACAATAATAAGTATGTTTTAAAGATTTTCATAAATTGCTGGCAATCTACACCCATCATTGTACTCTTTTGTTAGGTATAAAGAATATATCAAGGGTGGGTTAATATCTGTAAGAAAATTATATAGAGGTAAAATCTAGAGGTTTTACTAAAATGGAATAATTAATAAATACTTCATAGATTTTTTAAAATGTAATAAATTTTTACGGGATTTAGGAAAAGACAAAAAGTAATGTATACAAAAGAAAGTCTATCTATGGAAGTTTCAATTTTCAATTTTTATATTATTTTGATAACCTGCGTGCTGGTTATACTAGAAATGATAAATTCTAAGACGAATTTATGTACAAAACACCTATTCGACATTGAATAAATAGATGTTGTGTAAATAAATTTATAACAGGAAACATTCATTCAATTCATTCATTCAGCATAATGATGGTGAAAATACAATAATACTTTATATTTGCGCCAACGTTTCGTTTACTAGTGTAAAATTCCTCAGAGTTACAAATTAAAGTCTAATAAGGACTATTTAATAATACACTTAACAACCATAAGCCTGAAATTGGATCAATAGATAAGATAAACTATAAATAAATATTTACCTCAGAAAAAGTCGGAAAGTGGTATCCTCAATAGTGATTAATAAAAACTAGGTTTATCAACACAAACATGGATATTAATAGTAAACAATTTTTGGCATAAAATATAATAATTCACAAAAGAAAATGCTGAACAAGGCGCCGATGTTTAAAATTCAACAAAACATATTAAAGTAACGAAATAATGATTCACGAATTAGACCTACGGCTAAGGGGCAAATAAGTTACCTCATCGGGTACAAAAGGTTTGAGTTTTTGTAGTAAAAGTACCACATATAAGGTGCAAGAAACCGGCCGTCTGCCGGGGCTCAGTGGTCAACTTCTCATTATGACAGCTTGTCAAAAAGGCGAAAAAAGTCGCTGAAGTTACCTCATTGGGTACATGCTTAAAAACGTGACAATTAACTGGGAAAACCATTACAATTCTTACTTTGTTTGGCAGACGTCAGTATTTGAACGCATACGTAGAGCAGACGCCCGTCGCGACGCCCAAAATTCCAACATTTCTTACCTCATGAGGTACATGAACAAACCTGGGTTCAAATCAAAGGTCTTTTTATGTAGATTATAAATATTTTTGAAAAAGATCGGCAGACGGTCAACCATAAAAAGCAGACGCTGTGGAAATTATGTAGGAGTAAAAATAAAATTTCATTAATCTCAAACACTGAAATACATTAAATTCGAGCTTTTATTCTTTAGGCATAGGAAAAGAAACTTAAAAAAATATTATTTTTTTTACACCGAGGGCACTGCTATCGTTCCGCGGTAGCGAGAAAGGCAATTCCGTCACGTGTAGACCCTTAAATGACCAGGCACGGTACTTGCGTAGAGAGTGCAGTGATATAGAATAACCACAACAAACAAATAACAATACGATAATAATAATTTTGAATAAAAGTTGTATGGTTGGATATGTCGATACTTAATTAGCTCTAGTCGAGAAAAGTGTTAAAGTTTTAACAATCCGTAGGTAAGTATTTGCTAAAATATGGCACACCTTAGCTGCAAACCAATTTTTCTGGTAAAATAACTCCCTTTCTCTTTAAAAGTGAATTATTTACTATTTGTTATAGTAGTGAAACATATTCGTAATAGGATTTTGCAAACTGCTGAAAAAACTATGTATGAGAACTAAAAGAAAAACTATATGTAGAAATGTTAATGAAATCTTTGCATTGTTTCGATAACCTGAACTCTGGTTATGCTAGCAAATTAAAATCCTAATATTTCTTATTTGATATTCTCATTGTAACACTAGGGACTATGTTGGAAGCTAGTGTTATAATGGGAATGTCAAATGAGAAATCTTAGGATTTTAATTTGCTAGCATAATCAGAGTTCAGGTTATTGAAAGAATGCAAAGATTTCATTTATATTTCTACATATAGTTTTTCTCTTAGTTCTCATAGATAGTTTTTTCCGCTCTAACATTAAAAGCCCTAATAAATGAAATTGAAAGTAATATTAATCCTTTTAATTCCGAAATCGATAAAAGCCATCTCTTTAATATATCCACTGGAAAATCAGCAACTGAGACAACCAGAAAGTTTTTACTACATATAACATCTATCGGTGACACAAGGAGAAATACTTTCATTAAAGAGTGTTCCGTAGATTCAAAGAGATTTGAAGATACCATTAGAAAACAGCCTATATCAACATTTGCCTCCGACAATAAAGCCAAATTGAAGAAAAGCGATGGAAAAGTAGTAGAAGTTAGATTTGAACGTGACTTAATGAGTAGAATCTTAGCCTTATCGTTAGAGAATAAAATTGACCTTGTAACTATATTGTCCTTTCCAATAACTCCATTTCCACGTTCATTGTGCCATATGGATGGTACCATGAATAGGACACACAAATCTAGCCTTTTTAAGGCTCTTGAAAAAGAAGTTAATTCTATTCCACCAAACCACGTCGACTGTAAAATTATTGACGGTTTCTTTTTACTATATTTATTACGGAAAACGCCACAAACGTTTGGAAAATTAGCTGAATATGTGTTAAAGAAAATTTGTCAACATAAAGGCAATGAAGTTCACACATTTTTCGATAAGTTCGCTAGCCCATCTGTAAAAAATATTGAGCGCGATAAAAGGGCTAATTTATATGAAAGAAGTGCCGAATTTTTAATTCAAGGTTGTGAACAACGACGGTCATCAAACTTCATGAAAGCACTTCGTGACGATAATTTTAAACCAGCTTTGGTCAAGTTTTTTTGTGACTTTTGGCAAAATGATATGTTTGTGGAAATCCTTCATAATAAAACTTTATACGCAAATTGTAACAATGAGTGTTACAAATTTGCAGTAGTAAACGGGCATATCGAAAGAAAAACCATTGACATACTAACTTACTCCCACGAGGCGGCTGATAGCCGCATTATTTACAAATGGTAAATAACAATAAATGATCCAAAATTAAAAAAAAACAGTAATGTTGTAATTAGAGCCTCTGACACAGACATCCCAAAAATTTTATTAGGAAATATGCATCACATTTATCAGTCTGTAACTGTATGGATGGAAGTTGGAATTGTATCCAAAAATACTTGCCGATTTGTTGATTTTGATATGATAGTAAGTTTTCGCCGATTTGGTTTGATGGACCTCAATTACCTAGTAGTCCAGTAAGTCAGGGATTTTACCTACAAAAATTATTAACAGCAAACCGAGGTATGTAGAAAATCGGAAATTTTCCGTAGAGTTCAATGAACTATTTTTAAAACAAATGACGAACTTGCATCCTCTTCAAAATGGCGGCCAAAGTTTGCGAAAAACAGTTTTTTGCGTTAAAAAAGAAAAGTTGGCGTTGCACAAAAAAAAGTTTAACAGCACAGTTGTGTAACTTTTTAATACGAATCGAGCCGGCCCAGTCCGATCTCAGAAAATTTCAAAATTAATTAGTTATTGCAAAAAAGACGTTAAAAATCGCATTTTTTTGAAATACCTGTATCTCCGTGAAGAGAAAATATTCTTTAACGAAACTCAGTGAAAGCATAGTCCAAGATATGTCAAATAAGAGCATTTTTACAGATTTGCAAAATATTGCAAATTTTTTGCAAAAATCGATTTTTTCGAAAAAAATGCGTTCTTTTCAATGTCCAATAGCTCATACAGGCCATCATATTTCTATACCGCACCGGTCCGAAAAGTTTCTCTAACATTTGCGCTAACCTGTGCAATTATTGCGCATATCACGAAACGATTCCTAATATGCGAAAAATCGGTCAAAAAATCGATAATTTTTTTTACCCCAAAAACCTTGAATATTTTTGAGATTTTAAATTATATTGTAATGCCATTATTGCCAATAGATAGCTGGCATTTTTATACAAATTTGCAAAAAAAATAATTGCTCTCCGACCTTCTGAAGCCGAGATAATTTTTTTTTTTTAAATTCTTGTGGCGCTATTTTATAAAGTAATGGGCTGAAATTTGCAGTGGTTATTGTACAATATTTACATTTTCAATAAAAAAAATTTGATCGCCCGTTGCTGAGCATTGAAAAATTAAACTCGGAGCTCGATGCTGCGGCGCGTGTTATCTAACGCTAGCGGTGAAGTGGGGGGGAGAAGGAGGGGGGGAGCCAGCTCTCAGTGAAGCCTTGCGTAAAACTGATCTCTATCCTGTTTACACCACTTTGGGGGTTATTATGTTTATTGATTGTATCCGTGAAAAGTAATGTACCCCTTTCAAATGAGCCCAATTTACAATATGTGCGACTACCAAGGAATACTCATGCATTAACATCGGGCCTATCTTTACGTCTATACTCACACTACCCGTGCACAGTGAGCCACGTAGATCTAGACCGTTTTATACGTGGACCGTTCTCAGAGATATGTGTACATTTAAAAGATTATAGTTCAAAACTTACCCCTGTTTTCCCTTGTCAGGCCTGTTGCTTCACTCCGATTATCTAACCTTGATGACTCGAGTTTCCACTAATAAGCAAGTAAATGAAACACGCATTTTCAACAAAACTTAAACTATATTTTACAAAAGAACACATTACAAAAGAACAATAAGTTTGGAAAACAGAACAACAATAATTAATACTTAAATTAAAACAAAAGAAAATGCAACTTAAAATATAAACAAATAAGAAAATTGGACCGTAGTCTCGAACTTAAGCAAGAAAAATTACTTTGTTAAAGGAAAAAATCATTTATACTCAAATTCAAACTGATTGCCAAAAGTGCCAAAAATTACAATAGCCTTAACTAGCATGAAGTTAGTTTTTTCTGAAAACTATACTTTATAAACTAGTGCAGAAACGCCAGTTGCCAGTGACAATATGAATGAGGTAACGTTTAATTTGAGAAATTTGATGACATGAAGTTAAATTTTATAACAGAAGCTCAAAAATACAAATACCTATACCCGGTAATACTAAAATTTTCACGATTAAAGTAGGCCGATGTTACACTACCAGTAGCTGATCGGAAAGTGTCTTTCTTTCCGGACGGGATTATCCTGATCAATTTTTAGTTAGTGGTCCTTATCTACTCCAAAGCAATCTAGATCAATGAATGAAAGTCCGCCTCTTTTTAGAGGCCTCAAGTCATCCGGAAGGTTGCATCCTCTATTGTAGAAATTATGTACCGAAATAGTACTCGCCTGGCAAGTGGCGTTCTCTTTAGTAACTATGGCCAAAATGGATTCCCTTAAATATAACATGTCAATTTAAACAACTTAAAATATTCTACATCTAAGCTATAGCTAATTATACCTAGTCGGTGAAAAAACCTATTTGTTTTACGAGTGGACTAGTGGACTAGGAAAAACCAACTAGTTCCTACCTAATGTGCAGTTTGGGGAATTCTTGTAATCAATTACCCCATTTATGATTGGCTTATTTTACACATTCACCTCGTTTAATTACCCGCGCATTTGTTATATTTCTAATAAAAAGCAATTTGACGATGACATCGATCGTAACGGATTTTTATGGGGGGGTATTTTACTGGTAATAGAATATTTCCGATTTAGCAAATTTACTACAGATTACTTCATAGCTATGGCTGAAAAAGTCTAATAGTACATCGCCCACCTCCATAACATTTTAGGGTTTGTCAAATATCGTCCCAAACTATCTACGAAATTGTGTTATTGTATGGCAAGTAATTTTAATTCCTTTACGCTTTATTACATTTGTTACATTACCAAAGAAACATCAAAATTGTATTATGTCTCATTTATGTATTCCAATTGTTTTTGTAGAATACAATGCATTAATATATTTTGTTTTGCTTTTTAATGGGAGACTCGTCTTCATTATCACTACTACTGTCACTGTAAACGTTATTTAATATTATTTCCGCATTATCGTCATCACAGTCATCATTATCGTTATCATCATTTGAACATTCGTCTCTTTCTAGCTCAGTCTCTGTGATATTTGGCTCGTCTATTTCTTCGTCGATATCATCAGCGACGACTCTGTTCTCCTCAATATTTGAGCAAATTTCATCGTCACACGTTGAACACACATTTGAACATTTTATGCCGTGTTTTCGGCAGTTGCAGGCGTACGCCACAGCATCGAGCTCCGAGTTTCATTGAATTTGCAATGCTCAGCAACGGCCGATCAAGTTCCGAAGATTTTTTATTGAAAATACAAGTATTGTACAATAACCACTGCAAATGTCAGCCCTTTACCTTAAAAAATGGCGCCACAAGAATTTCTTAAAAAAAAAAAAATTATCTCGGCTCCAGAGTCCGAGAGCAATTTTTTTTCTTTTTGTAAATTTGTAGAAAAATGCCAGCTATCTATTGGCAACAATGGTATTCCAATATAATTTGAAATGTCAAAAATATTCAAAGTTTTTTGGGGTAAAAAAAATTATCGATTTTTGACCGATTTTTCGCATATTAGGGATCGTTTCGTGATATGCGCAATAACTGCCCAGGTTAGAGCAACTATTGAAGAAACTTTTCGGACTGGTCCGATATAAAAATATGAAGACCTGTATGAGCTATTGGACATTGAAAAAAACGTGTTTTTTTCGAAAATATCGATTTCTGCAAGAAATTTGCAATATTTTGCAAATCTGTAAAAGTGCTTGTATTCGATATACCTTGGACTACGCTTTCACCGAGTTTCGTTAAAGAATATCTTTTCTTCACGGAGATACAGGTATTTCAAAAAAATGCGATTTTTAACATCTTTTTTGCAATAACTAAATAATTTTGCAATTTTCTGAGATCGAACCGGGCCAGCTCGATCCGTATTAAGAAGTTACACAACTCTGCTCTTAAACTTTTTTTTGTGCAACGCCAACTTTTTTTTTTAACGCGAAAAAACTGTTTTTCGCAAACTTTGGCCGCCATTTTGAAGAGGACGCAAGTTCGTCATTTGTTTTAAAAATAGTTCATTGAATTCTACGGAAAATTTCCGATTTTTCACATACCTTGGTTTGCTGTTAATAATTTTTGCAAAAAAACGTGATATTTTCGACAGATTTATTGGACTATAGTGCCGTAGACGAAATAGTTGTTCGCGAAACTAGCATGGAGCAGAGTACTATTTTTATTTACTACTATTGTTTTGTATTGCTGTTGTTTCTTGTATACGAAGTTGTTTTGCTTACATAATTACGGAAGTCTGACAAACAAGATAATAGGTGTAATAGTTTTTCTAGTGTATTTTCAAATTTCCGAATATGTACTCAATAAAACTCTGTATCGAATTTGGCATTATTCTTTAAGGTTACCTTTTCTAGAACGTCTGCTCTTTACGGTTGACCGTCTGCCGATCTTTTTCAAAAATACCTATGATCTACATAAAAAGACCTTTGATTCGAACCCAAGTTTGTACATGTACCCCATGAGGTAAGAAACGTCGGAATTCTGGGCGTCGCGACGGGCGTCTGCTCTACGTATGCGTTCAAATACTGACGTCTGCCACACAAAATAACAATTGTAATGGTTTTCCCAGTTAATTGTCACGATTTTAAGCATGTACCCAATGAGGTAACTTTAGCGATTTTTTCGCCTTTTTGACAAGCTGTCATAATGAGAAGTTGACCATTGAGAAACGGCAGACGGTCGGTTTTTTGCACCTTATATGTGGTACTTTTACTACAAAAACTCAAACCTTTTGTACCCGATGAGGTAACTTATTTGCCCCTTGGCCGTAGGTCTAAATGGTTTGTCGTGGCACCTATTAGTAACAATAAAAGTTATAGTAATATAAATAAATTAACTTTACAAGAAACTATGCTATTATTGTGAAGGCATCAATTATTAACTAGCTAACCATTATACTCTTCGCCGATTTACTCCACTGTTTATATAATTGTTGCACATTCTATAGGATACTGGTCGCAGCTTTTTTTGTAAATAATATTAGTTTTAGACATTTTTTATTTAATTACAAAATATTTAAAAAAATGTGTTTTGATTTAAATAATTAAAAATAAAATCTTAAGTTATCGTGCTTACAAGAAACGTGAAGGACGGACGGACGGACAGACAGCCAGGCGGACGGATATTTTGAAAGTTGTTGAGAATTCGATCACCAACACAGTGATATGACAATATTTTCTCTACGAGCAATATTACCGATTTTAGAAATGTGCCGATCGAATGCAATATACTCTTTCGTCTTGTATTTACAAAAAGTAAATATAATAAGAAGGATTATATTAATTTAACAATATGCTCCATAGTCAAATTAAGTAATTTATTATAAACGGTATTTAAATTCTTCTGGTTGTTGAACTAAAACGTTTATTTATATAAAGCATTTCAGATAGTAATATTTTTTTAAATTACTTTAATAATACAGTTAATAGATTCTCCCCCCAAGACTTATAGTTAGAGAGATGAGTACAATTGACCCTTGAGTTTCAGTAATGGTCGAAACCCGATTTTTGGGAAAACTGTTGATTTCCTCTATAAATTTGATCAAAGGCCTATGGGTCTGCCGTGGGCCCTAAGGGCACGTCAGATTATAAATTAAAATTAAAACTTAGAAAATATTCCAAACGACAGAAAATAGTAATTTTCGGGTACCTACAAACCAATTTTCTTCCAATTTGAATAGACCGGGGATTTCTGGCAGAATTTGAAAATATAGTAAAAAAATTAATAAAAAAAAAACATTAGAATATTTGGCGAGACTTGGTAGGGTGACTAAGTGGATGCCCCAGACCATGGAAAAACTAATATTGCGCCTCCAAGATCACCCATTGTATTATGATTTTTTTTAAACGGACGAAATAAAAAATTTGCAACCAGTGCTCAACTTGGCAGAACATTATGCCAATGTCTCTGGGGAGACCCCGAAGCCATGGGAAACATATTTTTTCCCAAATTTATTGGGCCTGGCAGAGAATCTGCCAGTATTAAATTCAGAAAGCGAGAGAATCTTTTCACAATTCTTTTTTGTCGAAAATGTTAGCCTCTTGTCAGTTATTCCTCATGCTATAATATCGACAATTTTCACAGGATCAAGGAGGGCTCGATTGTTGTGCTGCGTATGTACACAGTTGTGCGTCCTTATCAAAGTTGACATTCTCAAGTTAAGAAATCATATAATATCAATTTTTGTGTTGTCTTCAAAGACGAATGGCAATGAATTCTGAATTTCGTTTGAATAATTTTTAGGAAAAATGCTAGAAATTATAATCAGTATTCCGTTGGTTTCTTATAGTCAACAGTAGTGTATAAGGAACCTTGCTCACATATCTTCACAGACCCTTCCGTCCCACAGATTTTGAAAGAAATTTATATTTTGGCAATCTATACGGCAATACCAATAATTTGATTCCAGTTTTATCCGTTTCGCGCAATTAAAGAAAAAAATGTTTCTTTACATTTTAAAATTCTGCCAAAAAATCTCCGGCCCAACCAAATTGGCAGAGAATTGATTTTCCTTGGTTTGTAGGTACCCAAAAATTTTCCAAATTTTCATTAAATTTTATAATCTGATGCGCTGAAGCGCCCTTAGGGACCACGACAGACCCTTGGTCCTTTCATCGAATTTATAGAAGAGGTCAACAGCTTTCCGAAAAACCGAGTTGCGACTATTACGGAAACTCAAAAGTTGTAAGCTACATTAGATGGGTATCAAATATTCGACTAAATAAATTAATTAATCTAAGTATTCAATTTCTAATATAACCAGAATGAAGGTTTTCAAAAGAATGCAGTGACTGGAGATTAATATTTTGAGAGATATATATTCTTTACTTTTTCTGCTGTTTGTGAAATCGTATAGAAAATACAAAAGTATTTTGTAGATTATATTTAATCTCAAATATTCAAGCAGAGTAATTTTATATAGTATAGAGTCAATATTTGCGTATAACTTTAATTAAATTTTTACATGGTAATTCAATACTTCTTTATATTAACTCGAAGAGTAGATGTTTTGATGAATTCTTCGACAATGTGCATTTTAGCTTACATAATTAGTATGATAGCGTATTTCGTCCCAAAATGTCAGAAATTTTGCGGTTCGTCATTGCCGGTCCAGAGTATTGCTATTATGAAACATGAAGTGAGAAGGTTGACACACGAAAGACCAACTTCAAGCATACCTTCTCACTTCATGTTTCATAATGTACATTTAGTGTGATATAGTTAATCATAAATAATAATTTTAAGTTGTTATCCTCCTAGTTTTGTTAAGTTTTAGTACATTGTTTTTGGCACGTCTATATAATAAACTTACAAAACATCGTCCGTGGCTAGAAAATTGAAATATAGAAAAACGACAAAACATTACTTAGGACCGATTATTTTGCTGCAAAAGTTTTTGGAAAAATGCTGACTCAAAGTGGCATAAAATATCCCCGACAACAATAAGTCTTCGTGAGCTTTCTTAATTTACTAAAATTGAAAATTGAGTAACCTAGACACAAGTATTAGAAAAGTCGAAGCGTCAAGAACAAATAAAACAAATGGACAATGAATGAAAATGTGGTTAACAGGACAACATAAATATTTAAATTGAAAATTATTAATACAACTCTTGAATAGAATTACAAGAATGCAATCATTATTGTAGAAGTATTAAATAATTCGAAATGACATTCTCCTATTTCAATTGTTCTCATTTTTAACAAGCTATATTATCAGCTTCACCTGCAACTTTGTATCTTTGCAACTTTGTATCTTTGTATGCAAGAAAATCTTATAACTCCATTTTCGCCCACTTTCAGATGTCATATTGATTTGAAATTTTGCATGTGTATGATTTACATGACAATACAATATAGCATTTTAAAAAATCCAAGACGGCGGACAGTTTATAGTCATTTAATATTCGATTGTAGTAAAAATTGATATCTAGAAATTTTTGAGGTTTATAAACATGGTGGCGTCAATATGGCAAAAAAGTCTTATCATGTATCGTCTGATTCGACTGAGTAACTGAGGGTTATCGAGGTTGCAGATTACAAATATTTGGTCGAAAAACAATTCAATATTCTGATTAGTCTGAAAATGGGTATCTGGGGATTTGCGAGGGGGCAAGTTATAAATATTTAGTAGAATTTCAAGAATTCAAAATGGCGGCTTCAAAATGACGCATAGGTTTTGCCTTTCCTGGGTAGGGAATTTTATTGAGCAAATAGCTAGTATAATTGAGATAAAACTAAAAAGACTAAAACATTAAAAAACTCACTTTCAAAAACCAACCAAAACAAATACTGTTAAAAAGATGCACAAAAAAGAAGAAAATATTGATGAAAATAATAATGTTAATAAATGTAAAAGAGTGGAGATCTCAAAATGCTTAGAAAGACTTGAATTTTATTCATAGGGCGCCACACGCTTTTACGTTAATTAAGATAATAATTATTATGCATATTATCTTCTTATTTTTAGTGCATCTTTTTAACAGATTCAGTTCGTTTTTAAAAGCCTGTTTCTCAACTTTTTAATATTATTTATTTTCAACACGATTTCTATATCTGTCATCGTCTATCCTTCCATTTTTCAACTTACTACTGTTTGTTTTCTTCATTTAGACGCAATAAGTCAAAAATTTCAAAATTACAAATTCAGACATTTCAACGACCATGATAAAATAAGAGAATACTGGCTGGCAATACCGCTTAAAAGAAATAAAGGGTACCTCGGGATAAGAGAAGTGAAATACACCTTGGCAAGGATTTTGGAATAAACGTGATAGGATCGTTTCTTGGGTCTAAAAAAATAAGGTCTGCAGGGTCCGTATATCAAAGTTGCCCCCCTCCAAAAGTGAGGGTCCATTTTAGTTTTAATTTTTTTGTACAAAGATGGAAGCATTTTAAAATTCTGAAAAAATTCGTGCATATAGTAATCCCAAAGACCTTCAGCCCCAATATTTTGGGGCTCTATTGGACCCCACTAAGGCCCATAAAAATATTTTAAACATATTTAAAGCAGAATATTCTTGTTATGATAAATGGGTGCGGAAAATTTTATTTCATCGTATTATTTGTGATAAATAACGCAACTTTTAAGGTAGAAATTTCCAAACCCCGTGAGTCAGACCCAAAATTCAACTTTTTCATATTGTCAATGAATTAGATAGGAGGGGTAGGCTTGGAAAGCTTGGGTAGTGAATCACCCCTTGGGGCAAAGAAAACTCCTCCGAAACTAATAGTCACTACGTTGGGTTGGCCCCCATGGGGCCCAAGACACTCTTCTAACATGATGAAATAACATTTCCGCACTTTATCATAACAATTCCGATATACAGACCCCGTAGACCTTATTTTCTAGACCCAAGAAACTATCCTATTACGTTTATTCCAAAATCAGTGCCAAGGGGAATTTCACCTATCTTATCCCGAGGTACCTTTTGAGACTTCTCTTTAAAAGTATCAGATATATCACACTTCCTTTTTTTCTGTTCGCTTTGCTCGAGTACCATGACGGTGGGTCAAGTATAAGATTTAGCACCTGCGGAACGACGACCTGCACTGCAGAGTTCAGCGATAACGAAACTACCTATTAACTAAATGCACAAACATCCCCACCCACTTAGTGGGGATGTTCCAGCTACCCCTTTCTTTAGCTACTATCCATTAATTACATCTCTTGTTCTTCTCTTCATTGTGTACTTGTTGTAATATCATTTCAGTTTAGAGGAAGGGCAAAAAATGTTCTCCTAAAACACAAACTACACATATACCCTGGACTCTAATAATTGCATGAATCAAGAAGTGATATTGGAGGAATTTGCTACTTTCCTATTATGGAAGTGTGATATTTGATTCGGTTCATGCTAAGTTACACCTGGCTTATTTTAGGTGTAGAGATTGTATTTTCTTACTGTTAGAGGTAAAGTATGGCCACACAGTGGCTTCTTCAGATATTGAGTACTGGTATACTAATTTTACAATGCACAAACTATATGGTTTTATACAATTTTGATGTAATCCTAATCTTAATTGCTAAGCGGAAAAGTACAATATAATTTTAATTACTAAATGGAAAGGTACAGATAGTTCTAGGAAATTTATTGAATCTAATTTTAATAAGTAAATAAATTTAGTAAGGGAGATGAGTTTGTTTCAATTTGGTCATTTAATAAAATATCAGACGACTTTAGTTTATTTATTTCTAGAGATTCTAGTAAATCGAGTTTTAACCCTTTTTTCTCGGTGTGTAAAATTTTAAACTCTTCGTTGAACACGTGACCTACTTCTATTAGGTGGTTAGCATAAGTTGAGTCTGTTTTATTACTGATGTAACTTCTTTTATGTTCTGACAACCGTTTACCAAAATTTCTTCCTGTTTGTCCAATATATACCTTAGGACAAGCACCACAAGTCAACTTATAGACGCCTGATTTATTTTCTGATAAAATTTTGTCTTTTGCATTTTTTAAATGTTTTCCTATTGTGTTATTAGTTTTGAAAGCTACATTAATATTACGTTTTTTTAAAAAAGAGGAAGTTTTTTCTGTTGGGTAGCCAATGTAAGTGAGAACTTTGAAACTATTATTTTGATCTTTTATTGTTGGATATACTTCTTTAATGGCTTTATTGAAAGATTTTTTCAATGGCACATTGGCTACCCAACAGAAAAAACTTCCTCTTTTTTAAAAAAACGTAATATTAATGTAGCTTTCAAAACTAATAACACAATAGGAAAACATTTAAAAAATGCAAAAGACAAAATTTCATCAGAAAATAAATCAGGCGTCTATAAGTTGACTTGTGGTGCTTGTCCTAAGGTATATATTGGACAAACAGGAAGAAATTTTGGTAAACGGTTGTCAGAACATAAAAGAAGTTACATCAGTAATAAAACAGACTCAACTTATGCTAACCACCTAATAGAAGTAGGTCACGTGTTCAACGAAGAGTTTAAAATTTTACACACCGAGAAAAAAGGGTTAAAACTCGATTTACTAGAATCTCTAGAAATAAATAAACTAAAGTCGTCTGATATTTTATTAAATGACCAAATTGAAACAAACTCATCTCCCTTACTAAATTTATTTACTTATTAAAATTAGATTCAATAAATTTCCTAGAACTATATGTACCTTTCCATTTAGTAATTAAAATTATATTGTACTTTTCCGCTTAGCAATTAAGATTAGGATTACATCAAAATTGTATAAAACCATATAGTTTGTGCATTGTAAAATTAGTATACCAGTACTCAATATCTGAAGAAGCCACTGTGTGGCGAAACAATTGTCATGTTGACAAGAAATAAAGTGAAAATCAAAAACTAATATAGTTTTCTTCCCAATTATTATCATGGATTTTCATCAAGTAACGGCCCAATCTGTTCAATATTTAAAAGAAGCTAGTACGAGTTTCCTGGCCTTATGGTACTTTAAACTACTTTTACGATGCAAAACAGTAACACAAAATATATGGTTTTTCAACGAGTGTTTAAAAAATGATGTCTTCCCAAGATACATCAAGCTTAAAACTAACAACCGAAGCGAAGCAGCTAGACAAGGATGCAAAGCAGGCATGAAAAAATGGTTAGTGCAAGAAAAAAGAACACAATACAGAAAAAGGGACATCTACAATATATATCTTAAGGTAATGCATTCAGAGTTAACTTATAGGCTACATTCCATTATTTTTGATACTTTAGATTTTCAAGTCAGAACACAAGTCAATAGCTTAATCTATAAAAAATACAAAAAACAAAAACAAAAAATTAAATCATTGTTAAATAAGAAATCAAATTCAGACACAGAAACAAAAATATTTTCAGAACATAAGTTTCACAAGAGATTTGTAAATTTATCAAACACTAGGTTTAACAATAACGAAATTAAAACTTTAGAAAAAGGATTCAAACATAACATTACACAAAATATCAATAGAAATAATTTAGAATACTTAGGAGTAGAAACAGACATAGCTTTATCAAACTCTTCCAATAACATAATAGACAAATATTCAGCCGCTAAAATGATTAAAAATGATCTTAATAAATCAAATAAAAATTTTCATAACAAAGATCGCGATGCTATTAAAACAATAAAAAACAAAACAATAACTAATGATATAATTTTTACAAAAGCTGATAAAGGGAATACAGTTATTGCTATAAACAAAACAGACTATGTAGATAAAACTAACAGTTTTTTAGATACAGCACAGTATAAAATACTCGATAAAGATCCTACAAATCGATACCAAAAAGAAATACAATCAGCAATTAAAAACTCAGACAGTGTTATTACTGCGTCTGATAAATATAAATTAAAGACAATGAATCCTCAAATACCAAAAATGTATTCTCTAGTCAAATTACATAAAGGTAATCTCCCGATAAGACCTGTAGTTTCGTTTTTAACAGCACCATCATTTAATATTTCACACAAATTAATAGATGTAATAAAAGAAAACACTAAATTCACCCCAAAATATAGTATCAAAAATTCTTACGACTTAATAGACAAACTAAAGAATATGACACCACCGGACAATGCAAAATTAATTTCCTTTGACGTACAGAACTTATTCCCTAGTATACCACCAAAAGAGACAATAACCTTAGTAGAAAATCTTTTAGATAAAAATAATACAAACATTGTTAAAAAACAGGAGATTATAAATCTTTTAACCATTTGCCTAGAACAAAATTATTTTCAATTTAATAATAAGATTTATACGAGCGACGAGGGTCTAATTATGGGTAATCCTCTCAGCCCACTTTTATCCGAAATATTTATGGACTTTTTAGAAAACCAAATACATAAAAACCCAGAAAGCAATAAATGTCTTTATTGGTATAGATAAGTAGATGATATTTTAACTTGTTTCACAGGAACTAAACGACAACTCAACAATTTCCTAAATTTCATAAACCCACTCCACCCTAAAATTAAATTTACTTTCGAAACTGAAACCGAAAACGCTATTAACTTTCTAGATTTGACTATTACAAGACTCAATAAAAAACATAATTTCTCAATTTTTCATAAACCATCCCACACTGACATAACAATACACAACACCTCAGCACATCCTCGCCAACACAAAATAGCAGCATACAACAGCATGATACACAGGCTTTTGACTGTCCCCTTATCAGAAGAAAATTATATCAAAGAACTACAAATAATAAAACAAATTGCATTCAACAATGGTTACAACCCAGAAGTAATAGACAATATCATTGTGAAAAAATCTTTCAATAAAGCCATTAAAGAAGTATATCCAACAATAAAAGATCAAAATAATAGTTTCAAAGTTCTCACTTACATTGGCTACCCAACAGAAAAAACTTCCTCTTTTTTAAAAAAACGTAATATTAATGTAGCTTTCAAAACTAATAACACAATAGGAAAACATTTAAAAAATGCAAAAGACAAAATTTCATCAGAAAATAAATCAGGCGTCTATAAGTTGACTTGTGGTGCTTGTCCTAAGGTATATATTGGACAAACAGGAAGAAATTTTGGTAAACGGTTGTCAGAACATAAAAGAAGTTACATCAGTAATAAAACAGACTCAACTTATGCTAACCACCTAATAGAAGTAGGTCACGTGTTCAACGAAGAGTTTAAAATTTTACACACCGAGAAAAAAGGGTTAAAACTCGATTTACTAGAATCTCTAGAAATAAATAAACTAAAGTCGTCTGATATTTTATTAAATGACCAAATTGAAACAAACTCATCTCCCTTACTAAATTTATTTACTTATTAAAATTAGATTCAATAAATTTCCTAGAACTATATGTACCTTTCCATTTAGTAATTAAAATTATATTGTACTTTTCCGCTTAGCAATTAAGATTAGGATTACATCAAAATTGTATAAAACCATATAGTTTGTGCATTGTAGAATTAGTATACCAGTACTCAATATCTGAAGAAGCCACTGTGTGGCGAAACAATTGTCATGTTGACAAGAAATAGAGTGAAAATCAAAAACTAATATAGTTTTCTTCCCAATTATTATCATGGATTTTCATCAAGTAACGGCCCAATCTGTTCAATAAAGTATGGCTATAATAACGTTGTAGATACGCGTTTTTGATAACAAGAAACACTTTTTCATACGTACCATGCGTTATGAAATGGGAATCTGGGATAATCACTTACCTGAAAAAAAAAATGTTATTAAAATATATCACAATTCAATTTCAGAGGATTTATTCTCCGAAACGTGCAAGAAATTCATGACAACATAATTTATTACCGAAATTCTTACTACAAAAAAAGTAATAACATAATATTATTTATGATATTCCATAAGACACCCAAGTGACGAAACAAATACGAAAGAAAACGTAAAATGTCTTGTACGATTATCATAGAATTTTGACATATACGTATATTCGGAAAATACAATACCAGTCTGGGTTAAAAACCACACTGAAAGTAAACATTATTTAGAATATATAAATTACAAATAAAATATGAAAATGTCAATGGTCATAAGTAATTTGTTATCTTTCATATTAAATATTAAATGCTGAGTGTATGAAAGTTATCTGCAAAATACAGAAATAATATTTTCTTCATCTAAGAGAACATAACTATGACTAAATTAACACATTCGCTGCGGTTTTCACTTCCCTCGCATACCGAAGGGAAGTATTGTATTCGAGAAAAATCACCCTCCGAGATTTTTTCGAATGTTCACGTTTAAGATAATGTAGATTACGAAAAGACAGGTTTTTCAATTCCGTCAGTCAGTCTGACTGTCTGTTGGTGCATTAAATAAAAAACTACTTGACGGAGAACAGTCAAATTTGGTAGGTAGCTGACGCTACTGACAGCGAAGAGGCTAAGACTAAGGCTACGCGGGCGACTTTTTGTCGTTCGACTCGACGGACGATGCATCGTCCGTCCTTTCTAGGTTTATACGCGTGCATATGGAACTGGCTACACGAGCGGCTGGCGATAACTTTGCCGCGAAACGGTAACATTTGCCGAGCGATTCCCGCTACGTCGTCCGGCGACCGTAAAGTCATGGCTAACCTCTCATCAGCTGAAATTACAAGTCTCATGTTGTGTTTTGGAAGGTTGAATCATTTTTCATTTTCCTGTATAGTTAATCGAAGGAAGATCGAGACATACGAAAATAATTAAAAAATTTGACATTGTCTGTCCTCAGCTGTCCATAAAGAGTATAGAAACAGCCACTTAAATATCTTTCGTTATTTATCGGGTGCACCCACCATCTACGTTCGCGTTTCCTTTTGATAACCTTCATGGTCAAGTAAACAAACACCGCAACTTCGTCGGGATTCATACTTTGACTATCGTCCGTTGTTTACAACGCTTAGTGTAGAAATTCAGTGTCGTTCGGCTAAAGAGTCGTCCGACGCGTCGTACGACAATCAGTCGCCCGTGTAGCCAAAGAGAGACGAAGAGAATAAACTCTCACTGGATATTTTCCAGTGGCCGTCTAAAGGGAATAAATAATGAATTTTGTTTTGCTCAAATTTAAAATTTCAACGTTTCATGACATTCTAAACTTATTTCAGAAAAAAAAAAATTCAAAACTTTTTTTACCGACATTCTTGAAACATTTTTTACCACTAGAATAGATGAAAGAACATTTTTTTCGCTCAAATTAAAAAATTTCCACGTTTTATAACATTCTAAACCTATTAAAAAAATTAATTTTTTCAACCACTGCTATACGTCCACGCCACTACGTGAATGTGGAACTAAAAATGTGACAGATGGCCAGAATATTTGGCATATGCACCTACGAGTGCACTTATTATAGTTTTATTGAAAAATGTACAGGGTGGTCATCCCACGAAATAATTCAACCGTGGTGGGCATTTGTAAAGGTATTTGCGAAAGCCTTCCATATTTGACACCTGTTATTTAGTATTGAATTTTTGCTGTCGAATGACAACTCTGTATATTTTTTTAACCAAACGTCATCAGGTTTTCTTTGTAATAATAGTCATAACGTTATTCCGATTATTATTATTCTCAATGTCATATCTTAATTAATAATTTTTTAGTGTGAGTATCTTGTATAAATAAAGAGGGAAGTTCTGTGTAAATAACTTTACCGACTTTTTAAATCTGTGCTACACCCAGAAATTGCAACATTCATAGCTGAACTGTTGTTGCTATCGATTATTGTTTACAATAATTGTGTATACAAGAGCCTTTTTATTTTTGATTCATGGTTTCTATTGGAGTCACGTATACCCTGCTACAAATTTCTTGTGCAATGCTGCGAGACACTAATCAACACCAAATTGAGTCGGGCGCACCTGGCGAAAGACTGCTACGATTCCGATCGGAGCCACTCGCACAAAAATATTCTTCGACTGATAAGGCAATTTTCACTGAGAACAGATCACCTTATAGCTTGGTAAACTTGTTCACCAGACCTTAACCCATTGAATTTTACTATTAGGGCCATGTGAACAGCTAAGTTTATGTCACTGAAGTTTATATACGAGAATTACATTAAAGGATAAATCAAGCTGGAAATTAAACAAGTGGAAATAGATTCCAAACTTTTCGAGCTTCTCGAGCTTAAGGACGTAGTGAAATCAATGGTTCAATTCCATCCTACAGTAAAGTATACATTTAATTTCTGATTTATTTCAGGCTATGATAGGAGAGAACTGTATATTCCCTAAATGTGGTTCGGATTCCTATATATACCGTAGGGCTTTTTCTCTTTCTATCTTACACAAAATCCGAAATCTCTACAACAGTGCACAGGGTTTTTCAAGCAGCTCAGGGAATACCCAATTAAATATTCTCTGCAGTAAATGGCCCGATTTGCATTTGCAAAATCTGCATTAAATATAAACAAATTTCAGGACATATTTCAGATTTTCATAAAATGAATACTTAAAGTGAAAAATAAGATCAAATTGTAACACAAACGTAGTGATTGAAATGCGCTGAACATCTCACGGTATTTAATTGGAATGGATACATCCTTTATATGTGCGTATTCTCCCCCAAGTTTTATGTACATAAACATCCCATTTATATGCAAATACGGTTCAGAAATGTAGCTTACAGAACGTTTTGACACAATCTGTAAAACTTTTCAATTGAAACAAAAAGCTAGTTTATATGGCATATTATAAATCTGACACCCCGATGTTTTATATTTAAATTATCACGTTTTACACTATCTACTATACTCTAAATATAGCACGCTATTTATGGTAGCGTAGTGCAATTTCAATATATTTTTATTGAAATAAAGTCGAGTTGGGCAAAACTTGCAAGTTTATGAAATGCTATTTACTATTGACATAAAAATAATGGTGTTTGTTATTGGAAAGTTGAAAATGCCGCAACAGAAGGACGATGGGGGTGAAAGGATGAGTTTAGAGTTTGATCAAGTACACGCAAAACCCAGGGATCATGATATAGGGTGCAATCTGACACGCAGGTACGTCACCCCTATTAATTATGAAGTATTCACTTTTAACGCCCGAGGATAATTTGTCCAAATACTGAAGCGATCTCTAATTCAAATAATGAAAAGGGTGGAAAATGTCAGGATAACTACCGTATCCATGTAGCAGTCATTACGAAAATCAATAAACAAATAATGCATTTATTTTCAACAGGCTGATACGCAATAAAATAAAATAAATAATAATAATAAATGTGAAAGTTAGGTTATTAGCTTATGGTATGTGGTTAGCTGTGTGAAATGACGTACAGATAGTCTGGTACAAGTAACCCAAAGAATTAACAAACAATTTCATTGGACATAAAAGCATATAATAACTAGATTAGATTAACCACAGCTCCTTTTATGGCCACCGGCAGGTTCCAATGTGCCCCGCTCTACCAGCGGCTCTGTTTGTATTGTTTTTTGTCTATTTAAATATAGAATAAATATTTAGAGTTTAGACTGATATACTGAATAAAATACAGTAGTTTAAGGTTGAAATGTAAATAGGTAGGGAAAATAAAACAAAAGTGGTAAATGGGGCTGGCACTTGATCGACATTATTATTATTATCGCGCGAGCAGATCTGTGGAATCCGCAGCACTCAGGCCTGTCGGCCCATTGTGCATTCGCGTCATGTGGGATCTTCTAGAAGACACCAGTGCTCTCCGCAAAGGATAGCAGTCTATTCCATGGTTGATCCCGTAACTCCTCTGGCTGTAAAAATTACCTTTGGAGATGCCTATACCTTAACGCACCTAAGGGTGCGCAATTGCATAGGATATGAGTGGTGGTTTCATCCTCCACTCCACACATCCTACAAATTGGGCTGTTTTTCAACCCCATTGTGTGAAGATGTTTGTTCAGAGGACAGTGTCCTGTTAACAAGCTTACTATCCGTCTCATTTTTTCTATATCGAGCCCAAGCAGCCACTTAATGGTTGAGTCAATCGAGAGCCCCTTTATATGGAGCCTCGACTGCCTCAATCCAGGGGCCTGAGTCCAATACTTGCTGAACCTTGCAGTGGCCCAGTCTCGTAACTCTGATTGAATCAGACTTCTTGGCAAACCGAAGGCTGGCTCAGGGCCAGGGAATGGAGTTATTGCTCCTTCTCCCGTCAATCGGTCTGCTTCTTCGTTGCCCACCACACCTCTGTGACCGGGCACCCATATGAGTTTGGCAGAGTTGTGTTCGCACAGTTCTGTCAAAATATTCCGACAGTTTAAAACTAGTCTTGAGGTCACTTTGTTTGACACAAGAGCCCTCAAGGCTGCTTGGCTGTCGCTACATATATAAATATGTTTGTCGGCGATACCTCTCCTGAGATTGTCGCTTGCACACACCAATATGGCATATACTTCTGCTTGGAATACCCTAGGATACCTTCCAAGTGGCACCGATATACGAACCCTTGGTTTGCAGCCGTGTATGCCAGCACCAGTTCCCTCCTGAGTCTTAGATCCGTCTGTGTACCACTCGAGACCTTTGGGACTCAGAAGATGGTTTTTATCGCGCTCCCAGTCCTCTAGACTGGGAAACACCGCTGAGTATAGAATAGTGAAATTATAGACAGGGAGACACCGGTCATCCTCCGCTTGGGTGATGACCCGGTCCCTTACCGGCAGATCCAGGGCCTTTGTGTGCCCCCATCCACGGCCAGTCCCATTCCACATTCCATTTTTGAACAGTCTATTTGCTGCTTTTTTAGCTTCCAGTTCCACCTCGATATGCAAGGGAGTGAGTCCAAGAATGGCCTCCATTGCTATCGTTGGAGTGGTTCTGATAGCTCCTGTAATTCCAAGGCAAGCTAGCCTTTGAACTTGACATAGGCGAGCCCTAATGGGCTTAAAAACGATATTTTTTATATATTTTTATAAAAATGTGCACGTTGTAACTTAAACATTGCAATTGAATTTATTTCTCTAGCACTTAAAATGGCTTTACAATTAATTGTTGAAGTTCGAGCAATTAGTCCACGCCCCCATCTTTCCTAGTAGCAGCTCGACTGAGTGCACTACGTCATCGGCGCCCATTTACCCCGTAGTGATCATAGTACCGATGCTTTGCTGCGATGTTATAGAGATGGCTACACAAAATATTCGTTACAAATACTGTGTTGTACCTCGATGTACCAATACAACAATCACTACGCCAAACAAATTATTTATATGTATGCCAAAAGGTGAAAAAACACGAAAACAATGGTGTGATGCAATAAAGAGAGATAACAAGAATAATATCACCTTTTCGAGTACAAGTAATCGGTTTTGTTGTGAAGACCATTTCGAAGTTAACTTAAAATTGTAATAGTTATCTCCACCTACATAATGCAATACTTACATTATCCAGCACTCACATACAGGGTGTCCCAACAGTGTATCAGTCATATATCCCAGCCAGCTCGGTGGCGCAATGCTGAAGGTGTTTGGCTTGCTAACCCGACAAGACACACTACCCGACAAAACAACAACCCCCCCCCCTCCCCAAATCCCACACCCCACCACCAACCCCTGCCCCCTACCCGTCGATACCTTATAATTTTATTTTTTTATAAGTAAATGCTCTCACAGAATCATCATTTTTATATCTTGACAATATTATCTGAAGCAGGTTTTTAATTCTACATTTTTTCCTGCATTTGTTAATTGAGCTATTTTCGTTCTGCCAAGAAACTCTCGAACTAATGAGCTTTAAGCTCGATTAAAGAAAAGGCAACACATTGATTATAATTGATATAAATTGATAAAGAAATATCAAGATAAAACATAAAAATAAAAAGAGCCGTGTTTTTCTAAAGTCTCCAGCCATACCATCGGCTGTGTCATGTTCTATATTATACTTTTTGTGTAGTTTTAGGACGTGACCAATAATGTACTGTACGTACCTACTTTTATATGTGATATTCATATATATACCTTTAGAAATAAGCTCCATACAATGTAATATTTTAATTCATAAAATTATATTTAAATGAAAAAAATGTTTGGCTTGCGACCACGGAGTTCCGGGTTCGAATCCTGGCCAAGGTATGGATGTTGGTGGCGTTTTTTCATGTGTTACCGAGACGGTAGCAGTGATTTAGACCGCTGTTGGGTGGCACAACATGTCTAGTCGCTGTTATCTCTCCTGAGTTCGAGTCTCAGCTGCGGTAGATGGCAATATCGCAGGGAATGGTTGTTGTGTTGATGTCTATGTGTACGTGTCCTTGTTGAGTGGTAGAGCAGCAATAGCTGAACTCCGCCAGGACGTTAATAAAAATGAGGCATTAAAATAAGATAAAAAAATATATATATTGCTCTTATTAAAATAATTCAAATTTTTTTGTATGTAACTGGTGTAGTGTCGAAGAGTGCACACTTAAAAATTATTTTTAAATATACAGGGTGATTTAGTACATCGGTGCATATATCTTTACATTTTTTTAATGAGGTTAAAATTTTCTTACCAAGTTTTTAAGTTTTTGATGCCGCATTACCGAGCTTTATTAAATATTGTAAATATTTTTTCCAGATAGGTTTAAACAGTGAATTCGCTGTGTGAGAATTAAGAAAACATATTTTGCTGTTATGTAGCTCCAGGACGAAAATTGATTATATTTTGTATATCAAGCTGGGTAACCAATGGGAATAATAATTAAACGTATTAATGTTCTTTATTTCAGTCAATTTTTGGCAAGTTATCCGACTGTCCACGAACAAATCCCTGCTCCATTATTGTCACAACTACTTAGGAACTCAAAATAAGACTGTTTCACTTATATAAATTCATTCAAATAAGGCGAGCGGCGTGCGACATCGGCGCCGATTACGTCACAGCCGGCCAGCTCGAGTTTCGGGCATTGCAGCAAGCCGTATCGTTATTTGCAGATTTTAAAAGCTTATATCTCTGTAATTAATAATCGTATTGACTTGATTTAAACGCTACTGTAATTATAATAATGATTCGTATTGATTGTTTAAAAAAGAAACGACTTTTAAAAAAATTTCCAAGCCCATTGTGGAGCGCTCCTGGCAGCGGCACCATATCGACATACGCAGAAACTACTTCACCAAGGCCTCTCCGTCTTTTTCGAAAGACGCAGACAATAACTTTACACGACAACTTCACGCAACCTTATTCTCCCTCCTACCCCCTACCCCGCCCCCCCAGCCAGCTGACAAAGCGGAATCGCATACAGAGAGTAATTATATGCGCCCGTTTTTAAAAAGCCGATATTGTTTATATCAGGTTTTTACTCGTTTTGCCTGTGTATCTAAAGTATCACTAACATATCCTGGTAAGTCACGTTTTCCTAATTATATTTAATTTTCTTTGGAAAAACAACACAAATAAATGCACATACGTGTGCGATTGCAGCAATCGTTAACAAAAAATGAACAAGCGAAGAGCCCCAGCGCCAGCGCGCAGCGGCGGTCATTTTATTTAATTGTACTTTGTTTAACATAAATATGGTGATGCATTTATTGAAAAATAAAGTATCATGAGTTACGACATGGTTAAATAAAATAAATATATTTAAATGGAAAAATAGCACTCGATTGGCGAAGTTAAGCAATGACTGTCGGGTCCGGCGCATAAATGGGTGGGTAACCGAAGTTCTCATCGGAAATCTCAGTCCATATGCTGAGCTGTAAAAGCTGGAAGACAGGTTTTCCTACACCTTCGCCAGTAGCTGACGACTGCGACCGGGTATAGTTGCCTTCATATTTCCAAGGCACATAAAAAGTTCCCGTCAAAGGAGTCCGCGCGGCGGCATCATTGAATAGGTAAAGATGCCGCCTGCCTGCTTTGCAGTTACCGCATTTTTTATATGCCTTAAATTTATGAAGACGACTATAGCCGTGGCTGGTAGTAGCCGCGACCTAGTTCCTCAAACCCGTTTTCCTAGCCTGCGCCAATTAGTGTCTCTTGTCATTGTGATCTGTGCTCGCGACAAAATGAATATTTCTAAAGAGTCATTAATTTTAATGTTATTGAATTATCAGGAGCATGAGGACAATCTGCTTCTCCTTTTAACTGTCGATAAGCCATAATTACAAAATAACAACAAATATTTACTTTCAACTGCTCGCCAGGGTATCCACCAATGAAATACGCAATGTATAATATAATATAGTAATATACATGTACAATCCTTTTACTTTATATAGCTACGACAAGTAAAAACTACAAACATACCCACTGAAAATATTATTTTTAATTTATATTCGTCGACGAATTAGTCGCAGCACTGCTCTCGGAGATGAGCGGCGACTCGCGAACGTACGAATTCGCTGGTAGTAACAACCAAGGAGCGATAGATTAAAGAAGGAGTGCTTATTGCCTATAATCTATGTTTACCAACGAGTAAAAGAGACAGAGATATATTGTGACGCAAATCATGCGTCATTGGAGGTAAAATAGCAGAGCTGTAATGTATAGTGTGTGTCTATTTCTCATCAAATTTCTGTTATTTTCCGTTTGTGTGAAACATTGCAATAAATACAACAAAAGATAATTTGTAAAAATATATAATCTTGCAGATATGTGTATATAACAAATACTATAGTAACCTATATATTTAAAAATTATACACTGTAGGAGATTTTACTGAATTTTTATTAACTCTTATACCCTTTTTAGTTATTCATTGAAATCTATAATCATGTTTGTTTAAAAGTCCATAAATTTTGCAAACAGTGGAAAAAAATATTGATGAAATCATTGCATTCTTTTGATAACCTGAACTCTGGTTATGCTAGAAAATTAAAATCCTAAAATTTCTTATCTGACATTCTCATTACAACACTAGCATCCAGCATAATTCCCTACGGCTATGCAAATTAAACTAGTATCTACACGACCCCTTACAGTATGAAAATTCAGTTAAAAATGAGAACAAAAGCCTAAAATTAATTTATTTATCTACCTTATCGTCTTCAAAATTGTTCATTCTAATGGATTACATTTTCATGAAATATCTCATTCAGTTTCTTAACAAATAATTCACTTTTAAACATTGCAGTATAGTTTACTTTGCTCCTGGCAGTGCGATGCAGATGGTGATAGCTTGGTGTGTATGACTATATAGTTATCAATTTTTGTCAATTCGGAGTAAAAGTGTGGCCATATAGAGCACATATAGATGTATTACATTGGAAATTTGTGAACACGCCAAATAAATTATGGCAGCTATATCAGTTTTACTGAACACTGAACAAACTTTCAGTATAGTATTTCAACCAAAGAGTTTGATTTCAACATTTGTGGTGCAGATATTACAACAGTTTTGAACAAACCTGTCATGGTGTACCTAACTGATTTAGTCTTTTTGCTACATGTTGTAAGAAATCGTAATTATCAACTATATCACGAACATTTCTTCAAGTTTCATTATAATATATATAACATTATTAGAGAGATATTGCAACTTCGGTTTACAGATCCTTTAATTTGACATGTACGCATGCGCATTGAAAATATGATTAAGCATTTTCTTTTAATAAAATACAGGCATCCCGTATTTAACTTAAATACGGGCAAGGCTTTCCTTTATTACAAGCCCCTTAATTTTGATACATTTAGGAACTTTTTGCATCAGACGAAAATTCCCTAAGCAAATTATTACTTTTGTTGGCGATAATGGCACAAGAAATATAAAAAACGTGTGAGATTCAAATATGAGGAAGACGTAATTTCGCAATCGTATTATATCCCATCTTTGAAAACGAAAATTAACTTCTATTTCATCGTCAGTCATATAATTCAAATCGAAGTTCACGGGGTCTACAGCGTTAATTTGTTCACTACCGATATAAATATCAATTATGTTATGTAGAAGTAACATTTCAATTTCTTTATCGTTAACAAGAGCTAGGATAGCTACTCCTAATAATTGTTCTTCCATATTCATTTTAAACTCGAACAAATGATAATAATACTGGCAATGCCCAATTTGGATTTTTTAGGTTAGGGAAAATTGTCAAAATAAAGTATCAACATAAGGTATGAGGAGGACACCGTTGAAATAACTCACTTTAAAAATGGATGATAAATTGGAATACAGGATACTTTATTTAAAGTTTCTTTTAATAAAGTCAGCCCCTTTTTGTTTTGCAATAACTCTCTATTATTTCAGACATCTGACGTAATTTATACTGTGCATACCGTATAACGTCCACTAATTTTGGACACCATATACATACCTCCAACTGCGTCATAGTGACGATTTTTACGTATTGAGTTTTGATTGGTTAGTTCTTTATTAAGCACTCCTTCTTTAATCTATTCCTCCTTGAGTAACAACTCAGTTGCAGGTAGGAAAACCTTCAGGTTAAAATGTATGTCGGAGACGTCCCCTCTACGTTCCCCATGCCTTTCGATGCTTTCCTAGACGCCTTTCGACAGTCTTGTGGACGCCTACCAACTCATAATTCAGTGGAGTCAAAAGAACGTTGTCAACAAGTACCGATTAAGGAATGTAAAGAGTAAACATCTCGAAGATGTGGTCGTTTAAACCATGAGGACGTCTGGAGCCGCTGGGAACCAGCCCTCTTCCCGGCGAGCGGAACAACATGCCTGATGATCCCGCAGATAAGTAGTTAGTCTTAAGATAAACTCGGTAGAGAATAGTTGAAACCGCGGGACTGGCAGTGGTGGACTGCTACCTCCAGTATTTTGGTGGTATTGTTTGTATTTTCAATCCTAAGACATTTACCTGTTTAGATAAATCATAAATCATGTTACTTTGTTATTTATGTGACTATTACTTAAGTGATTTTATCTAATAGATCCGCCCTAAAACCCCTCTTGCACCTGGCCTATCCGACATGTATTAGAGATGTCTTGACGAATCGGTCGCGGCTACTCGATCGCAGTCGTCAGCTACTGGCGAAGGTGTAGGAAAACCCGTCTTGACTGAACTAAGGCGGCTTAGCGAGAAAAAGAAACCAATGGCTGGTAAGTGTATCAAGGGGCCCCATATCAACAGACACGAAGCCTAGAAAGGACGATGTCTGGATAAGGACCACCAAGATACAAGGAGTACCACAATAGATCTGTAGAGGTCGCAGTGGGCCCAGCTCCTTGAGACTAAAATCTAAAATATGATTAACCAACACATTATTTACAAAGAACATCCAATTTGAGCAACCTAAAAACTATTGACACGAAAAAAAAACGTTTGATCCAATGACGTGAGAGAGGTCGAATTTTTGCCGCATTCAACGCATCTGCAATCTATTCCTCAGCAATAAAAACGACTGAAAATAGGATTTGATTTCAACCCTTCATTAATTTAATAATGAATTATTGCTTAAAAAATATATAATTTTCAAAATTAGGTTGGAACGAGTCAATATGTACAAATATTTCAGCCACGTGAAATATCACCTTTTTAGAGCATTTCCAACATTTCGGAAGTAAACAAGTCGATTTCCGTCTCACGACAACAGAGTTACAACACTTTCAATATACGCATAAGAATTCGTTCATATTTTCTCAATTTTCAGTCAATTGAGAATTTCAGCTTCCGAACTAACGTCAGTCAATATTATTTCCATTTACTGGAAGCAGTCTACACTATTTTTAACCTCTGTAAACTCATGGAGCAAGATGCACTTTTCAAAATTTTAGAATTGACCAAAAAAGTTTGGATTCAAAGAGAACACCCAAGTCAGTAATTTCATCTTGTCTATTTAAGATTCTACCATTGAACTGATAATAGAATATCACATGATATTTTTCTGTACGTAAAAGATATGACATTACACAATATTTAAATGTAAATTATATTGAAAGTTCAAACTCTTATATTTTTTAAGTCCACTGTATATCTCAACCTTCGTCTGTACCTGCGATACAAAATTATTTCACACTATAAGCATATACCGAAAACAGTTGACATCCTGGTCACTACATCAGTAATAAACAGAATGAATAATGGAGTTTCTAATATCGAAACTTGAGAAATTCCGATATAATAGGAAATTAATCAAACTTAAAATAACGGTATTTAACGTATTGCTTTCTATTGGTACACAATACAATAAGAACTGCGTTGAAATGATTCAATGAGAAAAATAAAATGCATTTAACTTGTGAAGAAGAACACTATGATCAAATATGTCAGACGTGTCAGGAAAATCGATGGCTCGCATCAATAGCTTCAAAAGTCAGAATGAAGAATACTGAAAATTGCATATTATGGTAAAATAACAATTTTCAACAAACAAAAGCAAAAATAGCGCTATATCCCCCAATAAGAAACAAGAGCGTAGCTACGAACACGTGTTTCAGAGTTATTGCCCTTCATCAGCGTAGCATTTCTTATTCTTGCCATTTTTTGTCTGACCCCGACAGTTGTCAACGTTTTAATTTTATCTTCTTTTTTGAAAATAGGATACACTCCAGATAATCCCACTTGATCTGCGGAGGCCGCATGTTTCAAATATAGATTGAAAATTATCGTCAGAGACTAGACAAAGGGCAAACAAAACCTCTAACAGTGAATGCCTCAGGAAGGCCCTCAGTAGCTTTATGATTCAGTTTTAGTAAGACTTCTACTAACATAATTTTTTCATTGAAGATTTTCACAAGAAAGAAATTTGTAGGGTAATACATATTATGAAGGTTAGCATTAGATTTATTTGAGGTCCTTTTTAAGAAAAAGAAAAAGCGTTGACGATATTTAAGAACTTCTAGACTCAACGTCCTTATATTTTACATATTCAAGCACAGAAAAAGTTCTTTCTTTTACTACTTAGTACCTACTTGATTTAATATTACATTATAACATATTTAGATAAATTTCCATGAAATTTCAACGACATTCTTTATTTTTGTTCTTAATTGTTTGAAGCCATTGTAAGAACTCATATTATTATGTACATTATAATCTTTCCATAGTATATTTCTATTATGTTTAAAACAATATTACAAATTCAATTTATTTACCTTTACTTTTATTACTATTTGTGATTAACATTTTCCTCGTAACTGAGTTTATCTCCATCTTTATATATTATAGTAAATCTTAATTATACTTTGTAAATGCCTTAAGCGGCGAATACAAATAAAAATAAAAATACTGACCTGCAGGAGAGAGACAGCAATTAGGTTAATTATACTGTCAGATAAGTGATATAATAATACAACCGGATTGTACTTTAGACCAATTTGGCCTCCACAAAAAGATTAAATAAATAAATAAACACATGCAAAATTTATACTGTTACAAGGACTAATTTTGTTCGTGCACATTAAATTATATCATTTAAATAATCCAACGTTCAACGAACTCGACTTGAATCTTACCGATGCGATGATTCAAACAAATTATTAAATATACATACGCAAAATCGTAGACACCTAAATTGTTTCTTGTTGAGGAATAGTTTCATTAACTTATAAACAAATAATAAGTAATCACTAATCCCCAAACGCGACATTCAGTGTGCATAGGCGTCGGCTCCACGGGAACTGTGGAGAATGGTCTTGTTCAACTTAGCGTAGCACAGGGAATCTAAAATGTATGGCCAAAATTCTGAATCTGTGCAAATGTACTTATTGAGCAGAGGTCATTAAGGGAAAAATAGTTTAAAAAAATGACACCTTATGTGGGGTGAGATATAGGGGTTGAAAATATTAACAACCTTCGATATATTTGAAACTCGGTTTATGTACTATTGATACCTAACTTTCTATGAGAAAAATAAGGGTAAACATTATCAACCCCTGGGAGTGAGTTATAAGGGTTGAAAATATTAAATAATGCACGATTTTTTTAAACTTGGCGTGTATGTTGATTGCGTTTAGGTATTTATGAGAACAATACTTTTAAAATACCTTCTCGTCCTTGGAGTGATATGTAAGAGTTCAAAACACTACTGTTTAATCAGTGTTTTTAGAAAAAGGTTAAAAAAAATTATGTATTAACATTGTGGAATAAAAAGAGACAATAGGCATTCAAAAGATAAATTTATTGTAGATTTTTATACAGAAATAATAAATAAAGTAAGGCCAATCCAGAATACACACTGGCCTACTTAATCACTAATATCCGTTAACGTGCATTAATTTGCTTGCGCTATATTTAATGCGCCAGCGTTTTGTCCATGCATTAACTCTATTCAAAGCTTCTTGGAGATTTTCGTTAGCTCCTTGTTCAGTTTTATCAACTGCCAATACTCCCGCGTCATTAGCAAATATGACAATTGTAATTTGTTCTGTTACTGGGATATCACTTATGTACAATAAATACAGCAGTGAACACAAAACACTGCGGTATGATACACCAGCCTTTATTGGTTTCAGTTCAGAGTATTGTTCCTCACACTTGATTCTAAACAGTCTGTCACTTATATATGATTTTACTAAGACACTGTGTTGCTTTGGTAGAAGTTGTTCTAGTTTGTGTTCCAATCCCTGGTGCCAACGCGCTAAATATGAGAATATTCATCCATGAATTACAATGACTGAAAATTCTTCGAAAAAAGCTCGAACCCCCTGCTAATTTTGGCACCTATGGCACTGTATATTAATAGCAATCATTTAACAGTTTTTATTTCAGAGTTATTTCATACACGCAGGTATTTAGTAACACAAACATACAATTAATAAAGCGATTGTAATTGTAACAGAAAATATCTGGAATTTTATGAGTACATGGCGCCTCATAAATTTTTATAATATGTCATAATAACAGTCATTCGCCAATGTAATGCCGCTTTGTTTACATTTCAGACAAAAATATACTCTCCTGTGAAATGTATACGTAAATTTTGCGTAAAAAAATTATTTTCGACTGTTATTGCAATGTTTTACAGTAGTTGTTTTTTATGAATATTTATTAGGTGTATATTAAACAGGAATCCTTCTTTATTGTCACCTATTTTATTTTTGAAAGTTTTTATATGAAAAGCAAACGACAAATGACTTGGCCTGAAAGCCAATTTGTTGTCGGATATGTCGGAAAGTCCGGGATCAGATTTTGATAATAATTCCTATAAAATTATAACTCCAATTCCAATAAATACCAGAATAAATACTGGATAAGTAATAAATATAATACTGTATAGGATACTCATTACTCATCCACAACTAACACTGTTTAGATTTTGACGTGATAAGATTTTATAATTATGTTATTTGCATACTATGTAATGATAAATGTTACAAGCTATACAGATTTGGAAATTGAAGTTCGTAATGCGTAAACATGTATCTGCGCAGGTGAACCACGCCTTGTCCGCAGATCAAGGCAGGGCATTGGTATTCGTTCATACCAACACCGCTTGGCCGCGTCGACCCCAGGCATTCTGCTTTCAATAGACTAATTATATCGAAGTTTCTTCCCTATATCATGAAGTGTATTTTCCGATTCTGTATAAGTATTATGCTAGCAAATTAATTTAAAAGAAGAGAAAAACATAATTTATTTGGCACGATTTTCAACGAGATTTTCAATTAAGTGAAATTTCTCTAAGCTTTCAAACTGACACGTAGTTGTAATTGGTACATTATAATTAAATTCTATGGTAACAACAGCTTCTTTCACCTATGATATATTGAACTAAAAGAAACAACTTTATAAACAAGCGTTGCCAGTACAGCTCCACTAGAGCAGATAGAGAAAACGTAATTAAGACTGGTTACAATCAGTATGAAGAGGTTGTGGAAAGTATTTGGACATAAAACTGATATCAACAAACTAAATTAAACAAGCTAAAAAACTACATTTTGATATGCCTTTTATCCCTGTTGGGATGATTCAGTACATTTTCAGCAGAGGGTCGTAAGATGACTCAGTATATTTTGGCATGTTTTATTTTTCTTTTTTTTTTTCTTTTTGCATTGACTAAAGTAAAGAATAACTACATTTTGAAACACAGAAAGGGCAACGGATCTATTTTTATTTAGTAAACGAAAATCGGTCAAATATTTACAGAGATAGATTTCCGGTATGTTCTTTTTTTTTGGTTTGGACACCTATAAATAATTTAGTGTATAACTATAGTAGAGACTTTTTCGAGAAAGCACGATATCAAAATCTGCTTCATAGTAAAATCTGTTTTGTTTTGCATTCGTGTATTTCATTTACAATGGTACAATGCAGGAATTGCAATTAATTTTCTTCTGATTAAACTTATTTAAAATATCAAAATTTTATAAAAGATACAAATTTATCATCATCAGTTTTTCTACTTTATAAAGTTGGAATTATTTAGCTACAATAATTGAAGCTTAAAGCCTACTTCCCGCCACCCCAAAAATTTAACACCATTACTTAACCAAATAAGGAAATGAATGATAATATTTGAAATATAACATTACATTATTTTTTTGCACCTATATCGCACGGAGAATTTATCAATTTGTAATATTTTTTTAAACTATTTCATGGAATGCATCTTCGTAAATAACTCGTTTATATTTAATTTTTCGAAAAAACTCTGTCAGATTTTTTGTCCATGCCTTGTACTGGTTATAAAGATTGATCGACGGAATACTTAATTATCGATTTTTATTTGCAGAATTTATAAAAAAAATCAAGTTTTCCAGGATTTGTAGATTCGCTTTTGTTTTGTCAAATTTCTCACAAACGTCACCTACTAGACCTAATGGAGCCCTACAATCGACATTTTTGAAAATCAAAATCGGACCTTCGGTTCCATTTCCATTTTTTTCCATTTTAATAGTTTATTTATTGTTAAATATTTACACATCATTAAGCTTAGTAATATAGTATTTCTAGTGTACATTGTGAAAAACATCATTTTATAATTTATAGTAATATAAATACATAAAAACGATGGGGCCAGTTGATATGGCTAGGGACCTCTATATAAAAGCTTATCGAAATTATAATTACCATCAAACATTTCTTTTTCATTTATGTTTATTATCTTTAATTTTTTACTCTGGGTATTAAGATAAGAGCTTATTAGTGCGGTGTCAGAGGTGCGTGCAGAACAAAAATATTCTTTTTGGTCACGTAGGAAGAATTAATGAAAAAAACTACTTAATAAAATTGTCAGGTATATAAAAATTGATGTTCACGAGATGGTGTTATATATTTTGGAGAATATTAGCTTTATGTAATATCGGCAGGTCAGGGGGCGTGGGATGTTTGTGGGAGGAAGGACCTTCGGTTCGGGAATTATTAATATCTTTGCAAAATCATACTCGGCCCTGGAAATAATACTTGCGGTCAACAGATTCGGGCCGCCAGTAATAGGCTTCATTTGCGGCCGTGTACCTTTGATCCCACCATGGAATCGACCAATATCAATATCAATATCAATATCAATAGTAGATTCTTGATGAAACATGTTAAATAGAATAAGTATTTAAAAAACACTTGGTATTACTGTTTCACAATGTTTATTCAGATTTCTCTGACACATGTTTCGGCCTTTCGACCATTATCTTTGAAACAGTAACACCAAGTGTTTTTTAATACTTATTCTATTCATACAGCATCTCTTATCATGTCCAAGCATGGCTAAGTAAGACTAAGAGATATATTAAAACTGACGTTCCTATTTTGTGCGTCGTGTGGTCAGATGTAGTCGCCTCGACTGTGGGTGCGGTTGATACGATCACAATAGTCAACTACAAAAATTTAATCGGGATGTGGTGAGTTGTTGTCGACTAGACCACAAATTTGTTGTTACCTCAACTGCAAAATGTGGCTCATATATGATCGTCCTAAAAACGCCTGAAAGACACCATTGCAGTTTCTTTGTTTCTATTTTACTTCCACATCCACATAATGGAGTGAAGTATAGTACTTAATCGTAAAAAAAATCATTTTTTTTTGTGAAATAGGTTTAGAATATCATGAAACGTGGAGATTTTAAATTTGAGCGAAAAAAAAAAATTCTAATTGTTAATAAATTAAACACTGCTTTTAGATGAATCAATCAATATATTATAAATACTCTACATATGTTTCGGCTTATTAGGCCTTTATCAAGAGTCATAGTGAATACTAAAGTTTCTGACGTGCTTATTTAATTTATGTCTAAAAGTATTTATGTCTTAATCTATTTATGACTTAAGCTATTTAAGATTTAATTTAACATCTTTAATTATTTGAATGTTTGGAGTGGATCTAAGCTGATTATATAAATCAAAGGATATTTCTTAACAATTGGTTTATTATAGGGGTGTTTAGGAAATTCTGCTGGTCATTTGTGGTACAAGGGTTGTACTTGAAAGATTTTTTGATTTCTAGTTGTTCTAGCAGATCTAAACGTTTACCTTTTCTTTCCGAATGAAGTAAACTTATGTTATCAGTATCTATGAAATGGTTGTTTTCAATACAGTGTGTTGACATTCCTGTATTTTTATTGTTATTTAAGATTGATTTTTTGTGTTCTTTTACCCGGTTGACAACGCTTCTACCACTCTGACCGATATAGACAGCATCGCAATCCTTACAATTAATTTTATATACACCTGATTTATCAATTTTATTTAGTTTTTCTTTGTTATTAACCAAAATGTTTCCTATATTTGTTTTGTTCACACTTATTGTAGAGATACCCAAATTATTCAATATTTTACAAATTTTGTTACTATATTTCGGAACATAATTAATTTTTTTTTTTTTATTCACTTATTTAACGTCGGCCTATTTCCGCTACCAAGGCCAATCACCGACGCCAGGAGACGAGCTACCCCCAACCTGGAAATTTTGCCGAACCTCTTCTCTATCGAAGAGTAGGGATCTTTTACTTGCCTAACATTTAATAGACAAGGGACCGACTGCTTTACATTCCCTCCGAAGGATGGTATATCCGCTATGTAACCCCCGCCTAAAGTTACACACCTTCCACGCATGCGCTGATATACAAGCCGTTAGAAGACGGAGCGAGAACGCTGTGTTTCCCTGGAGAGGCTTACCCATCCAAGTACTAACCGCGCCCGACGTTCATAATTAATAAAACTATATTTTGTAAGTTTGTTAGGTGCAGTGAAAAATTCTTTTTGAAGCATTTTGCGTTGTTTGTTTTTGACCATGTTATCTATTAGTGACTCGTTGTATCCGTTATTTCTTGCAATTTGTTTAATTATATTTAATTTTCTATCAAAATCACTTTGATCTAAAGGAAAATTAGTCAGTCTATGTATTAGACTATGAATATCAAAAAACATAACAATCAGTTGAAATTTAGCATCTACCGCAAACCTACTACTACAGATACAGTAATACATTATAATTCGCAGCAATCATGGCAAATTAAGATTTCACCCTTTCATAGTCTAATACATAGACTGACGAATTTTTCTTTAGATCAAAGTGATTCTGATAGAGAATTAAATATAATTAAACAAATTGCAAGAAATAACGGATACAACGAGTCACTAATAGATAACATGGTCAAAAACAAACAACGCAAAATGCTTCAAAAATAATTTTTCACTGTGCCTAACAAACCTACAAAATATAGTTTTATTGATTATGTTCCGAAATATAGTAACAAAATTTCTAAAAAATTGAATAATTTGGGTATCTCTACAATAAGTGTGAACAAAACAAATATAGGAAACATTTTGGTTAATAACAAAGAAAAACTAAATAAAATTGATAAATCAGGTGTATATAAAATTAATTGTAAGGATTGCGATGCTGTCTATATCGGTCAGAGTGGTAGAAGCGTTGTCAACCGGGTAAAAGAACACAAAAAATCAATCTTAAATAACAATAAAAATACAGGAATGTCAACACACTGTATTGAAAACAACCATTTCATAGATACTGATAACATAAATTTACTTCATTCAGAAAGAAAAGGTAAACGTTTAGATCTGCTAGAACAACTAGAAATCAAAAATCTTTCAAGTACAACCCTTGTACCACAAATGACCAGCAGAATTTCCTAAACATCCCTATAATAAACCAATTGTTAAGAAATATCCTTTGATTTATATAATCAGCTTAGGTCCACTCCAAACATTCAAATAATTAAAGATGTTAAATTAAATCTTAAATAGCTTAAGTCATAAATAGATTAAGACATAAATACTTTTAGATATAAATTAAATAAGCACGTCAGAAACTTTAGTATTCACTATGTAATACTCTTGATAAAGGCCTAATAAGCCGAAACATATGTAGAGTATTTATAATATATTGATTGATTCATCTAAAAGCAGTGTTTAATTTATTAACAATTATTTTCAAGATGTTTCACAAGGTACCTACCACAAGTTCAGTTCAGTGTATTAAAAAAATTCTGTCTGTCGGTCTGTAACTTTTTTTGTGCGCACGATATCTCTGGAAAGGTTTAAGATGTTGACATGAAATTTTATACACGTATGTACTATAACGAGATCTGGAGCTGAATTGTTTTTTGAACCTATCCGGTGAAGGGTTTGGGGTAAATAGAGACAAATAGGAGAAAATCAGTAAAGCAAGCTGGTAGGAGTACAAAAATTTGGGATTTGGTGTATATACTAGAAGCCAAGGCCTCAGACTTTTTATAACATTTTTCAACCCCTCCACTACCTCCACACCATTATTAAAGGGGTTGATAAAATATAATTGACATATTCACTTGAAATTTGGTACATGTATGTATTATAACGACATGTGGTACTAGATTATGTATTGAGATGGTTCCGTTAAAGAGGGGGGGGGGGGGGTATATTGGAGACAATACGTGGAGGAAGTTAATTAGAGTCGAGAAAGTTCATTTTTGGCGTATATGCTAGAAACCACCGTTTCAATTTTTTTATGACGTCTGCCTCAAGTATTATTAGAATTTTATGAAGAATTATTTCCACATACCTAGTAGAGAACAAATATATTCAAAATATTTTAGTTTTCCATTCCATTCCATTTTATCGACAATTTTATCTATCCATTGTTGATCAATATCAATCAATTAACGAAAATCAGAATATGCCAAGGCATAACAATTTACCAAACTCAGATTTAAGAAATATGTTTCTTATTTATTAACTTGATAATTTGGGCTTTAATTCTAATATTAAAGCGTCCATTGGTGAACGCTGCACGTCATATAAATCGTTTATTATTTTTCTCTTAATCTATTTTTATTTATTTTAGATTAACCACAATTCGATAAATCGCTGTTTGGCAAAGTAATCAAATCAGCGCTTCTAACAAAACAATCAGTTCCAATAGGACGGAAAATATAAATTTAATCCAATCCAAGTTAAAAGCTTTAACGGAAGTTGTTGTGAAGTCTGGAACAAAGATATTTAAATCCAATTTAGTTGTCAATTATTGGGGATGGCAACCGGGTAACATAAAACTTAATAAACGTGTTTCAGTGGCTTTGTAGCAAAACACAAGGTGCTAATTGAATTTCAATAGATACAAGCGGACTCGATTACTTGTTTTACACCAATTAAACCGGCTGTTAACATTTCTTGGTTCCCTCAAATCCATGTTTAGATAACAGTGTGCCTAATTAACAAATCACTTTCTCACATTTGAATACTGCCAAATATTCATCATAAGATTAAAATTCACAAAGTGAAAAATTTATGAACATTACACTTCTTCACATATATTTAAAAAATTGGTGTGCCTTAATTACTTCCATATCCACGCAGTGGAGTGAATTTTTGTGCGCACGATTACTCTGGAACGGTTTAAGATGTGGACTTGAAAGATATGTGTTATATCTGCAACTAGATTATATATTCAGCTTATTCCAACGAAATATTAGGGAGGTAGATATAGTGGTAGATAGGGGTAAATAAAGAAAGCAAGCTAGTAAGAGTTCAAAAACTTGGGATTTGGTGTATATACTGGATGCCAAGTCTGAAATTTTCTTATGACATCTGCCACCCCCACACTACTATTACATTAATAAAAAGGTTAGCAACATAGACTTAAGATGTTGAATTACAATTTTGAGCTTATTCCATTGAAGGGTTGGGAGTAAATGGGGAAAAATAAGTAAGCAAGAGTTCAGAAATTTGAGATTTGGTGTATACAGAGGCACACAATGAATTGAATTTAGTACGGCATGAACTAAGGATGGGTGCGGACGTAGGTAATAATTTCTAATACGAAACGAGACAATATCTCTTCCTCAAAAGCGAAGAAGTTATTAATCACATGTTTGACAAATAATTTCTTCTATTGAAAGCATTTCTCCAGTTTTTTTTAGCCGTAAATGCTATGGGAATAAAATAATAATTCTTATTAACACCGAAATGAAAATAGAACATTAAAATAAAATTAAACAACTCGGAAATTAAAATCAACTAATAGTTATCAAAAAATAAATAATTCTTATTAAATTACAAAAATAGAACATTAAAATAAAATTAAATAACCCTCAGAAACTAGAATCAACTAATAATAATTATCAAACAATAAATTAATGAAGGAAGGATTCAAACAAACCACCTTCTTGTGCCAAACAATAGCCAAACCGATTATACAATGAACCTCTCATATCATTGAGTTGATTTGGAGTAATGCTTGCACAAAGTTGGATTAGTTTTTCCCGTAATTCAACTAAATTATTGGCTCGTTCAAACGCATGTTTGTACGCGGTTTTCTTTAAAAAGCACCACAGAAAGAAATCATGGGGTGCTAGATCAGGTGACCTGGGGGGCCATTTTATCATTCCCCTCGTAGCTATTAAGCGATTGGGAAATGTTCTTTCCAGCAAATTAATAACAGTTAAGGTATTGTGACTTGGGCAGCCGTCTTGTTGAAACCAAATGTCGTCAAAGTTGACAGGAAGATTTTGAACTGCAGGAATTATTTGGTTTTGTAAAAGCTCTAAATATTTATTGCCACGTAAATTGCCATCGATCAGCAGTGGGCCTATAATATGATTGTCTAAAATTCCCGTCCAAACGTTCAACTTTTAAGGATACTGCGTTCGCACAGCAACACTCAAATGTTTATTTTTCCCAGACCTATATCGTACTGCGGATGGATTGTCTTTCCTATCTAATGGAGAGGATGATTCATCTGTAAACAATATATTCTTTAAGAAGTTTTCATTCTCATTCACTTTATTAATCATGATTTCACAAAATTCCATCCGTTGGAAATTGTCCTCGGGTAATATTTCTTGCGTTGTTTAAACTTTAAAACAACTGTACCCATTTCTTTTCAAAACATTTCTTACAGTTCTTTCTATCATGTCAACTTCATCAGTAATTTGCCTGCTAGAACAAGGTTCACTAGTTTCAACAAGTGCACAGACATTAGTTTCGCGAATTTCACGTTCGTCGCTCATTTGTTGATGACGGAGTTCGGGCTGACAGCATTTTTTACAATAATTCACGACACACCCGAAATTGTCAAATTGTTTAATAATGTATGAAATTATGCTAGCTGGGGGGATTGGTCTGTCTTGATATGCCATAGTAAATAAATTTATTGTGTCTTCAGTGGAATGGCCCCCGAAGTACCACTTCACAATTTGCACTTTTTCTGCAGTTGTATAAACACGCGGCATTTTAATAACGAAATTGAGATTAATTATAATTATGTGACATTCATCGACCTATTAGTCGATTATGTTGCCAACAATTTGATATTTACCTTTGTCGTTGGTTAAAATGCAACTGATTCGGTCGAACAGAGGAATTACTCAACAGAATAATTTTTTAAAATCTGCATTTCTTTTCAAACTGACTTGAAGCACTACTAGTATTAGTAGCACTACTAGTATGAGATGGAATCCTAATTGATTGTGACATTGCTGTCTTCTTTCGTCAAACTTATTATTGTATCTAGTTTCCAAGTCTTACACATGATTCATTTAAGCTAGGGATGCAAATGGTGCTTCTATTAGTTTCTCATTTTCTTTTTCCTCAGTAGTTTCAGAAGTATGTAACAAGTATATGGACATTATACTCTCTGACTACACACAATATAAATTACTTCCACATCCATTTAGTGGATTGGAAGTATAGTAGTAGCAAAAAAAATTCAACAATTTTTTTTTCTTGAAATAGGTTTAGAATGTCATTGAACGTCGGATTTTAAATTTGAGAGAGAAAAAATGTCTGTGTGTATGTCGGTCTGACTGTCTGTAACTTTTTTTTTGTCCGCGCGTTTTCTCCGGAACGGTATAAGACATTGTCTTGAAATTTTGTACACAGATATATTATAACGAGATCTGAAACTGCCTTATTTTTTTAAAATATCTGGTGAATGATTGGGGGGGTAAATAGGGGAAAAAGTAAAGCAAGCTGGTAAGAGTACAGAAGCTTGAAATTTGGTGTGTGTACTAGAAGCCAAGGCCTCAGATTTTTTTATAATATTTTTCAACCCCTCACCACCCCTACTCCATTGTTGAAGGGGCTGATAAAATAAAATTGAGATATTGACTTAAAATTTGGTACACGTATATATTATAACGACATCTGGAACTAGATTATATTTTGAAATGGTTCCGTTGAAGGGTTGGGGGTTAAACAGGGTTAAATAGGGGAAAATAAGTAAAACAAGCTGGTAAGAGTACAGAAATTTGGGATTTGGTGTATATACTAGAAGCGAAGGCCTCAGGTTTTTTTTTTATATTTTCCAACCCCCCACTACCCCCACTCCCTTATTAAAAGAGTTGATAAAATTAAATTGAGATTTTCGCTTGAAATTTGGTACACATATGTATTACAACGACATCTGAAAACTAGATTATATTCCGACATGCATGCGTTGAAGGAGTGGGGGGAAAGTAGAGGTAAATAAGGAAAAATAAGTAAAGCACGCTGGTAAGAGTACAGAAACTTGCGATTTGGTGTATATACTAGAAAGGCCTCAGATTTTTTCTAATATTTTTCAATTGTCCCACTCCCACCACCCCCACTCCATTATTAAAGAGATTGATAACATAACGTTGAGATATTCACCTGAAAGTTAGTACACGTATGTATAGTAATGATATCTGATTGAGATGATTGCGTTGAAGGTGTGGGAGGTGGTAGAGGTGTTTCAGAATCTTATGAGCCGCGAAATGCGCAAAAGGCAAAGTTTATTCTGCGTTATAAGTATTTTCTTGAAGACGCAGGCGGCTGCCTTGCTGTATCCATAAACAAGAGCTCGGGATGAATTGTAAACAATAAATATAATATTTTAAAGAAGTGTAACTGGGTCAAATGGAGGGATTATGTCTCTGCGCATATGAAGGTTACAGCTCATGAGATTTTAAAACACCTCTAGGTTGTGTATAGCGCAAAATAAGCAGACTAAGCTAGAAACTTCATTTTTATGTATATGGTAGAAACCAACGCCTCAAATTTTTCTATGATATCAGCCCCAAATAAAATTCTATGATCAATAATTGCAAATATAATCAAGATGTTTCCTTTAAAGTGACTTGGACGAGAAATCCGGACATGGAAGTAGTGATTCCTTGCAGCGGTTTTTTAATCTATATTTAGATTTCGTGCAATAAACAAAAGTTGGCAAGAAGTTGCATGTGATTTTAAACAGTTGTGCAAGCGGCAAGTGATGGAAAGCATACATTTATAAAAGAAAGCACCAAATAGTGACAAAATATTATTACTACTACAAGAAAGTCTAGCGTTATGTCATTCACAATACGTAGGACTCGCCAGGTCATTTAAAATGTTTTCGGTACTCTATCACAACGATTTAGCATATTCTTACGGTATCATCCTATTTGTGGACGTCGCATTTGCGTTCATAGCAAAAACTAGTGTCATTTGCGTACAAATGCGGACTGACGCTACGGCGCAAGTGCTCCTTGCCTTTCTCGCATCATTTGTTCGAAAATGACACTAGTTTTTGCTACGTTCGAAAATGAGTCGTCCGCAAATAAGACACAACCATTCTTACAATCTCTTACCATGGATTTGCAAAAAATTGTTGCCATGGTTCTTGCACGTTGAGCGCCTTTATAAAAAATAATGAGAAATTAGACAATAATAGAATTTTTCTTAGATCTAAAGATAATAGTAGTGCTTTTTATCAAAGAGCGAGACATAGTCATTTTTTAAATACGTAAAATACAAAACAATGCAAGCATGTTTGCAAAAAAAGAACGTAGCGAAATCGTTTAAAAAATATTACAATACTACCAGACCAGATTAGTTTCAAGAGAAAATGCATAAAATATTACAATGTTGATTTTCATACGCATTTTGACTAATAAATTAATAAAATAAAGGTATACATAATTATAAAGAACATTTACGCTATACGTATAGAACTTTATGCCGTTCAGCATTAATCAGTTTTGAATTTTTTATTTGAACTTATTAACATTTTTACACTTTTCTTTTCTTTTTGTTTAAAAAATGATAAAGTAGTATGCAAAATATTATTATTTTACTTTGATTTTAGGTACATTCTGATATTATCCATATGTACATTTGCAACTGAAATGAGAAAAATCGCATCTGGAAAAATTGTATTGAGGATCATGTGTAGTTCCACATTCTTTTAGATATATGAATGAATTAAATAGGATTAGATTACAAACGAGAGCAATTAGTAAAAATAATTGTAATATTTATCCTATAATAAATCGGCTTCTTTCATATCTAACATAGTTGGTGGTCAGCTATGATTTATGAACCACGAAACTTTGTTAGATATCAGCTGGTGTTAAATATCAAAGCATCAAAGTGTTTATGAACCAACTGTTCCTCAACACAAACGAGAGCAATTAGTAAAAATAATTGTAATATTTATCCTATAATAAATCGGCTTCTTTCATATCTAACATAGTTGGTGGTCAGCTATGATTTATGAACCACGAAACTTTGTTAGATATCAGCTGGTGTTAAATATCAAAGCATCAAAGTGTTTATGAACCAACTGTTCCTCAACATTCAACCATTCATTTACACGAATATATCAATACATAATAGCTAAATATCTCAAGTTTGAAACAATAGAGAAATACAACTTCAGTACATTGAAATTGAATGAAGTTCTTGTACAGCAATATTGCGCCACGAAATCCAATTTATTCCAGAATTATAATCATTTACAAGTAATCGCTATATTCATAATGTTCAGCAGGAATACTTAGAAAAATGACACAGAAGATAAATGCATGCATTTTTTCATTGAACAGATAAAATCAGAAAGAACAGAGAAAATAACACATCAGTTACCATAATGTATCTTCATGCAAGACCGATCGAAAACTGTCTGAGCAAAAAATGTGTTAACAAGTTCAGAGAAAATATGGTGCTGGTGCTATTCCTCGTAAGAAGTAGTTAAACTTGATTTTACAGTTAGTTTGTAGTGATTTTTTGCGGACAGTGGGTTAGGTTAGGTTAATATGTGAGTGGGCTCTTGTCGGAACCTCCACTGCGACTATTAGGGTCCATTATGCCTCACTCCTAGTTATAGTGCACCGAACATCTTTTTAATAATGGCGATAATCTTTTTGGGCAAGAAACCATCCAGATCTACTGGTTTCAGGCGCCTTTAGCCAAACAGTGAAAACCTGGTTCTTTTTGCAGCAGGACAGGTATACAAAACGTGCTCTGCCGTTTCATCATCCTCCAGACACATTCGGCGATTTCTTCCAGTTCAATTCGGTGTAGGTCATGACTTATTCAGCAGTGCCCAGTGTATAGGCCAAACAGAATTCTTAGGTGTAGTCTATTTAACTCGAATAGTTTTTTAGTTCTTGACTTCAAGGGGTATGTAATTAACTCCCTTGAGCGAACTAATCCTAGCAGGTCCTACAACTGCTGTATTGTTTTCAGTTCAGCCCAGCCTTGGCAGAGATTTGCAGATATGCCAAGTGTCAATTCAGTTTCTTTAAATTTGGTTGCCGCGCGTTCTCTAGCGAAATAATCGGCAACTTCGTTGCCTTCTATGCCAGAGTGGCCAGGTATCCAGATCAGAGTCAGTTTATTGTTGCAACAGTAGGATTGCACAGCCAGCTAAAATCTTCCTGGTAACTCCAAACCATTTTAGAGTTACAACGGTAGGACCCAAGAGTTTTAAGAGCCGGTTGGCAGTCTGAAAATATTTTTATTGATCTGTGTCTAGGCTGCGGCTATTCTAGCCCCCGTACACATAGCTCAATGGCATGGCTCTGTCTAAAATATAGTCGCATTATCACCCAGGCACGAAGTTATTCTTACCTTTGGTTTGCCAGTATATACACCAGCTCCAGTTTCCTGGACAGTTTTGGAACTGTCTATGAACCAACAACTATCTGTCCTTTGCAGGTCGGTTTTGTTAAGATTTCAATCGTCTCTTCCAGGAAATAAGACTTTAAAGGGCAGTTCATGGTTGATCAAGGTAGGAATCACATCTGAAGGTATTCCCAGGATGCTGTGACAGTTTATGTAGTCCAACAGTTTGTTATGCTCCATGATGTTAAGCTGCGGCATATTAGTTACCGCTTAATGGATTTTGTATACTATCCACCTGGCCTCTTTCTCTCCAGATAAATATGGAGAGGAGGTAGTTCCAGAGAACTTCCAGAGCAGCTGACGGCGCGGCGTGGTGCTTATTGTATGCTTGTCTGTACAATCCAGAGAGTTTGGCTTTGGTCGTTGGTCTGATGACCTTAACGAATATCCAATATATTTGCTGAGGACCAGATTTTCCGCAAATTCTTCGACATGTCTACAGGGACAGTCTCGCTTTCTGGATTACCTTTTCCAAGTGGTAATTCAATTAAGTGGCTTATCTAGTGCTACACTTAGGTATTTCACTTCTTCCGCAAATGGAATTTCACCTGATATGGAAGGTGGTTTTAGATGGTCCAACTTCCGTTTCCCGGTGAAGGGTATAATTACCATTTTCTAGGTGTTGACAAACATCTGCTCCCGCTCCCAGACAGTAAGGATATTACACGTAAATTTAGTACCAAAACGTGGTCAAATAAGGATTCCACGAGTAGGTCCAGATGCCATGATATTTTGATGTAACTATTACATAAAGTCTCTATTACTTACCTTCAAAATTTTATTTGCCACTAGTTGCCATTTTGCACATAATTAAAATAATGAATTAAAAATATTTATGTATATATACCTTCATGAGCGCCACGGCAGTCGCGTGATATTTGAACCCGCTCGACAGTGTTCATGTCTCTTAAGTTTTTTGTAATAAATAGATTTTATTTTATATGATCTTAGGGCCCTGAATAATCAATTTTTGAAAATAAACATATAATATCAACGTGTTCATTAAACAAAATAAATTGCATTATTTAATCTTCAGGACAACTCTAATTATGGAAGGAAGAAAAATAACTTGGCAGCAAATTATTTAATTTTTGCACGAGATATGCACTGGGGTTGCTGCTGAGGAGCTCGAACATGTCAGAGATTTTGATATGATAGGTGACGAAAATAATGTAGATGAAATAGTGAATCATTGGAAACAACAAATTTATCTACTTTGTAATGAAACTAACTCATCGCAGATTCTTCAAAACTAGCGCAGAATGCGTTAGATTGATTCAATGAACTCGACTTAGGACAGTACAAGAAAGTAGTGACATAATAGATACACTGGGAGCGAAGCTGAAGTAACTTAATCGAAAACTGCAAGGAAGGGGGGTACAAATATTGGAATGTTGGAATTAGAATATAATAATATTTGTGATTTAATATTTTCACATTATATCTGTCACATTCAATATGGTTTAATTACTTTTATATTACTGATAAATTTCAATTTATTGAAGATACATTTTCTTTCAACCCTACTGATTAGTACAAAGGTGATTACCCTTGTTTAATCCCCGAATGTAGATTTTACAACTTTTGCCATTAGTCCCTAGATATTTCAAGAATATTTAGACTTTCGGAATTCTGACAGCATAATTTTGATTCTAGCCTACTGTGTCTAGTGAAATATTATTGTTATGCATTACACCCCCCCTATGACACGCCTATGCCTAATAGTGACTGGAGACTTGTAGAAAGAGATGGAGTTTTCTAGAGTGTGGTGGGAGAAGATTCTCGGTTGTGTTCTGGATGATTCTAAAGGCAATTTCAGAGTATATAAGGCGCGATTACCGGCGGAAGGGAGAAGTTTTATAAAAGTGAAGAAGTTTTATTAAAGTGAAGTTTGGTAGCGAACCAGTGAGGTTAAATATCAAGTAAACAAAGTGTAAAGGTTATTTTGATTAATTAAGAAATATCGTGTAATCAGTAAATTATTAAATAAAGTGTTAGTGGTTTACCCCTTGTTAAAATTATTTAGAACTCACGAATTCATACAGGGTGTTTCCTAAGAGGTGGAAATACGCAACATTATTGACAATTTATTTCTGCTATATTTTATTTTCTTAGTTCCTTTCCCCTTTGTCAATATTAAATCGGACTACTAATTTATTGGTAACAATAAATTATTAAATACCATTTTATGAAAACAACGCCATTATTATATATGTATATGCATACTGATGTTTCTTTGATACCCATTTTTTATGAGTACAACTTCATAGTATCCAACAGTTTATTCTACATATATTTGTTAAGAAGACTACAGTTCAGAAATTGTGTCGCATTAACCCCACGAATCTTGAATGCGTGGAGAGCAACAACCAAATTAAGCTCGATAAGTTCCCTGTCCAGTTTACTTAGAACTACTTTATACGGAATTTGTTATCATTATTATAATGCTACAATTTTAAAAGAACTATAACAATAAATTATTTACACCGTACGACAGTAAACACTATGTTTTTATTATTCGTGTTGGTTTAAAATTTATGTGTCGTGACACCTACTATGCCCAAAAATATGCCAAGTTGCTATGAATATGAATCGTGAATAAAGAGGGAATTTTATTCTTATAAGTATAATGGTTATATACAATAATATATAATAAATTTATCAGCTATATAAAATACGAAATTCGTGTTGCTGTTAAACATGTGAAGGAGTGAATAAGAAATACATAACAGATATGGAGATGCTCTTAAAATGTGCTCTTTAAGTATTTAAGTGTAAAATGCATAAAGAATCCGACCAATTGTCTTGTTATTTATTATACAACTTTGTTATTCATATCAAGGTGGTAAACAAGTTTGATAAAGCAACTTTAGACAGTTAAGAGGCTTTATGTCAAAGCAATGAATCAGCATGCTTTGTCCAGTAGCTAGAGTAATCGCTCCTGGTAACGTCAACGAGGTAAGTAACTCAAATTGTAGAAATCGGGCAAAGTAAATCAAGAAATATCAATGTGACTTCCGGAGTACCGCAAGGAGATCATGTCTCTCAGGTTTTATACTCATTTTTTATTAACGACGTGCAATACAATTTTGGTTTTGGGAAAATTCTACTTTGAGCCGAGGATTCGAAATTGTTTGCAGTTGCTAATACCATAACTGATCCTGAAAGGTTGCAGAGTGATATTGGCCGTTTTTGTGATTAGAATTTAAAAAACTCTAGAATTCGATATAAATAAATACAAATGTAAATACATTACCCAAGAAGAAAAGTAATATACTGTATGATTATTCTGTAAATACAAAAAAAACTTGTCAGAGTAGATTCTATTTTTGATCTGGGAATTGCTCTGGATGCCGGTTTAATAGATATCACTTGCATACTGAGAACGATCTACAGCGAGCAAACAGTCTGTGTATTTCTATTAAACGACAATGCACGGATTTCACTCATATTACCTGTATTTTAAATATATTTAATTTACTTGTTACATCAATATTAGATTATATTTCTCGTCTCGTCTTCATGATCACATGATAGTAGTTCCTTTCTACGCGACAGGTACCACATGTTTAAAGCAAGCTTTGCGCTTTCTCCCCGGAACTGTCATCCTCAACTCTCATTGTTTCTTTTGTTGTCACGCGTATCACACACAGCCAAAAAGAATAGTATGTAATAATGTAAAAAACCGCTGCCTAAGGAATCACTACTTCCACATCCAGATTCTTCGTCCAAGTCGTTTTAAAGGAAACATCTTGACTATATTTGCACTCTAGTATGTGGAAATTATTGGTCATAGAATTTTAATAATATTTGGGGCAGATGTCATAGAAAAGTTTGAGGAGTTGGTTTCTACCATATACGTTAAAAATGAAGTTTTTAGTTCACCCTACTTATTTTCTACTATTCACCTCCCACCCCTTCAATGGAGGCATCTCAATCAGATGTCACTACAATACATACGTGTACTAATCTCAAGTGAATATCTCAATTTGATGTTATCAATCCCATTAATAATGAAGCGGAGGTGGTGGAGTTTGAAAAATATTAGAAAGAAATCTGAGGCCTTGGTTTCTAGTATATACACCGAATCCCAAATTTCTGTACTCTTATCACCTTGATTTACTTATTTTCCCCTAGTCACTCCTATTAACCCTAACCCTTCTACGGAATCATCCCAAAATATAATCTAGTTCCAGATGTCGTTATAATACATACGTCTACCAAATTACAAGTGAATATCTCAATTTTATTTTATCAACCCCTTTAATAATGTAGTAAGGGTAGTGGAAGGGTTGAAACATATTGTTAATTTGAGGTCTTGGCTTCTAGGACATACACCGAATTTCAAGTTGCAATACTCTTACCAGCTTGCTTTACTTATTTTTCCTTATTTACCTCTACTTACCCCCACTCCTTCAGCGCAATCATGTCAAAATATAATCTACTTTCAGATATAATTATAATATATAAATGTACCAAATTTCAAGTGAAAATTTAAATTTAATTTTATCAACTCTTAATAAGGGAGTGGGGGTAGTGGGGAGAAATAGAAAATACTAATAAAAAAAACCTGAGACCTTCGCTTCTAGTACATACACCGAATTTCAAGTTTCTGTAGTCTTACCAGCTTGCTTTACTTATTTTCCCCTATTTACCCCTATTTAACCTCCAACCCTTCAACGGAATCATCTCAAAATATAATCTAGTTCCAGATGTCGTTATGATACATATGCGTACTAAATTTCATGTGAATATCTCAATTTTATTTTATCAACCCCTTGAATAATGGAGTAGGGGTGTGGGGGCTGAAATAAATTATCAAAAAATCTGGGGCCTTTGCCTCTTGTACATACACTGAATTTCAAGTTTCTGTAGTCATACCTGCTTGCTTTACTTATTTCCCCCTATTTACCCCTAAATAACCCCGAACCCTTCAAAGGAATCATCTCAAAGAATAATCTAGTTCCAGATGTCGTTATAATTCATACGTGTATCAAATTTCAAATGAATATCTCAATTTTATTTTATCAACCCTTGTAATAATGAAGTAGGGGTGGTGGGGGTTGGAAAATATTATAAATAATCTGAGACCTTGGCTTCTAGTATATACACCGAATTTAAAGTTTCTGTAGTCTTACCAGCTTGCTTTACTTATTTTCCCCTATTTACCCCTATTTAACCCCCAACCCTTCAACGGAATCATCTTAAATTATAATCTAGTTCCAGATGTCGTTATAATACATACGTGTACCAAATTTCAAATGAATATCTCAATTTTATTTAATCAACCCTTTTCATATTGGAGTAGGGGTGGTGGGGGTTGAAAAATATTATAAAAAAATCTGACGCTTTGGCTTCTAGTACATACACCGAATTTCAAGTTTCTGTGGTCTTACCAGCTTGCTTTACTTATTTTCCCCTATTTACCCCTATTTAACCCCCAACTCTTCAACGGAATCATCTCAAATTATAATCTAGTTCCAGATGTCGTCATAATACATACGTGTACCAAACTTCAAATGAATATCTCAATTTTATTTAATCAACCCTTTTCATATTGGAGTAGGGGTGGTGGGGGTTGAAAAATATTATAAAAAAATCTGACTCCTTGGCTTCTAGTACGTATACCGAATTTCAAGTTTCTGTACTCTTACCAACTTGTTTTACTTATATTCCCCTATTTACCCCAAATTAACCCCCAACCCTTCAACGGAATCATCTCAAAATATAATCTAATTTCAGACGTCGTTATAATACATACGTGTACCAAATTTCAAATGAAAATCTCAACTTTATTTTATCAACCCCATTAATGGGGTAGGGGTGGTGGGGGGTTGAAAGATGTTATAAATAAATCTTAGGCCTTAACTTCTAGTACATACACCAAATTTCAAGTGTCTGTTCTCTTACAAGCTTGCTTTACTTATTTTTCCCTATTTTCCCCTATTTAACCCCCAACCCTTCACCGGATTTCCTCAAAAATCAATCCAGTTCCAGATCTCGTCATAATATATACGTGTACAAAATTTCAAGTCAATATCTCAAACCGTTCCGGAGAAAACGTGCGGACAAAAAAAGTTACAGACAGACAGACAGACAGACCGACAGACAGACCGACAGACAGACCGACAGACAGACAGAAATTTTTTTTCCGCTCAAATTTAAAATCTCGATGTTTCATGACATTCTAAACCTATTTCACGAATAAAAATTTTGGAAAATTTTTTTGCGATTACTATACTTCCAATCCACTACGTGGATGTGGAAGTAAAATGAGAAAACAATTTAATGAAAGATAGCTCTAATGGAGAAGAGCATCGTGAGTACATAAAATTGGTGGAAAATTTCCAGATGGCAATTTTCTGGGTTTCAGATAGATATCTGAAATCTGCCAAATATTTCTTAATGTTAATTATGCTCCAAATCGCCCCATACTTGAAAGAAATGTCTAAGTATGACAGTTTTCGTTTGTCAAATAATATTTGTCAAGGAATTATTGAGTGATAATTAGGAATGATGGAGAAAATCACTGTCAGTGCATAAGTTTGTGAAAAATTGCCATAAGTATGGTTTCTTTCTGATTTCGAGTAACTATTCGAAATCTCCCAAACATAATCTAATCATAACTACTTATTCCCCAAAATGGAAAATAAACATATTTATAAAAACGTATCTTATACTGTTTTTTTTGTCTTTTTTATTAAAAATAAAAAAATCAAATTCATTGACAAATCATAATAGGGAATGGGTGTTGCAACTTGCTTTAAACATCTACCATGTGATTACGAAGATGAAACGAGAAATACAATTATTAAATCAAACGAACTTACCTTAGGTGAAGTTCGATTATAATTGTATGAATCGTCTCGTCGGAATAGATCACACCCCCCCATATTCCCTTGTTTGTTTTATGCTCCATAACTAACCCCTCTTTAGTTGTAAGAATAGATACGCTTTGGAAACAATGACAGTTGATGATGACAGTTCCGAGGAGAAAGCGCAAAGCTTGCTTTAAACCTATGGTGACTGTGGAGTAGTAAGGGATTACTACCACGTGATCCATTCCGATGAGACGATTCATACAATTATAATCGAACTTTACTTAAGGTAAGTTCGTTTGATTTAATAAATATTGCTATATTATCTGGGAATTATATTATCAATCTGACATTGACAGACTCAAAACTGTGCAAAAGCAAATGGTAAATTTTATTTTACTTGAGTTGAATATTGATAAAACCAACTATCATACGAAGAAAGACTTCAGTTGGTGGGTATAACGTCTCTTAAGGAAAGGCGTCTTAAAATGATACAAATTGGTTTTAACATTATCAATAATAAAATAGATTCCTCAGAAATTTTGAAATTAAGATTTAATTTTAGACTTCCTAGATTTAATACAAGAAATAATGATTAGTTCCATGCTGATACTTTTTATTCAAATTACAGTAGTCATTGTCCTGTTGCAAGTCATATCGGCTATTAATAATTTAGCACCAAATATCTATGCTCACTTTTGCTCTTTTACAAAACTTTTTAATTGTCCCTCTGTTAGTAATAACCTAGTTTAGTATGTTTCTACTTTTTTGTTTGTCTTTTGTCTTCAATTTATATCTATTATTTTTTTATAATTAATACACTGTCAATCTTCTTTTCTCAATACAATATGACATTTTATTGTTTTAATGTCATTTGGGATTCTATCCTGTAGATATTTTCAGTACATAAATAAAACAAAATAAAAATATATATATATAAACTCATGTTTAGTTCAAGAGATTTTTTTTCAACCCTACCCCAGACATAGTCAAACGTAAATGGAGGCCCACTAAAAACTTGGCACACGGCTCTTCGATGGGACAATAAGAAACCCACGGCGAGCACATGGCGAGCAAGAGCCAAACCTGTCTGAGCAACGCAAACACCAACTCCTAAACAGACTATATCCTGGTGGATAAAAAAAAATAAGGGAGAGGGCTAAACATTTTAGGACAAAAAGAAAAACAAAAAGCAACAAGGGGAAGAACTTAACTGGTCAACAATGAGTTCAAAAATAGAAATAGCGACGGGGAAAACGCTGATGCGGAAGATATCACCCTTGACCACACACACAATAGATACGAGCTAAAGACTAAATAAAGAAGGTGAATGCCGCAGAAAAATCAAAACACGTAGCAAGTACATGAGAATAACATAATGGAAAAAACTTTACTCCATGAAAATGGAAGCTCGCTTAAGCAACAGCAAAATAGCAAAAACGACACCTAAAATATCTCCCCACTTCAGAACGAAAAACTCAAAAGAAGAAATATCAAGGATATTACACACTGTTACATTTAGAACTAGAAGAAACAGAAGAAAAACAAGCAAGGAGAGGATGATATATGGAAATGTAAAAGAAGCATCTCACAAACACCTACACTTCCCATCCTACATTCCTACACCATGCGCTATGAATAGCTCTCGCTGTTGTCAACAAGCATAGAGAAACGCTGGCTCAATCAAATAAAAAATGGTATATTAGACAGTTCTCTATGACTATTTAGTGGTGTTCTTAATCTATTACCGAGATAGTAGCAATAAGTTATATCAGGGTTAAGTGAGTAAACGGCTAGTTGCTATTATTTCTCCTGAATGAGTTTTTCAGCTGCAGAAGATGGTTGCTAAGAAGCTAATGGTTATTGTGTTACTGTTTGTGTATGATGCGCATCTTAGTTAAGTGGTGAAGTAGCTATGGATAAACTCCGCCAGGTTGTTAATGTAAAAGTCGATTACAATAATGAAACGAAAATGGGAGGAGACGTTAATTTCAATCATTCAGGGGACTCAAAACGTCTATTAAGGCATCGTGGACAACAACATAATTGTTCCAGTAACTGTTTACGATTTCCAAAGCTCCATTATTTTGAAATCTATTAAATATATCAGAAAAATGTGAAGTAATGAAGTTTTAGGAAACAAAACTTTCCTTCAATTATGCATAATATACGAAATTTCCTTGTGATCAACCGATCACGAAATTCTATTAAGAATAGATGGATATATTGCATTTGATGGAGAATTTTAACGGTCAAAAACATTATATCTGATTATTTAAATAATTGGAACTACTTTAGGAGGTAAGACCGATAGAATTGGAAAGAAAAAATATCCTAAGCATAGCTAAGAACCATTGTACAATTTCGTGTCATTACCAATTAGTAAATCCATTAATTGGTCAAGTATGTTGTTAAGTCAGTTAAAATTTTGCCACGTTTTCACAAGTAGAAATACAACACATTAAATTATATTAATATCCAGCATACCGACAACATGAAAATCGGCATTAAAATTAAATTAAAGGGAACAAAAACTACTAGGTTGGTGGTCGCAACAGGAGACACCAATCATCATGATCGAACAAAACGGCTGATATTTGCATGTCATAAAAGATTTAATTAAAAATCAATGTCGGGTAATAAAAAGGGGAATGCTAAATGTGGGTTATATGACACCACTTAAAAAATACAAAACAAAAGAGTCGTTTCATAATTGAATTATTCTTTTTATAGCGGCTATAAATTACGTTTGCACATTGACCAAGTTTATTGTTATTGTTGAATATTGCACAAAACATATTAGTACTTTAATGTTTTTATAAGTTTATGTTATGTTAACAAATAGTTGTGGCATAAACGGTCCAAAAGCGTTCACTGAAAAAAAAATTAGCAGTTCTAGGTATATCCTAGGATATTATGAATTTCATATATGTGGCAGTACAGCAGATCTGGCTGTATTCGATTTTTTAGCTAATAAATTGGGAAATCATAAAAAATGCGAAACTATTAAAGAAATCATTTGATTTCTTTTCTAGATATTAACTTAATAGTCGATCAATGGCAATATAATTAACAAAATCTATGGCAAAAAACGCTGCCTGAGGAATCACTACTTCCACATCCAGATTTTTTATCGAAGTCACTTTAAAGGAAACATCTTGACTAGATTAGCACTCTAGCATGTGGAAATTATTAGTCATAGAATTTTAATAATATTTGGAGCAGATGTCATAGATAAGTTTGAGGCGTTGGTTTCTACCATATACGTTAACAATGAAGTTTCTAGTTTACCCTACTTATTTTCCCCTATTCACAGTCTACCACCTCCCACTCTCTCAGTGGAATCATATCAACCACATGTCATTACAATGCATACGTGTACTAAATTTTAAGCGAATATCTCAATTTTATGTAATCCATCCCATCAATAATTTAGCGGAGGTGGTGGGGTTTAAAAATATTAGAAAGAATTCTGAGGCCTTGGTTTCTAGTATAACCGCCAAATCCAAAATTTTTGTACTCTTACCAACTTGATTAACTTATATTCCCCTATTTACTCCTATTTAACCGCCAACCCTTCAACGGAATCACCCCAAAATATAATCTAGTTCCAGATGTCGTTATAATACGTATGTCTACCAAATTTCAAGTGAACATCTCAATTTTATTTTATCAACCCCTTTAATAATGGATTAGTGGTGGTGGGGGTTGAAAAATATTACAAATAATCTGAGATCTTGGCTTCTAATACATACACCGAACTTAAAATTTCTGTATTCTTACCAGCTTGCATTACTTATTTTTCCCTATTTACCCCTATTTAGCTCCCAACCCTTCAACGGTATCATCTCAAAATATAATCTTGTTCCAGATGTCGTTATAATACATACATGTACCAACGCTTCATCAGAATAATCCCAACATATAATCTAGTTCCTGATGTCATTATACTATATAGGTGTATCAAATTTCAAGTTAATATATCAATATTATTTTATCAACCCCTTTAATAATGGAGTGGAGTGGGAGGGGATGAAAATTATTATGGGGCCTCGGCTTCTAATACATACATCAAATTTCAAATTTCTAAACTCTTACCAGCTAGCTTTACATATTTCCCCCTATTTACCCCCAAACCCTTCACCGGATATCTTCAAAAAACAATCCAGTTCCAGATCTCGTTATAATATATACGTGTACAAAATTTCAAGTCAATATCTTAAACCGTTCCGGAGAAAACGTGCGGACAAAAAAAGTTACAGACAGATAGACCGACACAGACAGACAGAAAAATTTCTTTTCGCTAAAATTTAAAATCTCAACGTTTCATGACATTCTAAACCTATTTCAAGAAAAAAAAAATTGATTTTTTTTTTTACGATTACTATACTTCCAATCTCCTATTTTGACCCTGCAAGGAACGACAGTGTTAAGAAATCAATATTAGAATATTGAACAAAAATACAGCTGTAAAGCTGTAAAGAAGTTTTGTGTCTGGTGTACTTCAGTTTCTTAGTTACTTATGAGAACCCTTCTTGCGTAAATTTCATTCACCTTCACCTTACTTCACATTATTGAATACACGAGACAACTTTAAACTATATTAAAATAACTAATTATAATAATAATTGATATATTTTAATATTGCGTTGCTGAATTGTAAACATTGGCCTTTTATCTAATATGTTCAACGTTGATGTAATTTTGACAACGACAGCTTCTTGATCCATGTTTATATTAATACTCTTTCTGGGCCCTGACGAAGTTTATGTCTAGTAAACGAAACGTTAGAGAAAAAATAGTAACATTTATATTTTTATTAATGTAAGTAAAATTATCAATATGTCAAAATTGGAATCAGCTTTCACAAAAACATATTCCAGCAATCAACCAATGAACCATCAAATTGATGGGGTATGATAAATAATTGTTTTTGCAAACCGGTACAACACACTGCGCATGCTCGGAGCTTTCGCATTTCGGTTTCCCTAGATGCTTGTCAATTCTTGGACGGAGTCGAAATCAATTAAAGAAAACTTCATATTTTTCAATTAGGTCTACCTAAATATTGTAGGCCTCCTAGTCTCTTTATCATTCATATCATAATCATCAAAATCCATTATTAGCAAAATAGCAAAAAAACTAAAGCACTGCACGAAATAAAATTATAATTGTAGTTGACATTTCTTTACTTTTAGTTAACCACAAATTGTTGGTTTACCAATACCTCATCTACTGGTTTTCTTAACTACAGGATAACCCAAAACTTTGAAATTAACCAGACATTGTGAAACAGATTTTTCTAGTTAATGATTAGTCAAATTCAAACCATCAGTTAACCAACGATTGTAAAACTGGCTGTTATTGAGAGATTAAGGGCCATTAGTTTTAGTCTCCGTTAAACTTTAACCGTGGGCTAAACCATTAAAAGTACAATTGTTTCCATGGTAACTGAATCAGTCTTACAATATTTGGCCGACGGTTAAAGTTTAACGGAGACCGAAAGTAATGGCCCTAAGTAACCACTGATTTATGATAGTTGTGTTATTTCTGTTTTTATGTATATTGGGTATATTTTTTGAATTTTCAGGAATAATATTGAGAGTGAAAACCACGTAAGGCTAGTAGGGAGGGGGATAAATGAGGAGATATCTCCATAATAATCAAATTTTAGCCAAAAATAGCCTTCAACAATCCTGTAGTATTTATTTATGTACAACTTACACTGATTTTCAGTAAAATAACATCACCCAATTTGCAAAAAATAGCTTATTGTTAATCATTATAATTATGATTAACAATAAGCTGTTTTTTGCAAATTGGGTGATGTTATTTAACTAAAAATAAGTACAGGTTGTACATAAATAAATACTGCAGGATTGCTGAAGACTATTTTTGGCTAAAATTTGATTATTAGGGAGATATCTCCTCATTTGGCGCTTTATCCCCTCCCTAGTAACCTTACGTGGTGTTCACTCTTAAATTTCCTAGGAACCAAATAAGTGATCCATTTTTATTCGCTCTTAAAGTAACAATGTGTTATTATTCTGGTGTTGCAGTTATGTTCTTTGTGTTCTGTTTTCTTTTTAGCTGCCAAATGCTATTTAGTTCGTTGTTATATTGATTGATTGATTTGACAGCGTAAGGTGGGCATTGTTATATTGACATAAAATTTGAAATGGAAAATATAATGCAGATTTCCCATCCAAGTCTCTTTAAAAGGGAATACCTCGATACTATATTCAAATTCCAGTATGTTCAAATAATATAATGTTTAAAATGGTCTGCTCCAACAGCCCAGTTATCAGAGACAGAAATTGATAAAAATCACTTAAAAAAAGCCATTAAATGTTATATGGCTGAATTTTTCCGAATAAGTATTTTTTTCCTTCTTCAATTCTTTGGGACTTCCTGCCCTGTCAAAGGATCAGTTAAAGGTTGCTTTTTTTAAATACCTAAACAACACAAATAAGTTTATTTAAAAAAGCAACCTATAACTGATCCTTTGACGTAAAAGTCACAGGCGTTGAGGTTATTTACCAGTAACATACTGGTTAATTGTGATATTTTGTAGATTCCCTGGGCACCGCTTAAAAAGAAAACATACATGTGGCAGGAAGTCGCAAAGAATTGAAGAAGGAAAAAAAATTAAGATAATGCCAGAAGTAACATTTAGACAAATATTTTTGTTGGTGTAGAATATGATAAAAAGTATACAGCTGTAAACTGCCGGCGACCCCTAAAAAATTGGAAAATATTGGCCGAAATTCGATTTTTCGACAATAACTCGAAGAATTAAAAAAATATCAAAAACTAATAGCACTAGGCGATAGAGGGGGGCAATTTCACATCAAAAACGTATATGAAGTTTTTTTGTACGATCAACAATGCAGGCTCCAATTTTTTTTGTCTAACGCATGAGAATGGAACGGGGCGACATATAAGTACGGCAAGCGAGGCGTGCGCAGTCTCGGACGCGCTACACTACATTTGTTGTAACTTTTGAACTAATTAATGAAACTGAGCTCAACAAAGCTTAAATGAAACAAAAAACATTTGGTTATTGGTTATCATCTTTTTAAATATGAAATTATTGTATGTAGGGATAGTACATAATATGAAGTCGGAACATAAATAGATTTCCGATGAAATCGGTAAAAGCTCTACCATTTCTACAATTTTTAAGATAAAAACCTGAGATTTTCACGTATTACTCTTGAAGTAATGCATAAAAAGATCCGATAGATAGGTACGCTAAATAATTTTCTGAATAAGAGTTATCAACCTTTACTTTACTTTTAGTTTCACGAATTTTGGAGAACAATCTTTCTTTTATTTTCATAAAATAAAGAGGGTTAATTTAATTTTTAAGGTAAATCTCCTTGAAGCATCTTAAAGTATACATTTCAAGTTTTAAAAACAGGTGGTTAAAGTTAGTCATAAATATCAAATTTGATGGAAGCATACATATTCAAAAATAAACTTTTGACATTTTTTTCACTCATCGGATCATTTTATACATTACTTCAAGAGTTTCAGGTTTCATCTTAAAAACTGAAAAAATGGTAAAGCATTTACCGATTTCATTGGAAATCTCTTTATGTTCCGACTTCATATAGTATATACTATTTCCACATACATTCATTTTTATATTTGAAAATATAATAGTCACAATAGTTCAAGTCACATGTTTCTTCTTTCATTAAGCTTTGTTGAGCTCAATTTCATTAGTTAATTAAAACATTGAAACAAGTTAAGTGTAGCGCGCCGAGACCGCGCACGCCTCGCGCGCCGTACTTATCTGTCGCCACGTTCCATTCTCGTGCTATAAACAAAAAAATCTGAAGTCTAAATTTTTGATCGTACAAAAAAACTTCATATGTCTTTAGATGTGAAGTTTATCCCACTCTATCGCCAGTGCTAATAGTTTTTTGACATGTTTTTTATTTTTCGAGTTATTGGCCAAAAACAGAGTTTTGGCCAATATTTTCTATTTTATTAAAATTGAGACCTTGGCTTTCTAGTATATATATGAAATCTCAAGCCTCTGGACTCTTACAAGCTATAATACATACGTGTACCAAATTTCTAGTAAATATATTAAACCGTTCCAGAGTAATCCTATGCACAAAAGTTGCAGACAAACCAACCGATTGACAGAAAGATTCTTTCGCTGAAATTTAAAACCTCCAGGTTTCATGACATTCTAAATCTATTTCAACAAAAAAATGATTTCTTCTCTTCCTCCGTGGCTGAGGAAGTAATTAACTGTATTGCATTAAAATATTGCTTAAAAATGTAATACAAATTTCTTCATTTTTGCATGCATTGAAACATATGCGTCCCATTTTATGTAACTATCAACTAAATAAACTTTAATTGACTTGTAAGGAATTAAAGAAGAATCGGACTCTAATTGTTTTTAATATAATTGATTAATTAATTAATAGTAGCAAATTATATGGTAATCTACATAATGTTCAAGAAAATATAATTATACCAATGGTTATAATATGTATCCAAATAAATGTGTATTCGAATTTAACGAAATGGAATCTCAAAAAAAGCAGTTATTTACGAACCATAAAACATTTATCTACCTATAATTTTGTTGCTTGGCCCACATGTTCTCCGTATGCCACATAAAAATTATTTTATTGTATTTTTCATATTAAATAAAATGAATGAAAGTATCAAAATGAAGGAAGGTATCAAAATGAGTATTGGTACAATTTAAAATATATTAAAGATTTGTACAAATGATAAAAAATGTATAGTAACACATCAATATATTGAAAATTGATTGCACACAGTAATTACAAATTCATTAAAATTTTTAAATATCCAACGTGTATACTACCAAATTACCGAACAGAACATTCCACCGAGCTCCAAGTACTTCGTCTAACGGAGCACATCATGGAGGGTCTCAGCTACCGCCAAGTCACAGGAGCGATCTTCTTAGATGTAGCCTAGGCCTTCGACAGGGTTTGGCATGAAAGTCTCCTAGCGAAGATGTTGTCGATGGGATACCTTGTCGGCATCGTCAAACTTGTGGAATCCTACCATCATCGGAGGCAACTCCGTGATTGCCGACAAGCTCTCGAATTACAGGCCCATGGAAGCAGGCGCACCGCAGGGATCGGTACTCTCTCTCCATCTGTTCACCATCTACACCTCCGTCATGCCAAGAACAGCAAGGACCTCTTTGGCGCTTTACACAGACGATACAGCCATTATTGTCAGATCATGGAGTGCAAGACTTGCCACCCGCAATCTCCAGAAAGCAACATCCCTTCTGGAAGAGTGGTACAAGTGGAAAGTCCAAATCAACGCGGAGAAGAGCAAAGTATCCTCTTCAAGAGAGTCAGGAAGCAAACTCCCATAGGACACATCTCCTTGAATGGCGAGAACAGTCAATGGCACGATACAGTCAAGTACCTTGCCGTTATCATGGATCGAAGCCTGACGTGGAGACAAAACACGGAAGCGATAATACAGAAAGTGAGGACGAGGAGGACTCTACTTTACCTTATGATAGGAGACAGAGCCAACTCAACCTGAGGAACAAGCTCACGCTTATCAGGACCCGCATTGCACCTATTCTGACCTACGCCTCCGTTGCCTGGGGATACCAAGCAGCCACCCATCTGAAGAGGATACAAGTTGTGGAAAACGTCGCACTTAGGTGCACCGTGGATGCACCATGGTTTGTCAGAAACGCTGACATCTTCAAAGACCTAGAATCCACCCCGGCAACTGAAGTCATCCGGGACAGAGCGAAGAATCTATACGCCCGTGCGGCAGAGCATGAAAATCCGCTGGTCAGGCAGGCCACTGACTACAACTTCAACGACGCTCCGAGGCACAAGAGACCGAAGCTCCAGATCCTGGATAACGGGTAAGTATACTTAACCGTTTTTCTGCTTCAGCCCGACCTTCAAACCACGCTGCAAGGAGACAATGACCAAAACCATCCAAATCACCCAGGGATGCCAAGCAAACAGCCTACTCGGTACCCTTAACCTAGCCCGTGCCGGCATCTGACGCTAAAATAAACGTCTTTGGCCGAACACAATCCTTGAGCTACACAGTTCACACTTCCTTCGGAAATCGCAGCATATGATGCCAATTAGAACCCTGGGCTTCCGACTAGTCAACACCCCCCAAACCCCTCCATACTCCGAGAGAGCTCGGCAACAACCATTCTCTCTCACGACAGACTAAAGATACTCCCGGGAGCCGACATGCCAGCGAAGAAAGAAGACTAAGGCAGAAGAGCGCCTGAAGAAACGACCCAGCTGGCAAGGTCCAACAGCCAGGACCAGGGGAGGTCTGCTAACATCGCCTACACCGTCCGCATTTGCAGGGAGATAGGCAAAAAAGCAGGTCCACCCCTTACAAGGCCGGTCCAGTTCTACAGCGATGATTGGGGCAAGGAGCTCAAGCTCGACCCTAATCACCCGAGACCGTCATTTTTAGTCAAGAATATTGGCGCGACCAAATCGTATTATATACAAATGCATATATTGGAGATATTTTAAAACTACACACAAGTTAATTAATAAAGGATGAACAGAAATGTTATTGTATTAAAAAACTTTGGAAGCAAAATTCAACAAAACTTATTTTGAATATAAATATTGTTATAGACCCAAACATTGAGCAGCATTTGAAAAAAAAATTATTATCTTTAATAGTTTTGGAGTTACAATTTCAAAAATGTGAAAATAAAAAGAAATCCAAAATTATTCACATTACATTCGTATGTACCTATTTATAATTTAAAAAAAGTCTATAATAGTCATAAACTTCCGGGAAGCTAAGATTACCAATAACATATTTTTCTCAATAAATGCGTTTTCGGCCGTCTGCACCATAACTAAAAATCAGGTTCGTAATAATGAGATTATCTAGCAATAGAGTAAGCCAAATATATATAAGGATTGCGTTTGTTTATGATAATAAAAAAACATTTATAATATTGTACCTTTTATTTCATGGTGAATTGTGTGGTTCTGTTTTGTTAATCGGACACACATGAAACCAAGCATGAAATAGTGGAATGATTCCTAACCTTAAAACGTTTTTAAAAATAATTTCAAATAATAATACTTAATCCTAAAAAGTTGCAACCAACAAACACTATCCATTGAAATATTTTGAAGGTATTTATACTTAGTTTGTATGTTTTTACTCGTGTTGTCCATCTAATTCTAATCTGAAGCCATCTTTGTCACTTCTGAAGTTGTTAAAATACATGATCTAGTCCTATAGCTTTTAACGGGTTATGACTACTTGGTGAAAATTCAATGAAATTATTTAAGCAATATGGCTAATTAGTAAATTCTAAATCATTCAAGACGTGGATTAATTAATGGCATGTTTTCTGACATATCTCTAAAGACCGACAAGTGCAAAAGGTGCAATTCTTCTCGTAGTTATAACCTGAAAACATTGAAAATGATGTTATGAAATATTTTTACAGTTTTTTGGTAATAAAGTAGTAGAGTACAAGTTGAAAAGAGTACTAATACTGCTTAATTGGTAAATCAAGTTTTTGTACAGAAAGTTATGTCATTACATTCTCAAATCCCTTAGACCTTCACCAGACTTGATTCACTAGACATGAGTGGAATCATTAGTAAATGTGTACTCTGCTTAACAAGGGTAATTACAAAAGGAGACACAACCAAAGTTAAACTGAATAAGACAGTTTAAATTATGTGTCTTGGGTAATTCCGGGACTGCAACGAAAATTGGGCCATAGCTACGCAGCAAATTATTTATATGTTACACAGTGTTATTTATATGTTACATAGTATTTACTTTTTTGACATCCATTAAAGACTCAAACTTCTGCATAATAAGGGAAGTTAAACATGAACTTGTGTAGGAAACATTATGATTCAATTGCAATACAATTGAAGGGTATGAATAACTCTTCGATATAGCATAATGAGTTTTGACCATTCCTCGACATAATTTATTAATTAGCTAAGAAAAAACTTACTACGAATCTCTTATTTGAAGATACGTACGATAAGAATACTATTGCTTTTATTACTGAAAATAATAGACATTTATTTCCAACATGTCTTAAAACTTAATTATAAGAAATCCAACATAATAATGAAGTGCAGTAACAGTGGTTATAAATTAATACAAGAAACATTCAATATTAAAAATTCACAAATTTCGCAATCCTTGCAACCATCGGGACATTGGAAATGATAACTCCATACATAAAACATAAACTTATCCGGGCTCGGCTTCACCTCGTCCGGAAACAGCTTCGAGCCGTCCCAAAAAACATTATTTTAGGTACTCTTTATAAAAATAACTAGTCGCTATTTGACATACTTTGTGAATCCATGGCGACTACTATTGGCGCTGACAACAACCGCATTATAACTTCATGTTCTCCGCGCATACTCATACTGTGCACACTTGCTCAGTATCACGTCATCTGATCTTGACTGTTTCATGTCAGCGGCCTTGGCTAAAACTCGTAACGGTGGCCCCATATACAAATATTAACATTTCCAATGTTAAAAAGCAGTGGGACACCCCCCGCACCCCCATTCTTTGTCTGCGACGCTAATACTGCCTGCGGCGCTGAGAGTTATTAACAATTAGATAGCAAAATAAAAATCAACCTAACTAACCTAACCACCTAACCATCCCATGAAAAATTGAAAGAGGGTGTGTGCACTATATAACAATTCACTTCAAATGATGCATTAATATCAAGTAATACATAAATATGAAAGCCTAAACGCATTCATATTAGTCATATCATGAGATTAAAATAAATATTTAACAAACAAATCGACCTAAAATTCAAATATTTGAATGATCTCAAAAACATCATGTGACGTCATACATCTTATGTGAGAAGTTAGTAACGCTTTGCTGGCAACGCGTTGCTAACTTCACACATTGATATAGAAGATGACAATAATCGTTAATAAATTAAACACTGCTTTTAGATGAATCAATCAATATATTATAAATACTCTACATATGTTTCGGCTTACTAGGCCTTTATCAAGAGTATTACATAGTGAATACTAAAGTTTCCGATGTGCATATTCAATTTATACCTAAAAGTATTTATGTCTTAATCTATTTATGACTTAAGCTATTTAAGATTTAATTTAACATCTTTAATTATTTGAATGTTTGAAGTGGACCTAAGCTGATTATATAAATCAAAGGATATTTCTTATCAATTGGTTTATTATAGGGGTGTTTAGGAAATTCTGCTGGTCATTTGTGGTACAAGGGTTGTACTTGAAAGATTTTTTGATTTCTAGTTGTTCTAGCAGATCTAAACGTTTACCTTTTCTTTCTGAATGAAGTAAATTTATGTTATCAGTATCTATGAAATGGTTGTTTTCAATACAGTGTGTTGACATTCCTGTATTTTTATTGTTATTTAAGATTGATTTTTTGTGTTCTTTTACCCGGTTGACAACGCTTCTACCACTCTGACCGATATAGACAGCATCGCAATCCTTACAATTAATTTTATATACACCTGATTTATCAATTTTATTTAGTTTTTCTTTGTTATTAACCAAAATGTTTCCTATATTTGTTTTGTTCACACTTATTGTAGAGATACCCAAATTATTCAATTTTTTAGAAATTTTGTTACTATATTTCGGAACATAAATAAAACTGTATTTTGTAGGTTTGTTAGGCACAGTGAAAAATTCTTTTTGAAGCATTTTGCGTTGTTTGTTTTTGACCATGTTATCTATTAGTGACTCGTTGTATCCGTTATTTCTTGCAATTTGTTTAATTATATTTAATTCTCTATCAAAATCACTTTGATCTAAAGGAAAATTCGTCAGTCTATGTATTAGACTATGAAAGGGTGAAATCTTAATTTGCCATGATTGCTGCGAATTATAATGTATTACTGTATCTGTGGTAGTAGGTTTGCGGTAGATGCTAAATTTCAACTGATTGTTATGTTTTTTGATATTCATATCTAGGAAGTTTAATTGACTATTTTGCTCCGATTCCACCGCAAACCTACTACCACAGATACAGTAATACATTATAATTCGCAGCAATCATGGCAAATTAAGATTTCACCCTTTCATAGTCTAATACATAGACTGACGAATTTTCCTTTAGATCAAAGTGATTTTGATAGAGAATTAAATATAATTAAACAAATTGCAAGAAATAACGGATACAACGAGTCACTAATAGATAACATGGTCAAAAACAAACAACGCAAAATGCTTCAAAAAGAATTTTTCACTGTGCCTAACAAACCTACAAAATACAGTTTTATTAATTATGTTCCGAAATATAGTAACAAAATTTCTAAAAAATTGAATAATTTGGGTATCTCTACAATAAGTGTGAACAAAACAAATATAGGAAACATTTTGGTTAATAACAAAGAAAAACTAAATAAAATTGATAAATCAGGTGTATATAAAATTAATTGTAAGGATTGCGATGCTGTCTATATCGGTCAGAGTGGTAGAAGCGTTGTCAACCGGGTAAAAGAACACAAAAAATCAATCTTAAATAACAATAAAAATACAGGAATGTCAACACACTGTATTGAAAACAACCATTTCATAGATACTGATAACATAAATTTACTTCATTCAGAAAGAAAAGGTAAACGTTTAGATCTGCTAGAACAACTAGAAATCAAAAAATCTTTCAAGTACAACCCTTGTACCACAAATGACCAGCAGAATTTCCTAAACACCCCTATAATAAACCAATTGATAAGAAATATCCTTTGATTTATATAATCAGCTTAGGTCCACTTCAAACATTCAAATAATTAAAGATGTTAAATTAAATCTTAAATAGCTTAAGTCATAAATAGATTAAGACATAAATACTTTTAGGTATAAATTGAATATGCACATCGGAAACTTTAGTATTCACTATGTAATACTCTTGATAAAGGCCTAGTAAGCCGAAACATATGTAGAGTATTTATAATATATTGATTGATTCATCTAAAAGCAGTGTTTAATTTATTAACGATTATTTTCAAGATGTTTCACAAGGAACCAACCACAAGTTCAGTTCAGTGTATAGAAGATGACGTCACGTGGCGCCAACGGAAGACAACGGAAATAAGTTTTGAGCCAATGTAGAGTAGCAAATAAGTGGTGTTTTGTGCCAACATGCAGAAATACTTCTGTAAATACCCCAAATAATAACTTTATAAGTGTTCCTAAAACCAATTATTCACGAAGAATGAAATGATTTGAAGCAGAGAATCGCAATGTTCCCAAATCTAAATGGGCATTTTATTGTTGCGAAGATCATTTTAATGTAAGTACAATTTATTTGTTATTATCATGATAGAAACTAATCGACAATAGCTAAATGGACTCATTACCCTTAATATTGTAAATAGATCATACTGGATATATACTTCCCTTAGAATTATGCTTGTAATGGTATGATATCTATTTTGAATTGAAACTAATAATCTAATTACTTAGTTATATTTAAGCCTATGAACTCCCATCTATGTTATATATTATTACAAGGTATAAATATACTTCTTTATTATTTTCAGCTTGAGGAAGACATGAAAAATTACATGCGATACAAGCTTATGGGAGGATATTTGATTTTGAAGGAGGATGTAGTTCCACGCATATTTACCTACCAACCAGAAACAAAAAGAGATGCGTCTGCACCAGAACAATCTCTCCCTTTAAAGCGGCAAAGAGAACAGTTAGTTGAGTAGGCTTTGATGCAGGACACGAATTTCATTATATTAGAAGATGTATCACTCGTTACAGATTGTCATTAATCCAAAAGCACTGAGTAGGTCAGATTAAACGAACATGTGATGAAACATGTTTATTAACAAGATGATATTCAAATTGTGCTGGCTAAAAATATGGAAACGATATATAATGAACATGAATATTTATCACCAGTTGTAAATTTTAATCAACCTAGTACGAGCACTGATCAGGTCAGATTAGATGCAGACAAACATGTATTAGAACAATTTTATGAACAAGACATAGGTCAAATTATACAGGCTAAAAGTGTGGGGTGCAGGCCAGACCATTCTTTCGTAGTAAATATGTGACATGTAAAATTAAAAGTGATGTGAGACACACAGCTTCCTCAACAGGAAAATGTTTCGTATCCAATGATGTTAACTTCACCAACAAATAATAAATAATATTAGTCCAAATAAAAAGTATTTATTCAATGAAGTTCAGTTCAGTTCAGTGACATCAAACTCAAAACTTATTTCCGTTGCCAAGTTAAATTGATAGGGTGAAGTTGGTAATGCGTTGCTGACAACGCATTGCTAACTTCACTTAAGTCGTAGAACGTGTTTTTGACAGATTGTAGATTGACATATATGATGAGTGATGTCACATATGTATAGGATATTGGTCTGCCCTTTTTGGTGGCGAATATTTAATTCAAAACTAAATTTCTTTTAAAATTACTTAAAAAATTTTTTTTGCCGAATAATTGTTTCAGCTATACTAAATACCATGAGTACTTTATAATTTTCGATTAAAAAAAATAGTGCACACACCCTATTATTATAGGAAAAAGAAGGAAAACATTATTTCTGAGGTCAAATCAAACCTGAATTTGTGAAAAAGTTCAATAATCGTTACAAAATAAAAATAAAAATTCGGCGTACCCAGGAGTTGACAAATAGCGCTATAGCACGGAAGAAATAGTTGAACAGACGGTACGGAGAGAGCAAATTTTGTAGCATCGAGCCGGCATTGTTGGACCAAGAGTTAACGACGCGTTACAAACATAGTTATTTTAATGATTTCAAGTTAATTGTGTGTTATTCTGTGGAAAAAAAGCGGTGGGACAACCCCCGCCCCCCTCTTCTTTGTCTGCGACGCTAATACTGTAGCATTTGAAAAAGCTACATATTCATTTCATATTTGAATACAGTAAATTGACCCTGATTAATTCATTTATTTGAGTATAGAGGTATGCAACCCACTCAACTTCACGATCTAGAATTCGATGGTAAATGGTTACCTATCTTGATGTGAAATTATGGGCAGTAAACATGTTTTCATTAAGTATAATTTTGAGTTAGAGGTGTTAGTAGTATATTCTTGTAGTTGAGATATTACATAATTGTGTAATTCAGTCTTTTGATTGCAAAGTCCTTTATTGGCGCAATTTCATTAGTTAGAGAAAGTGTTTATTTAGTTTGGAGTTTTATTTGGTTCTTATTTATTGTAATTATTACAGAGTGTTTTGGAGGGGCATATAGTTTTGGCTTATGTTTGGATAGGCATATATTGTGGTGATAACTCGGTCCATACCCCAGACAAATATTAAAAATTTTGAAATATTATTTTCAAAATGAAACACGTTAACGAAACATAATTAGTGTAAATTTTAAAAAAGTTGTAGGACAGAGATCCACATATTAGATTTAAGTTGTTCTCTTTTGAATTTCATAAGATATAGTTGTACCAATGTATAAAGTTGGTACCAAATTTTCTAAAAATATTTCAATGTTAATATTAGTTAGATGTTGTTTAAGCATGTAATAGGGGTATATCTGTGCTCTATTTAAGATAGTTAATACCTGGGATAGGATTTTATAGGAATAAGATTAGTTTTAAAAAACAAGTTTGTAAAATGATGCGAGAAAAGAAAATTTCTTAAATATCAGAAAAATCTATAAACAGTATTTCAAAAGATTTGGAATAAGCTCAAAATGAAGATGACAACAATAGTTTTAAACATATAATCAATAATAAGTCTAATAAATCAAGGCAAAAGTTTCCAAATTTTACAAAATAAAATCAAAATAGTGCATTTTTATAAAAGTGTCAAATTGGACAAATAAGTTCTTAGTAACGAAAAATTGGCTGATTAAAAATTTTGAGAGAGCAGTGTCATCAAGAAAACTAGGAACGAGATTTTTGGATAAAAGTACGATAAAAAGGAAGAAATTATATTGAAAAAGATATTAAAAGTGAATGAAGGTTAGTAAACATCTTTCTCAAGTAGTTGTCAAAGTCAAGAAAGTAAATTTTTTATTAAATTTGAATGTTCCACATATTTACACACAAAATGATAGTCTAGTGGATTTAAAGTGGAAAAATTAAGAAATTTTCTATTTCTGTTGTAAGAAGCAACAAGAACAAAACTTTGTAAACCAATATCTAGTCTAGGAAAATCAAAATTTGTGCTTCGAAACATTTTAAACTAGTGCTACAAGAAGGTAACGGTTTACCTTTTTAAGAAGTATCAAGTATTCATAAGAAGAGTGGAACTTTGCTTGGAAAACACGGGTTTCACTGAGATAAAGCACATCTGTGCCATATTTGAGTGGAGTTACATGGAATAGGCCTGCGTACTTCACAGAAACAGAACACATATAAGAGATTTCACGGATCAGGTAATTGATCTCATACAGATAAAAAAAAACCATGGTAAAAACTAAAATCTTTTAGAAAGTAAAAATAATTCGAATTAACAAAGATTAAAAATAAAAGGCCAATTATATTATAAATTTTATTTAGATTGTAAGTTTTCCGTATTTTTTTTTCAGTTTTGTAAATTTATTATTTCCATTCCAGGAAAATCATAATATTGAAAAATTCTAACGCATTTCATTGAAATCTAAGCTTTCAGATCACTTGATGCAGGGAACTCACATGAACCCTGAAAGAGTAAGTTTACTCCGAGTAGACCTCATACTATTAAAGTTATCGTGTTTATGAGTCTGTTTTTGCTATTTTAAATAACTTTGGCAGTTTTACACTGTCTGGCGTCCAACGTATAAAAAAAAATTATTAAAATAAAAAATTTAAAAATAAAAATCATTCATATCACAAAAATTAAAATAACACAAACTGATAAAACATAATAATATATGGGATAGGCTATTAAGCAGAGTGGTTTATGTATGGGTCAAGCTGGTTGGTGCAGTAATTTTGGTTATGTAAGAGGGCCCAGTATTTAGAGAGGTAGTAATAGGAAGAAGTCTATTACTCAGAAGTTTAATTAGGTGTGGATCTGGCTGAGATTTAGAGAAGTTTTGGCTTCGAGAGATGTTCGCAGCAGTCTCCAGGAGATTTATGCAGAAATTTTGGAGCAGTCGTAGCCGCAAGCAACGTTGAGAACATCTTAGGAAGTGGTGACAGGTCTCGCTGCAATCGTCACAGAAAACGACAAGGTTCTAATCAGGTTTTATTGTTTCATTTTAGTTACATAATTTTAAAAAAATTATTATAGTTTCGTTCAGTGATTTTTTGATGAAATATTACGGTAAAAATTACACAACAATTTTGCAACTACAAGTTAAACTCTAAGTTTATACTTAGTATGATGAAATATCTTAGGATATTTTACTGTGAAGTAACCTATGGTACCATGTGATACTAATTTACCTTCCATTATGTCACGTGAAGTATTTTTAATGGAACATACTTATTTTAGATCATTCTTTAACATTCTAGTGCACACAGCGAGCATTGCAAAAGTTGGCTCACAGAATTTCGTTTATTATATAATATTCTAGTGATGAGCTGTAATTTTAATCCATTGTAAACCTTCGACCTGTTGTAAATCTAAAACTCATTGTTGGCATTACCTAAGCCGTAGTTGCATTTTTATGAAAAACTCAAATCACTGAAATAATTTAAAATGGGGCCATGCACATATTTTGAATCTCTATTGCGTATAGATTATGTTTAAGGAGTAATAGTGAACTTATTTATTTTTTATTGTACATCTCACTTGTGTTGTAATAAACGTCTAGTGTCTACTATGTCCTTACTATTTGCACTGGTACACCTGACATTTGTTTAAGTTTTGATATTATAGATATATTTTGAGAATTCCATCGCATGATTGCTAGTAACTTAATTTTGTTCCTGGCTGGCAAAACTATTTAAATCACATTACGTAATATACAGCAGGTGGCGCCATTGGAGTGTCCACATACTCCTAACCCATGACCCTATGCTTTCCAACAAAAAACTGGCTGCCGTTCGCACCGGTATTACACAATTTAATATTTAGGTAGCCAGCTCGGTGGCGCAATGCTGAAGGACACCTCCCTCAGAGATTTGTACGACCGTTGCAATGACATTACGCCACTAGCGGACTTCGTCCGGGAAACATCCCAAAAATTCTATTCCTTTCAACTGGGCGCTAGTCCGCTTATACGCAACATAACCCAAATCAGAATGCATAATGCCCCATTTCAGATAAAACACCCCCTACCATACCAGGCGTTGCCTATTTTCCGGCAACATCTATAGCCATAATCTCCTTTACCACAACTTTCTTCAACTCTACACTACATCTTCTCAAAACCTTTATTCTATCCCCTCATTCCTTTTCTTCATTTCCTATTTTTGTATTTTTGTCTTTTTTGTTCTTTTGTAATTTTTTGTTTAAAATTCCCTCTCGGCCAACAATTTCCATAAAATCTAAACTTTTGAAATCAAAATCTCCATCTTATCCTTATCCTCTCAACGGCATTGAGACTGTTGAGTCCCATTACCACGAGCGGGGTTTTTTTGTCAAGTTTTCCCCGCATTATCAACCCAAATTCGCATCGATTAGTGCCATATTAGTTTTAAAGTGTAGTTCTTAAGTATTTTAAATTCCACATGTGTGGATCTGTTCTATCTTAGGCTAAGTTTTAAATCGCAAAAGTTGCGATAGGAGTATTTAGTTGTTAAGAATTTTATTGAGCGGAACCGGCCGCGACCCGACCAACCACACACCCACCGCGGCGCTTCGCACCATGGTCGTTGGGTTGGCTCCGGATCACGGTTCGGGGAAGCAATTAATGTACAAAAATGATTTAATAAATATGTTTTGCTTTTGCTTGTTTGGCTTGCGACCACGGAGTCCCGGGTTCGAATCCTGGCCAGGGTATGGATGTTGGTGGCGTTTTTTCATGTGTTACCGAGACGGTAGCAGTGACCTAGACCGCTGTTGGGTGGCACAACATGTCTAGTCGCTGTTATCTCTCCTGAGTTCGAGTCTCAGCTGCGGTAGATGGCAATATCGCAGGGAATGGTTGTTGTGTCGATGTCTATGTGTACGTGTCCTGGTTGAGTGGTAGAGCAGCAATTAGCTGAACTCCGCCAGGACGTTAATATAAATAAGGCATTACAAAAAAAAAAATGTTACAATACTACCTGCGGCGCTAATATTTATTAACAATTAGATATCAAAATACTAAATCAGAGTAAAAACCTACTAATCTATCTTAAAGAAATCATAGAAAAGAATTTGTGAAAAAATATATCAATCGTCACAAAATGAAAGGAAAAAAATTCAGCAGGCATTGGAGTTTGAACCCGGGACCTTTCGCACAGTAAGCGAGATAGATAGATAGATAACAAAATTTATTTCTAATTTAAAACTTATAAAACATTGCCTCCCCGGATCAAGATCCGGAGCCAACCGCACAACCACGTCAAGCAGCGTCGTGGTGTTAGTACGGTTGGGCGGGTCGCGACCGGTTCGGCTCAAGGCAATAAAATTACAAAGTTAATACTCCTGCCACCTGTGGCGGCTTAAAATTAACATTAAAATTAAACATATTTAAAATTTAAATTGTAAGGCACTGTAAACTAAAACACACAATGGGAAATGGGGTGGTTGCACTAAATAAATTTTTGCTGCTGTCACGGGAAAGAACTCGATGAAAATCCCGTTCTAAGTAAATGGTCCTAGTGGTCTGCCCGCCACTAGGAAGATAGGTGAAAAGGAAACATTAGACATTACCAATCCGCCAACCGCACGGCTGATGATGAACACTCGGGCAAGGAATAAATAGTGAGACAAATGATATCACGCTTCTTTATTCGTCCGCCGCAGCAGCACTAATGTGTCCCGGCTCGATGCACCAAGATTTGTTCTCTCCTTACCGCCTTTTGTTGAACAGGCGGTACAATATCGATCTGCGCAGACCGACTACACCGCATCGTTTCCACATAGTAATAGGCTCTCGCTCAGTATTACATCATCTGACCTTGATACTTTCATTTCGCAACTTTTGTCCTATACGCTATACGCGAACATTAACATTTCCAAGGTTAAAATTTCTGCCTAAGCAATCACTACATCCAGATGTATCATCTAAGTCTCTTTAAACGAAAATATCTGGATACTACAGTGGCATTCCAGTATGTAGAAATAATTGCTTATGAAATTTTAATGCTATACAAATTATCTGCCCCAAGGTGGTAATGAGGGTGGTCGATGCCAAGAAGCTTTTTACACACACTAAATCACAATTATATTTTGTTAACTAATTTAACAATGGTGTGCGGATGTCGGAGGTGGTGGTTGGGGTGGTAGATATCATAAAAAAATTGAGAACGTAACTTCTCCCAAACAGCACATAGAGAGTTTTTATAACGTTTCTACAACTTATGTTATTTCAGATCATAGAACTGAAATGCTAGAGCAGTTATATAACTATTCAATGTTTTAGATACCACTTTTAAACGTCGTTTAATAAAGTTTTTGTGAGGATTTAGATTGAAGTTAAAAAACGTTGTGTATGCGAGTTGTTATATAGTTCTGGCTTGGAGTTGTATTAAAGTTTATGCCACATTTTTTACGGAAGTTATTTAGTGATTCGATATGAAGTTGTAGTGAATTGTATGTGACGTTACTTAAGACGTTGATTAGGTAAATATAATTTTTCTATTTCTAAGCGTTTATACTTGTTATAATAAATACATTCTATTGCAGTTCATTTAGAGTTTTACAATGGTATCAACCGTTATTTTTGTGTATATATAAATGTTCAAATATTGTATTCTAAAATACTATATTTCTGCAGGTGATAATATGAGTACATCTAGTGGTTTCTGTGTCGATCCGACATCAGTTAAATTGTCATTAAGATTACACGATAATGATGAGGTTTCATTACCGTCTAATACTAACAGTTTTCCTTTATTTGGAGCCGAAACACGTGGACTTGATGTTCTTCGTTTTGACGAAAGAGCTGTAGCTCTAGTTACGCTGTATTTGAGAACTTCATTTTTAAAGAATGGGCATAGTGGCCGTGTACAACAGGCCCTCGAACGGCTTTACAGCGGGTTGTCTCGAGAATTTGCTGAACGCAAGCCAACGCTGCCTACTCATAGACACCTTAATGCCCAGCATAACGCATGGAACTACCATCGCAACAACGCTAATGGCAACATACTGTACGATTACGTGAGTAATCGTAATGTCATCGTATAGTATCCGGACGATCCCACGCATTCTCCGGATAACGGTACAACACCTACTTCCCTCGACATAGTGGTCAACAAGGGTGTGAGGGACTCCACGCAGCCAGTGGCTCTAGAAGAACTCACATCCGATCATAACCCAATTCTGATATGTCGAGGGAAAATATGACGCAACGGATCACTTTTTATAGAGACGCCGACTGGTGCCTCTATAAGGCAAACATAAGCACGAACCTAACACTAACAAATGAAATCACTACAACCGTCGAACTGGAAAATGTAGTGGATGAGTTTACACGGGTACTACTGGATGCCAACCGGAGTGTTGCAAAGGTCATTACCATAAATCCCTACAAAGACCGACTCGACGATGTGGTCAGACAGGATACAAAGAAGAAAAACAGACTTAGACGGCATTGGCAACAAAATCGTGATACCGACGCTAGGGCCGAGATGATCAGGCTGCAACGGCGGATCAGGACCGCCATCAACACAGCAAAAAACCGAAATTGGTGGGATAGGCTGGAGGCATTGAACCCTCAGGACAACTCGCTGTGGACACTGGCGTGAGCTATGAAATGAAGGACGCTATCGAATATAAGCTACTCAAATATCTACCAAGGAAGGGCATTGTGCAGTTGACGTAAAATGCAAACGCGATCCTGCGGCTACAATACTGGCCCAGCTAGTGGAAATGCGCCGTGGTCGTGCCGATCCCAAAACTAAATAAGAACTCGAAGCTCTTCGGCAGTTATCGACCAATCTCGTTACTGTCGGCAATCTCCAAGTTGGTGGAGAAGGTCATCCTGGTCAGACTAAACGCGGTCCAGGATGAACTTCGCATCGACGATGGGTGCCAGTTCGGCTTCAGGAAAGGTAGGAGTATGACGCATCAGGTCGTCAGGATCATGAATGACGTCAAGGTGCAATGCAACCTCGGGAAGAGCACCGCCATGGTGCTCTTAGATGTTGAAAAAGCCTTCGATACCGTCTGGATACCGGGGCTTATAGACAAACTAAACCTACTGGACTTGCACATTACCAAACTAATTCACTCTTTCCTGACAGACAGGTCGCTGCAGGTCAGAGTGATTAATAAACTCTCAACACGACGGGAAATTCGTACGGGCGTCCGACAGGGGTCGTGCCTATCACCAAAGTTGCACAATCTGTATGTGTCGGAGTTCCCGAAGTACCCGAATACTAAGCTTGCTAAGTACGGCCAACGACACGGCCATGTACGTGCATTCGCAGAACGCCCAGGCGGCGAATATGCTGCTGAAGGCGCACATGGCTCGTGCCACGGCGTATTACGACAAGTGGAAGATTCGGATCAACGCCGAGAAGTCGCAGGCGTCGGTTCACAGAGAACCGCATTCTGACACCAATCTCGATCAGGGGTAGAGAAATTCCAATTAAAAGGTGCGTGAAGTATTTGGGGGTACATTTGGACAGACGGCTGACCTTTAACATCCACATTAACGAGACAGTCCGCAAGGTCTACTCCATGTCCAGGAGTATGTATCCGCTCCTGGCAAAGGGTAGCGGACTGAATCGAAACAACAAAAAATTATTGTACACGATGGTGATCAGGCCGGCCATCACATACGCGGGACCGCGCCGGTGTGCTGCAGCATTCCGGCCACGACAATTAGAAAGCTTCAAGTTTTAGAGCCCAAATGTATGCGCCTCATCTCTGATTCGGGCAGATACACCTCCCTCGGAGATTTATATGATCGTTGTAACGACATAATACCATTAGCGGACTACGTCCGGGACACATCCCAGAAATTCTACGCTTATCGACTGGGCGATAGCCCGCTTACGCGCAACATTACCCAAATTAGAATGCATAATGCCCCTTTCCGAATCAAACACCTCTTACCATACCAGGCGTTGCCAATCTTTCGGCAACCTCTCTAGCCACACTCTTTCCTACCAAAACTTCTATCTATCATGCACTTTTCACCATAGTAATTTTATTTTATACCTATCCTCTTTCCCCTTCCTATTGTTTATAATCAGTTTGTATTTTTGTAATGTTTGTTACTTCGACATTTCTATTAAAATTCATTTTTGACCGATAAACTTTGGAAACATTCCGACTATCTTAAAACTCAACTATCCTTTCCAATAACCAAAATTTTCCAACGGCGATCAGACTGTTGGGGCACAATTACCTTGAGCGGGTCTTTTCCATTGAGTTTATTTCCGTCTCAGCAACCAAATTAGTTTAAGCCAAACCGGTCACAATCCATCCAAGGGCACTAACACCACCGCGCTGCCTGACGTGGTTGTACGGTTGGCTCCGGATCACGATCCGGGGAGGCAAATTTGTATGTTAATTATAGAATAAATTTGTTAAGAAGAAGAGCAGGTCAAGTCCGGAATTTGGATGGGTGACCAGAGAATTTCAACTCTTAGTTTTTAGGCTATCAACTGAGATAGTCTTCATTACATAGAAGACCCCAAGGGCTATTGGTCCACCAGAAAGGCGTTGAGATGACCGGGGGTAGGTTAAAGTTGATTGCCGAAGAGCGTCGTCTTGGAGTCCACGCAAAACTGTAGATCCCTATAGCACAATGGACCTTAAAGGAGCCTGAGTGCAGTAGTAAAACAAATCCACTAATACAACAGTAAGCAGGGTTCCAACTTGCTTTGCTAGATATCCCAACCGGTAAACTAAACGCGCCACTCACTGAGCTACCGTCTCTATGCTTTATTAATAATTAATACAAAATATTACTTGATGTAATTGGGAACTGGCTGCGGAATTTTGCTTTATTATGTCTGTTCTTTTCTAAAAAATTGCAATATCTCTTTTCTAGTCCGAAATTTAAGAATGGAATGGAATGGAATGGAATGGAATGGAATGCAACGATTATACATAAGTTTATCGATAAGGTTAATATTACTTGTGTAACATTTTTGAGAGATATGTGCATTATGCATAATATAGCCAAATGAAATAACCAGATGGCTGTATAAAGTGACCAACGAATTTTACATAAAATTTAAAAAACAAGAATTAATATCCGGTAGTTTAACTAATAAATGGTATTTTAATTAGACATATTTCTAAATACGACAGTTTTCTACATTTTAAATTCGTTTTGAACCAAATAACCACCGTTTAAATCTAAATGGCTTTTCCCTATCTTAAGTGTTGGTATATTCCTTTTAAGGGCCAACTAAAATGTTACAGTCGCGTCGTAATTATATCACAGTTTGTGGTCAGTTATACCGACTAAGAGGGGCATTAAAATTCATGTTAGAAAACCGACGGTTTTGATATAATCTCGTCCTATAAAATGTTACCCTGGTCTCAGTTTAAACGATAATTATAGTGGATCGGACTATTAGATCCTAAAACGACCATTAAAATTCGTGATCAAAACTCGATTTTTTAAGTCAGTGAGTAAACTAGCGAGAGCCATTATGTGGGTATCTGATAGAACCGAAGATCTAGTGCTAGCTCTAGTTCAGGTGCTTACCCAAAATTCTGTTAGAGTTTGACAATGCGCATATGAAATCACATGGTAAGAAAATACGTGATTTAAAATGTAGTTGGTTTACGTTCTATCACTTTTTACTTACAACTGAAATGATTTATATAAAAAACTATGTTTAATAGAAATTTTGGAGCGAATTTCGAGTAAATTTTTTTACTAGGTGCACCAACATACGTAGATGTGCAAGATGTCGAAACTGCAATATACAGTGTGGCCCCAGCTTTGAACAAACTTTCCGTAGGAAGTACTTTTAATGTAAAGAAACGAATTAAGGGTCCAGTCCATTGCCGACTTGAACAGTTATTAAAGACCATTTAGATTTTAAATTTTTCACGGGAGAAAATATTAAGTGATATTAAATCTGATCTAAAGCGATGAAAATTAAATGTAGATACTTTATAAATTAAACTACCCTACTACCTAAACTACAAAGCTAGAGCTGTCCGAAACACAATTAGACTTTTATAAAACTAGAACAACAAACACTTCGTTCGAGAATACCATCTGTTGAAGCTGGGTGTCAAATTCGGAAGAGATTTCTATAAACAACTATGGTTACAGTGGTTGGTATAAATATATTACCATTTCATTCGATATCCAGATAAGGATATATTAACGTCGAGCTACAATGACCTTTGGTATTCTCTGAAAATTAGCTTGTAAAAGTTGTCTTTGAGGTGGTCAAGCCTTTCCCCCTCTAACTCTGTTGTTCCACAACCCGCTGCATTGTATTCTATTCTAGGTCTGAGCGTAAATCCTCAGTTTCGCTTGTAAAAGTAATTTTGAATTGGTTGTTTCTGTAACATATCCGAGTTTAATTATAGCTTCTTGAAAGCGCAAGATTTTACTTTTAGAAATGGTACCATTTTAAATTGATTTGACCTTTTACTAAGTTCTAAAATTCGTCTCGCATTGTCATGGAACTCAGGAAATGTTCTCTAATAACGAATTTAGAAAGTACAATGAAATAAAAAACATATTTTGAGGAATGGCAACAATTATCAATATTTTTTTTGTTGAACTAGGCTTAGAATATCATAAAACGTCGAGATTTTAAATTTGAGCGAAAAAATGTCTGTCGATCTGTAACTTCATTTTTGTGTGCACGTTTTCTCAGCAACGTGAAATATTGACTTGAAATTTGGTACACGTATATAACGACATCTCTAACTGGATTATATTTTGAGATGATTCCGTTGAAGGGTTGGAGGTTAAATAGGGGTAGATAGGGGAAAATAAGTAAAGCAAGCTGGTAAGAGTACAGTAACTTGGGATTTGGTGTATATACTAGAAGCCAAGACCTCAGATTCTCTTATAACATTTTTAATCAATAAATACAAATCGAGGGGTGAGCCACTCCGGCATTACATGTATCAAATTGGCTCGCATTACCTCACATTACCTTGGCAATACATTGCATTACCGTACATTATCCTGAATTACTCTACAATACTTTGCATTACGTTGCATTACTTCACATTACGCGACATTACTTCAAAATACTGTATTATTTTGCATTTTTGTTTCTTCGAGGGTTTCTTTTTATCATTTCTTAGCTTCATTTTCCACAATGTTTATTGACACACCGATTTTCGTGCTAATGTGAACGTGCAGCGACGGGTTACGCATATCGGGCAACATCCGATTACCCATAAATATGTTTAAAAATTAATTATTATTTGTTTGCTTATAATTGTATTGAAACATATTCTTTATAGAATTTGGCAAACATCAGAAAAATAACTATCTATAACTAAAAGAAAAACTTTGTGTAAAAATATTAATGGAATCTTTGCATTCTTTTGATAACTTGAATTCTGGTTATGCTAGCAAATTAAAATGCTAAAATGAATTTGTCTAATTACTTATTTAACAATTCTCATTATAACACTAGCATCCACACAGTCCACTACCATGCAGATTAAACTAGTATCTACATAACCCCATACGATTATGAAGATTCAGTTAAAAATGAGAACAAAGGCCTAAAATGAATTTATTTATCTACCTTGTCTTAAAAATTTTTCATTCTAATGGATTACATTTTCATGAAATCTATCATTCTGTTTCTTGGAAATGCTTAGCCTTTGAAACGTGTTTCGCCCTAATTCTGGAGCTCATCAGAAAGACATAAAGCCGCTCATAAAGATGTTTTAAAGGTTAAGCATTACCAAGAAACAGAATGATTTCATGAAAATGTAATCCATTAGAATGAATTTTTTTTAAGACAAGGTAGATAAATAAATTCATTTTAGGCCTTTGTTCTCATTATTAACTGAATCTTAATGATCCTAGGGGGTTATGTAGATACTAGCTTAATCTGCATGGCCGTAGGGGACTGTGTGGATGCTAGTGTTAGAATGAGAATTGTCGAATAAGAAATTAGACAAATTCATTTTAGGATTTTAATTTGCTAGCATAACCAGAATTCAAGTTATCGAAAGAATGCAAAGATTTCATTAATATTTTTACACAAAGTTTTTCTTTTAGTTATAGATAGTTATTTTTTCTGCTGTTTGCAAAATCCTATAAAGATGTTTCAATACCCATAAATATGTTCTATTCACCGTGTCATTATGGTGATGGTCTTTCCTATCATATTTTTTTATTATGTTATTAAAATGTGCGTTAAATTATTACTAAATATAATTTTAAATTTTTTTATTTCAACCGATACATGTTGGTAAAATCAGTAGTTGCTTCAAACTCATGGATGTGGGAGGAGCCATGGCGTTGTATATCAGTTATAGTTTTCTAGGGGTTCTTTGATGGGATGAAATAGCCTAAGTATTCGTTGCTTTATTCTTTCTGCATTTCATTTCAATAATTAAAAATGCTTCTATCACACTTACTGCGTCTGCCGAGAACACTTCTATGGAAGACTTGAGACCTCGCTTCCACTGCACTACATGCAGTATCAGACTTGTAATATTTATTTATTTATTCCCATGGAAACGACCTTAGAAACGAGTAATATAAACATTTAGGGGAGCTCTCGCTAGCTGTACGTGCACCCCCCCCCCTCGGTGCTTGGGGACAATGTTTTTCATAAAGATTTAAGAATAAACTGGCTGTACTGTCAAAATGGCGGCCATAGTTAGAAAGAACTGTTGCCAATGTTGTTTTTGTCATTTAACACAAATACTAAATCAAATGGACCAAAACCTTTTTCACAAAAAACAAAGTTCATAAAATTTTCTACAATTTTGTTCCTATACAACAATATTTTGACAGAAGTTACCATTTTCCAGATAAATGGGTCCAAAATTAAGAAACCATGGAAATTCATATATCGGTAAATCACTTAGAGGAAATAACTGTGACAATTATTGTAAGGCGCATAATATAACTTTATATTATTAACATAACAAAAAATAAAATAAACTGAAAAAATTAATAATAATAATAATAAAAAATTGATTGAGGAAGCCATTACTCTGTGGTAATCCATAATTATAACGAAATTGGGTAAAACACTACTATGTTCTTATAGTGGTAAAGAACATAGTAGTGTTTTACTCAATAATAATAATAATTTGCAGACCTTTATCTCGAAAACGGTAACAGTGGTATCTGGAAAATGGTAACTCCATTAAAAATGAATGTTACTATGCCGTTTATTATGATGAAGATTAATATATCGGGAGAGCATTGGAAAGGAATGATAATAATAATATGCGTCTAAAATCAAATTTCTAAAATCCGAATTGGATTTATTCGTCTGGCCTCCGAAGGAGGCCACAGGTGGTGGCAAATAAATTTATATTTTATGGGCCAATAAATGTTGTGGGAAGTGGTCCATTCACGATTAAAAGGTATGAGCATATTATAAATAATAAAATGTACAAAACAGCGAGAAGAACCTTTAAAAACTAGTCTGTAGTCTGTTTTTTTAAAATAAACCATACTTACCCATAGTAATTGTTTTACTTGCCATTCTGGAATGCATGTAAGTATGTATTTTATTTTGCCTCAAAGATATTTTCTCAAGTCAACGACATATTATACAAGTAGTTAAAATTACGCGTTTTTTTCATAAAATTGGTTGTTTATTGACTTGCCCCCTCTGCTTCTATTTATAGTACTGAATATACAGCGTCAGAATAAATAATTAAAACTCTTAAAGGGAACAAAATGTATGAAATTGTGTCACGCTGCATTATCACGCATTACACTGCATTCCGCTGTATTATGTTGCATTACCCTGGCATTAAATCGCATTACCTTATATTACGTTGCATTCTCCTGCATTACTTTGCAATACATCCAAATTTCGTGAAATTTTGTGGCAATACTCGAATTACCTACAATAATTCCCGGTTTTTGCATTACATGCACATATTTTCCAGAGTGGATCACCCCTCGATACAAATATTAACGGAACTTGATTCTTTCATTGAATACTTGCTTTAAGCTTTACGACCTTTGTGCAATTCTGTGTATAAAATCGGCAACTGAAACTTATAGAATTTCTCTCTTACGTGTGTTTTCAGAAAGTTGATTCTTTACAGAGTTTGGCGATGTTATTAACTTTGAAAGAATGTCAGCATAATGTTAATATTTAAGACGACAACTAGAGAAGCATAGTGCATCATACCTATAAGATACGATGGGGAGCAGACATTAGTAATCGAAGGTAAGTAAACATTTTTCTTTTAACAATTTTTTTTTCTCGTCTCTACAAGTGCAACGAATCATGCTGAGAGTGGAATTGCAATAAAAATTTCTGTCGCCCTTGACATATAAATATTACTACGTCCACCAAACGCGAGGAAATCATGTATATTATCACTACACATTTGTTCACAAAATATGTTAATACGAATGTCAAAGTTTAGTAACGGAAGAAAACATGAATTTTTTTCTAAAGCTATGTCCATAAAATGTGAGAATTTGTAGGTGTAAATACAGCAAGCGGGAAACTTTATTATCTGTCGAAATAGATACCTATAGTGTAGTGCAATGGGCTTGTTCCATGATATTCTTTTTATATGGTTTTTATACTTTTTCATATAGTACTCGATATTCTCATTATACACTTAAAATTTCGTATTATTAACTTTTTCCGTTCTCGAGATATAAGGAGTTGAATTTAGTAATAGTTGCAAAAACCGAGCGCTCATTTGTGACGTCACTATACGAAAGTGACGTAAGAAAAATGGCTTTCTGAGACCTTTCAAATTTAACCTGAAAAGTCGAAAAACATGGAATTTTTAAACGCTGGTAACTAAATAAATACGTCGAGTGGAAGTTTGTTCTATGTGTCTACGGAAAGGAGAAGGTCGGCGATGAATTATAATCGTAAATTGCAGGGTCGAAATCGAAAATTCGTTCTGGCAGGAGCGAGAGAAAATTGTAATTTTTTGACATTTCACCAAATTGTACTTCCCTACTGTCAAGTAGTAAGCAAAACAAACAATACTTCGAAAACACTTATAATTATAACCAATAAGGAGCATCAAGTCTATTGAGATCGCCGAGTCTATGCGTATAGTGACGTAGCGCCTGGCCACGCCCCTTTTTCGCGAGATGGAAATTTGTAATAGTTTTTAAGATATTAAACGTGCGAATAAGATTCTGATATTTTGCAGATCCATTAATTTATACTTGCACTTTCGATTTGTGAAATAAAAAAAAATGCTGAACAAGCCCATTAGTCGTTAAAAATGAAAAATGGTGGAACCCAGCTATATGAATGGATTTGAATGATTTTTTTTAGCACTGAGTTTCTAATGCTGAGTACAAAAAAGTTTACCCTTTAAAACGGGGTGTTTATAATGATTTTCAAGTTCTTAAATAAAAATCGATAATATAACAGGATTAAAAAAGACATTGCTGTTGTTATATGGTAGAAAATTAATTCTTTGTTGTGGTGTGTGGTAAAAGGATTTCTTTCGTTATTTTAAGTTCATCGCCCGAACTACAAGATCAGTTAGAGTTTTCGTTGGCTGCGTTCCAGTGAACAACCACCTATCATCGTTATAATGAGCGGACACATGTAGGTGTCGGCATCGGTATCTCACGTTCACAGACGCTATGCTAGTCCACAGTGTACTAGCTTTCTGGACACGGCAGCCGTCAAAACCTATTATGCACCTTGTCTATAGTTCTGGTTTTCTCGTGAATTATTGGTACCTTAAACAATGAGAAATACAAGAGATGGTCATAATAACTGCCAAGTCAATGTGTGGGAAAATTACTGCTGTATTGGATTTAATAGACAAACGACCCATATATGAAGTTATTTCGATGCGAAAATAAATAAAATTACGCATGCTTAAACAACTGTGGGAGGTGTAAAAATAAATAAAGCGTTTAAGACTTCCATTTACTAGAAAGGAATATGTCTACTTTTATTAGGCAAACTGCTGTTGGGATCATATCAATTTCATTACCACTTATAATTTTCAATTTAATAACAATAGTAATTATATTTATTGTCCATCATAATTAAAAAATTCAATACACATCACGGCTAGCTAATTTAAGAGCAATTTCCATATTCAATCATCTGTGTGCTCAGAGACTGTTCTTTTATAATGGTCTCACTTAATATGTGCATTTTGTGCAGAGGTAGGAACCAAACAGAGTGAAAAGAAAAAAAAAGAGAAACAAAAAGAAAGGAAAAACAAAAAAAAGAGTTGACAAAAGAAAGAAAAAAAAGAATAGAAACATTTTTTAGTAATTTCTAACGGTGCTTCTAATATGAAAAGTGTAAAAGATAAATAAAATCAGACCTTGTGACACTTCGGCGTGGAAAACTCTGTTGCCAATTTTTGCTTCTATCTTGTCACGTAGAATAGAGACCGTATGATACCTCGAGTACTATCACAAAAATCCATAAAATGTAACACATTTAGTAAAATATCACAATGGACTAATAGACTTAAGATTTTTTAAATATTTTAATTATATGAACCCATTGGTAAGGTCTGAATAATACCAAAATAATTATTAGTCCAACTTTTTAATACCTGGATTAGATAAAAATTAAATAAATTGGTGGTCGTGACGTCATTATCCACAGTACCCCTACCTGCATTAAATTGCCGTTTAATTACAATTATCCTATAATAAACATAATCTCTATGAAGTTTTTATGCATCTACTTTCTATTGATATCAAAATAATTTACAAATAAGGCAAATAATTGTGTTTTAAATTATTAAATTTTTATCAATTATAAGAATTGACAACATCGCAATAGGTTCTGTGACACTGAACTATTTGAACTACTTTAATATAACTTTACATTTTAATATTTAGTTTTGTCTCTCCAATTTTTGCATAAAAGACTGTAGCCGAAAAATCGAAAAATAATAGAGAGATATTGCAACTTTGGTTTACAGATCCTTTAATAAAAGTTTCCTTTAATTTGACATGTACGCATGCGCAATGAAAATATCGTTAAGCATTTACTTTTAATAAAATACAGGCATCCCGTATTTAACTTAAATACGGGCAAGGTTTTCCTTTATTAAAAGCACCTTAATTTTGACACATTTAGGAACTTTTTGTCGAAACTTGCATCAGGCGAAAATTCCCTAAGGAAATTGTTACTTTTGTTGGCGATAATGGCACAAGAAAAACATAAAAAACGTGTGAGATTCAAATATGAGGAAGACGTAATTTCGCAATTGTATTATGTCCCATCTTTGAAAACGAAAATTAACTAATTTGTTCATTACCGATATAAATATCTATTATGTTATGTAGAAGTAACATTTCAGTGTCTTCATCATTAACACCAGCTAGAATAGCTACTTCTAATTATTGTTCTTCCATATTCATTTTAAACTCGAACAAATGATAATAATACCGGCATTGATTAATTAGAAATTAATCAATGATACCGGCAATGCCCAATGTGGATTTTTTAGGTTAGGGAAAATTGTCAAAACAAAGTATCAACATAAGGTATGAGGACACCGTTGCAATAACTCACTTTAAAAATGGATGATAAATTGGAATACAGAATACTTTATTTAAAGTTTCTTTTAATAAAGTCAGCCCCTTTTCGTTTTGCAATAACTCTCTATTACTGATTATCATAACCTCGTTAACACTGACAGCTGTCAACTGACATTGAATTGAATTCTGAGAGACTTATTGTAAATCTCTGATTGAACTACTGTACAATTAAACTAAAATACAAATTGATGCATCAGGACAATGCACTGTGGCCGGCTTCATATCGTGACGTCACGGGAAAATTGACGTCAGAGTGGAAAGTTTTTCAGTTTTATTATTTTTTTTTCCGGCTAAACGGTAAAGAGAAAAAATTCGAAAAAAATTCCATAAGTCTCTTTTATCAAATACTATCTGATAACGTAGTTAATTTAAATTGGTGTATTAGTCCATTAACTATATCAAAGGCTTTCTTTCGAATAGTCGACTACAATTAAAGCGCTAATTTTATTACCACCATTAGCTTTAACCGTATCATTTGTACAACTGCTCCCACTTACTAGATAAAATCAATTGATCAATTTTAAGGCAAAACCAAATCTCAAGTAATCTGATACACCATCCATAGTAATCACCTATTTCACAGATATCTTCGTAATACTGAAAATGGCATGGAAAATCTTTCCGCACTCTGCTATCGCAAACGTTTTACCAAGCGATAAATCATTGATTCGGATGCCGATATTCAATAGTGACGATGGTAGGACCCGTGAGTTAAAATAATTAAACGATTATTAAAACAACAACTTTGATTTACACGCCTCATTATGAAATAAATCAATGTTTAAAACGTTTCCTTCTTTTTAACTTTATAGCACATTTTTTTTTGAATAACTAAGACATGTTGCGATTATTTTAACACAAGGTGTTACTGAATCTAACCATAATTTTATTATTATTAACACATACTTTTCCAAGCAGAACAGAAAATATTGCAATAATAGTACTTATTTATATAGATGAATGTTTGCTAAACAATATTGTTTAGAAAGCACCTCACAACAGAGTGTCTCCCGGGAACTGAATCGATCGATATAGGAAAAACTGTATAAGAAAAAATTTTGAAAATTTTGGTAGTAACTAAAGTCAGTGTGGCCAATCCAACCAAAATAATTACAAGCACGTGGTACTTCCGGTTATACCGGAAGTGGCGGAAGTAGATACCACCTTGCTTGTTTTAAATGGAACATTCTATATATTTTCGACTTTTTGAAATGACCAGACAATTCTGAGTCGAAAACATGTAACATACCCTATACTAAAACCCAGCAGTTTCGGAGACATTTGACGTTTTGTAAAAAATTTCTTTCAGTTTTCAAGAACCGTTATAACTTTCTTCGTGTAGGAGATCCTCATTTGCTCCTTAGCACGTAGAACATGCTCTACAAAGAAAAAAAATTCCATAATGGTATACCAAGTATTCCATGATACACCCTATATTCCGTCAAATTAAAACATCAAACACTGTTTTAGTTCAAATGGAACATCCTGTATTTTCTTACGTCAAGTAGTTATGTAAAATATTAAATTCCCTTTTTTCTAGTATCGGCATTGTAGTGGTTAAAGCGAGGGTTAAAGTTACAACTTTTTGAAATATTCGCAGTCGTCTTAACTGTTCAAGAATATTTAGTAAAAATAACAGTTTAAAAAAACTAAAAAAGAACACGCTTTAATAGCAAACTCAACAAAAAAGTAAAAAATAATTTTTAATTATTAATATTTTGTTTAACAGCGATAGAAAGTCCACTCACTCAATACAATTAAAATATTAATAAATTTATAATAAGAATAAAGTGATTAACAACAAAATTTATTTCATTGTAAAAAAAACGTGGAGTGCTTATTACTATATTTTTTAATACTAACTATACTTTTACAAATGGCTACCAATGAAATATTTATACCAGTTGATATCAAGCACCCCACGTTTTTTTTACAATGAAATAATGTTTTTGTTAAGGTGGCCATTCCCTAGAAAGAGACATCCGATAGGGAAATGTTTATTATTTTTGGCCATAACTTTTTTTTTCTTAGTATGTATATTTAAAAAAACTATAAGAGTACCTAAGTAGAACCATAACAAGACTATTGCTATGAATTTTCACTCAACAATTTCAATGGTTTGCAAAATAGCTCGATTTAAAACTACGAAATAGGAAGATTAGCTTAATTTCTAAATTTAAATCGAGCTATTTTGCAAGCCACTAAAATTATTGAGTGAAAATTCATAGTAATAGTCTTGTTATGGTTCTACTTAGGTACTCTTATAGTTCTTTTAAATATACGTAGTAAAAAAAAAAGTTATGGCTAAAAATAATAAATATTTCCCTATCGGATCTCTCTTTCTAGGGAATGGCCACTTTAATCACTTTATTCTTATTTTAAACTTATTAAAAATCTTTGAATTGTATTGAGTGAGTGGAATTTCTATCGCTGTTAAACAAAATCTTAATTAAAAATTATTATTACTTTTCAGTTCGGTTTGCTATTAAAGCGTGTTTTTTTAGTTTTTTTAATTACTTATTTTTAAATTTTTTAGTCTTAAAACGAACTTAGATGTAATAGTAACCACAAGACGGGATTTTTTGGTGCTTGATCCGTCATCTTGACACCATCATTTTGAATTGTTAAATTTGGACTAGATAATTCTAATCTGCAACGTCGATAATCCACAGATACCGATTTTTGGTCGATTCCAACGATAATTGATAAAACCTATCCGCCATGTTTACGCCGCCATTTTGAATCTTTAAGTTTTGATGGCATGTTTGTTTCTACTTATCAAGCCCTATCCTTTGATACCGATATTAAGCGGGTTGTAAAGAAAATAATAATCCGCCATTTTGGGGTGGCAGTCATTTTGAACATATTATAATATTGAGTATTCTATATTGTATTCTCATCGGAGCTACACACAATTGCCAAATTTTATGATGATACAACAATAAAATTAGAAGTGGGTAAAAATTACGTTGAGGGATTCCGTTACATTGATAGATACAGGTGAAGCTAATAAAAGCATGTTAAAAATTAATAATAATAATAATAATAATAATAATAATATCTTAATTTCAAAGAATGGTTTTACAATTAAAAAAAATATCCATAACAACATAAAATGAAAAAGCACCACATAAAACATTTTATACCTAGGTATATAAAAGAAAAACGAAAAAAAAAAATGCTTCCTATCTCAGTGTTTCACATGACAAATATTGATCTAAATGGTATAGTTCCAAATTTAATACCAGTGATTTTAGTTCTGTCTTAAACCTATTTAAGCTTACAATATTTTTCATACGAGACGGTAATTTATTATATAATTTAATGCACATGTAATATGGACTTTTTTCTGTTAATGTCAGATTATGCCTTGGGTATGTAATATCTATTGTTCTTGTATTATGTTCATGTTGTGTTATTAGGAAAAACTTATGTTTGTCTTAAAAATAAACATTAGACATTCATACATGTACATACCATAAATGGCCATGATTTTATTTGATTTAAATATGCCTCTGCAGGAGTCTGTGTAATTCATTTTAAACCCGCTTTTGTGCTATAAACACTTTTTGGATGTTCGAATTACTGCCCCAGAAAATTATTCGATACCTATGCTGGTGCCTCGAAATTAGAATAATATATAATTTTTAGACTAATAAGATTTAAATATTTACCAATTACTCTTATACGTACTATACCAGATTTTGTTTAATTTCAAACACAATAGATCGATTTGATTTTCCCAATCAAGAATTCATCTATTAAAACACCCAAGAATTTTGTATTTCCCCACTAGATTTCGTTGCTCATTTAAAATAGTAATATATTCCGGAGTTTCCATTCTTACTTGTTTTGTTCTAAATACCATAAGATTAGTTATTTCTCTGTTTAATATAAAGCTATTTCTATCGTACCATTCACTTGTATTTGAAAATAAATCATTACATTCCTGTGTTAGTTCAGGGTAAGTTTCTGCTCCTACCAAGATATTATCATCTGCGTAACTCGTGATACAATGAGACTCATTCCTTACAATATTACATAAGCCATTTACATAAATGATAAATAGAATTGGGCCAATTATGCTGCCTTGTGGTATCCCGATATTATTTTGTAAGATTTCTGACTTGACAGTTTCACCATTTATTATTAGTTTTACCCTCTCACGACCATCTGAAAGGTAAGATCTTATCGACTCTAGTGCGTTCCCTCTAATTCCATATTTTTCTAATTTTATTAGAATTAAATTATGATCCTGATAGTCATAAGCTTTAGATAGATCCAAGAACATACCTAAGGCGATTTTTTTATTCTCCATAAATTCCAAAATATTTTGTGTAAACTGAAATATTGCGTCTTGAGTCGATCGTAAATTCGGAAAGCCGCGTTGTGTATTATTGAATAGTTGGCAAATATTCATGAAATCTATAAGTTGCATGATCATTTCCATTTTAAAAATTTTTGAGAGACTAGGTAGTAAGCTAATTGGCCTGTAATTTTCTAATAATTCAGGGTTTCCTTTTTTATAATATATAATATTGGCTAATTTTATTTGGTCTGGAAATATTCCGTACTTAAAGAAATTGTTTAATATATGACATACCACTTCTGCTATTTCAGCTAAGTATACAAAATTTTACTAGAGAGGTTGGAATTTACTTTTAGCAATATATTGGTAGTTACAGGTTTTAGAAACATCGATTGATTGTTTTCTAAAATATTGCATTCAAAGGGAATTCTGTTTAGATTTGCAAGCAGGTTTGGGACTATGTTTGGTAAAAATTTATTATAATCATTTGAAATTTCGGTGGGATTACCATTTACTATAATGTTGTCATTTTTGTTTTGTTTGCCAGTGGTTTCATTACATTTACTTTTGTTATCTGGTTTTACAATTTTATTTTCATATGCCCTACTCCTTTCCTCTACCAGTAAATTATTGTACATAATCTTTTCATCATTATACATTTCCTTATACTTACTATCATTTCTAGAAATAACTAACAATACATCTAGCCTATTTGTACATTCCCTTAGTACTTCGTTCTCAGTAGCATTTTTGGCATGTTTTTTACATTTATTTTTGGCATTTGCTAATTTCCGAGGAAAACATTGAAAATATTTAAAAAAATTATTTATAAAACACTCCCATTATTTATTTACATTGTCATTTTCACAGTTAAATACTTCTTCCCATGTTTGATCGTGCAAACATTCTAAAAAAATTGCATTTATTTGTCTCATTAAAGAATCTCCTATAGAATTTATGATTGTCCCTATCGTAATTTTTTACATTAAAATTTATCTATTGAGCTGTATGGTCTGAAATATGCGTATTTATTTGTAATTTCACAATAAATTGCGATCAACTTAAAACCATGATTAGATACAATCATCAATGTCAGTCATTCTCTTATGCCGAAAAAATGACAGCCCGTCAAAATTACATCCACGAAAACTTTTGATAAAAGAGTATTATCAAGAACATGTAACACATTTGATACTCAATACGATACCCACAAAAATCATCACAAAAACAAAACCATCACCAAACATTGTAAAAATATTGGAACATTTTTCTCTGTTAAGGAAGGAAGCCTATTGTTGATGACGAAAACATAGAAATAGCAATTCTGGCATATTTTCGGGCATTTCCAATAACGACATTAGGGCAAGCTACTCTGGAATCGGGATTATCCGAGATCTCAATTTACAGAATCTTGTCAAGACATAAGATTAATCAATTCTCGTTCCATATGGTTCAACAATTAAAAGAAACACATTTCCTTACGAGAGAAAATGTATGTGAATTTATTTAAATTAGGCATGGCATGGTGACAATTATTTTTTGGGAAATATTAAATGGACAGATGAGTCTAAATTTACGAAAAGTGGACTTTTTAATCAACACAATTCCTCTTACTGGAGTAACTCGAATCCTCTGTGTTCAGCGAAATATGCAAAAACATTGGCAAATATTCTCAAATTATCCAATATGCGTTTTACAGTGTTTGGTGATCGTATCTCTTTTTGTGTCTATCAAGTAGCAAATGGTTACATGTTCTTGACATTATTCTATGGCAAGTAATATTCCGTGGAATAATGTGAACAATCCCCTTTATAGGAAATTCTTACAACTATATGTGGTTATATGCGTGGTTTTTGACACATGCAACAACTCTAACCTATTAACTTTAATTAATGTAAAATTACAAATAAATAGTTTTGGTGCGAAAAATATTGTACCGTATAAATTCCATCAAATTTTACCACAATTACATTGACAAGGTATGAACAGATTAGTGTTGCCTATGAAATACGTACAATGCAAAAACATTCTTATAAACGCATCTGAGTCCGCCTCTGATAAATTGTGAAATTGAGCTCTGACGTCCGGTCTCTGCTTGTGAACCATACAATTGTTTTAACAGCCATTCATTATGGCATGAAATTTTATATTTAAATAATTTTCACACGATCGATGATTCAGCTTGCAGTATTTCGAAACCCTTGAAGAGTTATTGTTTGTCGGGTGATCAAAGTAACAGTGAAAATTATGGAGACAAGAACTGTAATTTATTTCGTAGGGTGTACCTTTATTTATAGATATAATAAAAGGCGACGGTAATGCAACGATAAATAGCGAAATGTCGAGAGGCATGCATATTGCACGCCCTTAATCCCTTATGGAGCGAAACACTGTCATTTATTTATTAACCAGCCACCCACACATATATATCAGAGTTCTTTCTCGCAATTTTTAGCTCGATAACTTTTAGTTACTAGGTTCTTCTTTCGGGCATTCTTTCATATAATTGAGTTGGTCACTGGCCAAACACACGCGCGATATAGAAAAACCGCTGCCTAAGGAATCACTACTTCCACATCCAGATTCTTCATACAAGTCACTTTAAAGGAAACATCTTCACTATATTTGCACTCTAGTATGTGGAAATTATTGGTCATAGAATTTTAATAATACTTGGGGCAGATGTCATAGAAAAGTTTAAGGGGTTCGTTTCTGCCATATTCGTTAAAAATTAAGTTTCTAGTTTACCCTACTTATTTTCCACTTTACACAATCTACCACCTCCCACCCCTTCAATGGAGTCATCTCAATCGGATGTCACTACAATACATACGTGTACTAACTTTCAAGTGAATATCTCAATTTGATGTTATCAATCCCATTAATAATGAAGGGGAGGTGGTGGAGTTTGAAAAATATTAGAAAGAAATTGAGGCCTTGGTTTCTAGTATATACACCAAATCCCAAATTTCTGTACTCTTACCAGCTTGATTTACTTATTTGCCCCTAGTTACTCCTATTAACCCCAACCCTTCTACGGAATCATCCCAAAATATAATCTAGTTCCAGATGTCGTTATAATACATACGTCTACCAAATTACAAGTGAATATCTCAATTTTACTTTATCAACCCCTTTAATAATATAGTAAAGGTAGTGGAAGTGTTGAAAAATAGTGTCAACAAATCTGAGGCCTTTGCATCTAGGACATACACCTAATTTCAAGTTGCAGTACTCTTACCAGCTTGCTTTATTTATTTTTCCCTATTTACCTCTATTCACCCCCACTACTTCAACGCAATCATGTCAAAATATAATCTAGTTTCAGATATAGTTATAATACATAAATGTACCAAATTTCAAGTAAAAATTTAAATTTAATTTTAGCAACTCTTTTAATAAGGGAGTGGGGGTGGTGGGGAGATGGAAAATACTAATAAAAAAACCTGACACTTTCGCTTCTAGCATATACACCAACTCCCAAATTTCTGTACTTTTACCAGCTTGCTTTACTTATTTTCCCCTATATACCCATATTTAACCCCCAACCCTTCAACGGAATCATCTCAAAATATAATCTAGTTCCAGATGTCGTTATAATTCATACGTGTACCAAATTTCAAATGAATATCTCAATTTTATTTTATCAACCCTTTTAATAATGAAGTACGGGTGGTGGGGGTTAAAAAATATTATAAATAATCTGAGACCTTGGCTTCTAGTACATACACCGAATTTCAAGTTTCTGTAGTTTACTAGCTTGCTTTACTTATTTTCCCCTATTTACACCTATTTAACCCCCAACCCTTCAACGAAATCATCTCAAAATATAATCCAGTTCCAGATGTCATTATAATACATATGCGTACTAAATTTCATGTGAATATCTCAATTTTATTTTATCAACCCCTTGAATAATGGAATGGTGGTGGGCTAAAATATATTATTAAAAAATTTGAGGCCTTGGCTTCTAGTACATACACCGAATTTCGAGTTTCTGTACTCATACCAGCTTGATTTACTTATTTCCCCCTATGTACCCCTAAATAACCCCCAACCCTTCAACGGAATAATCTCAAAGTATAATCCAGTTCCAGCTGTCGTTATAATTCATACGTGTATCAAATTTCAAATGAATATCTCAATTTTATTTTATCAACCCTATTAATAATGAAGTAGGGGTGGTGGGGGTTGAAAAATATTATAAATAATCTGCGACCTTGGCTTCTAGTACATACCTCTAATTTCAAGTTTCTGTAGTCTTTCCAGCTTGCTTTACTTATTTTTCCCTATTTAACCCCCAACCCTTCAACGGAATCATCTCAAATTATATTCTAGTTCCAGATGTCGTTATCCTAAATACGTGTACCAAATTTAAAATGAATATCTCAATTTTATTTTATCAACCCTTTTCATATTGGAGTAGGGGTGGTGGGGGTTGAAAAATATTATAAAAAAATCTGACGCTTTGACTTCTAGTACATACACCGAATTTCAAGTTTCTGTACTCTTACCAACTTGTTTTACTTATATTCCCCTGTATACCGCAAATTAACCCCCAACCCTTCAACGGAATCATCTCAAAATATAATCCAATTCCAGACGTCGTTATAATACATACGTGTATGAAATTTCAAATCAATATCTCAACTTTATTTTATCAACCCCATTAGTGGGGTAGGGGTGGTGGGGGTTGAAAAATATTATAACAAAATCTGAGGCTTTAACTTCTAGTACATACACGGAATTTCAAGTTTCTGTACTCTTACAAGGTTGCTTTACTTATTTTCCCATATTTACCCCTATTTAACCCCCAACCCTTCACCGGATATCCTCAAAAAACAATCCAGTTCCAGATCTCGTTATAATATATACGTGTACAAAATTTCAAGTCAATATCTTAAACCGTTCCGGAGAAAACGTGCGGACAAAAAATGTTACAGACAGACAGAAAATTTTTTTTCGCTCAAATTTAAAATCTCGACGTTTCATGACATTCTAAACCTATTTCACGAATAAAAATTTTTGATTTTTATGGTTGACAAATTCTATTCCATGGCTTTCAGAATTGTGTCGCAACTAAAGCTTCGTTTAGTATTGAAACATTGAAAGCCAAATCTACATTATGCGTATGCTGAAATTAAACTGTATCTATATCTGAACTATTTATTTGTGTGATCATTTGAGCATAATACTGCAACGTGGTAAAATAATAATAGCGCATTTACGACTTATTTATTTATTTGTTGTTCAAGTAAATAACTGATTAAAAACCCAAATAGTACAATATCAATGTATAATTAATCAATGCGAGCTGACAAATTATATGACCCATCACAAAATCTCTTCTTCTAGGTTGATACCTACTACTCTGCATATTCGTAAACTTTATAATAAAGTATCACGGTTATTATACGTATTTTGAAATTTCTGATCTCCCATCTAAGTCTTTTTAAACGAAAACAACTTAATACTTTATTTGCCGTCCAGTTTGTAGACATAATTATAGCTCAGTGGTTTAGCGCGTCTGGCTTGCATACTGGCATACCTAGCGGAGCATGTTCAATCCCTGCTCAGTGCTCACTGCGAAATAATTTTAATTATAAAATTACCCTCAAGTGTGGTTAGGTCTCATTCTGGATTTTCAAGGAGTTACCTCGGTGACTTTAGAGGCGGTTAAAAAAACAAAAAACAAAAACAATTTGTCATAGAATTTACGAAAATATCATAATTTAAATCGTCTGCCCCTAAAACCAATGAAATGATTTGTTACATTAACACTTTTTCGACCGGCCGACCGGCCGTTGTCTGATCATTCGATTAACCGATCGACCGTCCGACCAACGTTCGACAGATCATTCGACTAACCGTTTAACTGACCGTTCGATCAACCGACCGTGCCTCCATCTGATTGACCGTTCGGCGGTATATAAAAATATCCAAATTGTAGTCCGGGGAAATTAGATTTTTTCGATGAAAACCATCACGTCAGCATGGTTTTTGGTAGAAAGGTGGGTCCAGGGATACTAATAAAGGTATCGATGTTCCGCTAAAAATTAGGGCTGTGCATCACGGTTTTATATATACAAATATACGTTTTTCGCGTTCTTCGTCAGAAAATCGAAAATATCTCGAAAATCCTTCATTTCATCAAAAAATGCCAAATAGAAAAAAGTTTCTTTATTAGATTTCGATTTTCCGCACCGTTTCTCCGCAATTGATGAAAAACCGTTATGTCTATATATACGAATGTAACAAAATTCGATTATACCTTGAAAACTATGCATTTTATCAACGAAGTATCAATTTTTTTTTCCAAATCCGCCGAATCTTGAAGTGCTGTCGCAACCACAAAATGCGTGTAAAAATAATATGACGCATTTAAGAAATTGATATAAAAAATAAAGTAATATATATTTTCCACAAATAACAAAGCCATTGGCAAACAGTGCTTACAAATATCGTGACATATAGATGTACGGACATTTTAAAGTTTAATATAATATGAAACATTTTACTATTCGAGCGATATTTACGAACTGATAAATGTGCCCATCAAATGCAATATATTCTTCCTTTTCCTATTTACAAAGAATATAATAAATAACCAGATAAAACAAGTCTGGCAGGTTTTAATAATGTGTTCAAGAATCTACAGCACTTAAAAGGTGTTTTAACTTTGAAGGGCTAAAGGTTAAATGCTTACTATGTAATTAAAATGTGCAATTTTATGTGAATTTATAACTCACACCGCCCAGTCTCAAGAGGTTCGTTGGGTGCAGACTGCAGCCCTATCACAACAAACGGCTCGGCCTTTGGGTCTTGAATGCCAAATTATAATCTTTTCACGTTAAAAGTGATAAGACATTTGATTTTAGAACAATGAGATTGTTAGGAAACAATTCAGTTTTCATGAACAAAAAGATTTATAATTGTACTTAGAATGACGCGACGTCTTTTAAAATGTAGAACATGTGCAGATTTTAATGATATAAACTGATATTATATAAATGTCTGATACTTAGTAGTCTTGTGTACTGAATTGAATTCCTAGACTGTTGAAAATATTCAAAATAGCTTTGTAAAATTAATTTTACATAAGCTATACATTAACTATACAGATCAATTACGACGATTCTCTACAAAAACGAAGATTTATAGATGAAATGTATTCCATTTCTTCATCATTTATCTGCGACATTTTTCGCAATTTAAGAAAAATTGAGACTAAATCGAACAATTTGAGCATATTCATCTTCAGCATTTCAAAATACAATGGAGAAAACCGCTGCCTAAGGAATCACTACTTCCACATCCAAATTTTCTTTAAAGGAAAACACATTGACTATAAATGCACTCTAATATGTGGAAACAATTGGTCATAGAATTTTATTAATACATCAGGCAGATGTCATAGAAAATTTGAGGCGTTGGTTCTTGGAATATACGCCAAAAACGAAGTTTCTGGAATTTTATTAGCTTGTTCTACTCATTTTCCACAGTTTACAAACCACTCCACTCACCCCTTTAACAGAATCATCTCAATCAGAAGTCATTATACATACAAATACTAAATACCAAGTGAATATCTCAATTCTATTTTAACAACCCCTTTAATAATGGAGGGGAAGTGAGGGGGTTTGAAAAAATATCATAAATAAATGTGAGACCCTGGATCCTAGTATATATACCAAATCTCAAGTTTTTGTACTCCTACCAGCTTGCTTTACTCATTTTCACGTAAATATCTCAATTCAATTCAATTCAATACCAGCCGCTTTAATAATGGAGTCGGGGTGGCGGAGGGATTGAGAAATGATATGAGGCTTTGGCTTCTAGTATTTACACCAAATTCAAATTTCTGTACTCTTACCAGGTTGCTTTACTTATTGTCCCCTATTTACCCCCACTTATCCCCGAACTCTTCACCGGAATGATCACAAAATATAATTTAATTACGGATGTGGTTACAATACTACATGTACAAAATTCCAAGTACCTAAATATCTCAATTTTATTTTATCAACTCCTTTAATAATGGAGTGGGGCTGGTAGGGAGATGGAAAATATTATAAAAAATACGGGGCCTTCACTTCTAGTATACTTATACTCCTAGTCCTAAATTCTTGTTACTCTTGCCAGTTTGTTTTATTTATTTTCCCGTCGTTACCCCTATTTAACTACCAACCTTTCAACGGATCCATCACGAAATATAATCCAGTTCCAGATGTCGGTATAATACATACGTGTACCAAATTTCAAGTGAATATCTCAATTTTATTTATCTTTAATAGTAGAGTGGGGGTGGTAGAGGGGATGGAAAATATTATAAAAAAATCTGGTGCCTTCGTTTCTAGTATATGTATACACCGAATCTCAAGTTCTTGTCTTCCCAGCTTGCTTTACATTATTCATTTTTCTCTTATTTATCCCTATTTACCACCAACCCTTCACCGGATATGTTCAAAAAACAATCCAGTTTCAGATCTCATTATAGTACATACATACATGTATAAAATTTCAAGTCAATATCTAAAACCGATCCAGAGAAACGTGCGGACAAAAAAGAAAGCTACAGACAGACGGATATTTTTTTCCGCTCAAATTTAAAATCTCGACGTTTCATGACCTAAGATTATTATACTTCCAATCAACTACGTGGATGTAGAAGTAATTATGGTTCGACTCCCGACAACAAACATTATTAACACCAAGCTTGACCAGTAACTTTGTAATTTGTAACTGCTCTAACTATATGTAAAAAAAATCTTGCTACTCAATTTTCATCCATTTCCACAAATAAAAAGAAACGATATTTTAACTTGAACAAATTCTGGCATATGTTCAGAATATAATACATAAAACAATCTACAAACAAAAAAAGGAAATTTAACCTAGACATTTTTGGCGAGCTTTTTAATTTTTATCAAAAATGGCCGATTGTGGCCGTGAAAATAAAAATTGCTTTTTGAAAATTTAAACACGTATTTATGACATAAAAATATATACTTCACCTAACTTTCATAATGATCTGACGAATATTACATTAGTCATTGCATTATTGGTATAAAAAAAATGTTTGGAAATTTTTTATTCTTTACAGGATAGGATGCGTCTTTAATGTACCGATACAATTCGATAGCCTATTAACTTACGAGTACTTTGGACATTTTTGTTATTTTTCTACGAACAAAAGAACTGGAGATATTTCAAAATTATTGTAGCGATGCACTCAAAATATTTATTTATTTACTCAAAATATCTACACGATAGAATCCCAAATGATATTAAAACATTATAACGCCATATTGTACAGAGACAAGAAGATTGACAATGTACATTATAAAATAACGCATATATACATTAAAGACTAAAGACAACAACGTAAAACCGACAAAACTAGATTATTACTAACAGAGATACAATTTAAAAATTTTGTAAATGAACCAAAGTAAACATCAATACTTACTTGCTGGTAAATTATTGATAGCCTACATGACTTTTGCAGCAGGACAATGGACTATTGTACTTTGAATAAAAATGATCAGCATAGAATAAATCATTATTTCACGTATTAAATCTAGGAATTCTAATCTATAGGAACTCTAAAATTAAATAATTAATACACAAAAAATGCACAATTATGCACTTTTCTCGGGAGGCTTCAGTCTGATTTTACTGATTTTTTCGGTTTTCAACTCATTTTCGAATATATATAGAAAATATCCAAATTCCCGATTGCATTACTTAAAAATACTAATTTCGCTCTACTAAATTTTTCTACGTTGTTTCTTAAATATTTTGTAGTGATCACCTCGTATATTTTTTACAGAATAGTAGATGCATTTATCTCTGATGTACCTTTAGTGTAAAATGTACAGGATGGTCACCCTTAAAGAATACTTTAAAAATAGTGGAAAATAATATTTGCAATGCAGGTGAGACTAGTATAAAGGAGGAGACTATTATATTTCTAGTGAAAATATGTGGTTAATTGATTGATTGATTGATTTGCCAGCGTAAAGTGCCGATTCCGGGCATCTATGGAGGTTGGTTCCAACACGCAGCTTGGTCGCCCGCCGAACACGCCTAATGGACGAGCAAACCGCGTGCTAGAACCAAATCTCGGATGTTTTATATACCGCCGGACCGGCTGCATACGCTGGACTGAACATTGGACATGCTTGTTGTCAGCAGCGAGAGCCGCATGACGCATGGCGTAGGAATATAGGATGGGAAGTGTAGGTCTTTGTGAGGTGCTTCCTTTAAGCTTCCATGCTTCTTTTTTAGTTTCCATCTGTCATCTTCGGATGGGAAGTGCAGGCGTTTGCAAGATGCTTCTTTTTAGTTTCCATGCATCTTTTAAGTTTCCATCTATCATGATCTCCTTATTTATTCTTCCTCCAAGTCTTCTGTTTCTGAATCTAGCAGTGTGCATCTGCTTCCGCCCGCTTATGTTCACTTCGTTTGTCTGCCAAGACATACATGCATTCGCTCGTCGCAGGATGCTTTTTTTAAATTCACCATTCCACAGGTAAATATCCATTTACCGTGGATACCTACCTCGCGAAAAAGCTATTTATAGTGGGTTGGTAATTAGAAAGAGGCCCGAGAGAATATTTTGCACACCCTGTATATTAGTATGTTTCCACTGTAATTACTTTCAGCTGCCGCTTTCCAATTTCGGGTATTTTCTATTTCATTACCTATATTTAATACCTTTTCATTTTAACTTTTAAATTTTTCTCTGTTGTGTAATAAATTGTACTGTGACAAGAATTAATAAACCAATAACAGTAGAGGACTTAAGCCGGAGCTGGATACTCCCCCCACCACTTTTCGTGACGTCATAGGTGGGCGGGGCCTATGTGGTGGGGTGGGGGGTAATTAGAGTGGTGGGGGTAATTAGAGTGGTGGGGGTAATTAGAGTGGTGGGGGTAATTAGAGTGGTGGGGGTAATTAGAGTGGTGGGGGTAATTAGAGTGGTGGGGGGTAATTAATGCAGTGGAGGGGGGTAATAAGAGTAATTGCATAACGAAAGTACTTACTGTAATTATTATGATGGAGGGGGGTAATGAGAGTAATTGCGTAACGAGAGTACTTACTGTAATTATTGTGGTGGAGGGGGTAATACCAGTAATTGCGTAACTAGAGTACTTACTGCAATTATTGCAGTGGAGGGGGGTAATAAAAGTAATTGCATAACGAGAGTACTTACTGTAATTATTATGATGGAGGGGGGTAATGAGAGTAATTGCGTAACGAGAGTACTTACTGTAATTATTGTGGTGGAGGGGGTAATACCAGTAATTGCGTAACTAGAGTACTTACTGCAATTATTGCAGTGGAGGGGGGTAATAAAAGTAATTGCATAATGAGAGTACTTACTGTAATTATTGTGGTGGAGGGGGGTAATGACAGTTATTGCGAAAAGAGAGTACTTACTGCAATTATTGCAGTGGAGGGGGTAATACCAGTAATTGCATGACGAGAGTACTTACTGTAATTATTGTGGTGGAGGGGGGTAATGACAGTAATTGCGAAAAGAGAGTACTTACTGCAATTATTGCAGTGGAGGGGGTAATACCAGTAATTGCGTAACTAGAGTACTTACTGCAATTATTGCAGTGGAGGGGGGTAATAAAAGTAATTGCATAACGAGAGTACTTACTGTAATTATTATGATGGAGGGGGGTAATGAGAGTAATTGCGTAACGAGAGTACTTACTGTAATTATTGTGGTGGAGGGGGTAATACCAGTAATTGCGTAACTAGAGTACTTACTGCAATTATTGCAGTGGAGGGGGGTAATAAAAGTAATTGCATAATGAGAGTACTTACTGTAATTATTGTGGTGGAGGGGGGTAATGACAGTTATTGCGAAAAGAGAGTACTTACTGCAATTATTGCAGTGGAGGGGGTAATACCAGTAATTGCATGACGAGAGTACTTACTGTAATTATTGTGGTGGAGGGGGGTAATGACAGTAATTGCGAAAAGAGAGTACTTACTGCAATTATTGCAGTGGAGGGGGTAATACCAGTAATTGCGTAACTAGAGTACTTACTGCAATTATTGCAGTGGAGGGGGGTAATAAGAGTAATTGCATAACGAAAGTACTTACTGTAATTATTATGATGGAGGGGGGTAATGACAGTAATTGCGAAAAGAGAGTACTTACTGTAATTATTGTGGTGGAGGGGGTAATACCAGTAATTGCGTAACTAGAGTACTTACTGCAATTATTGCAGTGGAGGGGGGTAATAAAAGTAATTGCATAACGAGAGTACTTACTGTAATTATTATGATGGAGGGGGGTAATGAGAGTAATTGCGTAACGAGAGTACTTACTGTAATTATTGTGGTGGAGGGGGTAATACCAGTAATTGCGTAACTAGAGTACTTACTGCAATTATTGCAGTGGAGGGGGGTAATAACAGTAATTGCATAACGAGAGCACTTACTGTAATTATTGTGGTGGTGAGGGGTAATAAGAGCAATTGCATAACGAGAGTACTTACTGTAATTATTGTGGTGGAGGGGGTAATAAGTGTAATTGCATAACGAGAGTACTTAGTGTAATTATTGTGGTGGGGATGGATAATTGGCATGGTAGTGGGGGTAATTAGAGCGTTACATACACTGGTGGTGGGGGCATCGCATAGTGGGTGGTGGTAATAAGAGTAATTGTATAAGTGTAATTACAGTGGTGGGAGGCAATTAATGTGGTGGGGGAAAGGAAAATTATTGTAGTGGGGCAGATCTATTACTATAAATGGCCTGTGATAGTATGACAAAAGTCAAATCTATCTCTGATTACTCAATAGTTAACAAGTGAGTGTAGTGCAACCACCTCAATTATTTCAAGTGAGCAATAGTTTTATATTACTTTTTGCGGTTCTTTCACTGTACACATCCATTTTAACCATGGAAATTTCGGAACAAGATTTATTAGCACTTAATGCAATAATTAGTGAGAGTACTGAGGTTTTGGAGCAAAAGCCTATTACATCATTAATTAAAGACAAAGCCTATGTCATAAAGAAAATGTCAGTGGTCAATACGCGGTTTGGAAAATCAATCATCGTAAATTTGTTTGAGGAAAGTACAATAACAACTTTCAAATCATTTTTACCCAAACGAGTTGTAGAAAATATAAGTGAAGATGTAATCAATAAGATTAATTCATCGGGTGGTAAATACACGTTGACATATTTAGGTCAGCGTCCTCCAGTATATGTGGGAGCGAAATCCAGTGCAATGATACGTTTAGGTTATTAATTTAAAAACAATAATTGTACTAGTTACTTTTTAGTTCTTAGTTTTAATTTTCTACTAGATAATAAAATACAGTTAGAAAGAATGGTAGGAGTACTATAAAGCGTAATATTGCTATCTCATTCGAAAATATGGGAACGTTATTATTTTGGTTAATGGTAATAACTTGATTTGTACAATATAACTCCATCAGTTTTAAATAGCGCTCACACCCTACCTAAGTAAGTGAATAATTTAGAGTTTTTATATGCATTTCTAATATATTTGTTTGCTTTTAGTTTAACCGATACCAACAAAATATGTGGATGCAATATTCAGCTCAACGATGGGTGAGGGCAGAAGACATTAAATCAGCCATCGAAAGCTTGTCTTGTGAACTATGGGACTTAAGGAGGGATGCACAGCATTCGTTAGTCTACGATATAAATATCTGCTGGGATGTTGAAGAAGTTCGACGTGTTGAAGAAGCTTGTAATACATATGAATCTGGAGCAAATTTATGTGACAAATACTCTCGAGGCATTTTAAGTTTAGATGAATTTTGTGAGTCTATGATTAGAATGAAATTAAAACGCTTCCTGTATGACCTAGTGAAGTACCTACCAGTTGGAGTTATTGAAAAACATCAACTTGATGATGAAGACAAATAATATTTATTTTAAGTTATATTATTGTAAATAAATAATTGTGTAATAAACAGTATAATATCTCATTGATATTTATTATTTTTACAATTATATCATGAAGTTAAATAAATAAAAACCACATTAAAAGATTATATTTATTTTATTGCCTATTTTTATTACATATCTAGAAAAATATACCTTACACTTAAACAGTCTCACTGTAATTTTATATTTAAATCTATAATACTTCTATTAAGAAAATGAGCATTTGCAAGAGCACAATGAGTAATATTATTGTACTGAAAATGTTCTAGACATTTTGGTATGTTCAATGATTTAAGGCTGGGAGCATGGGGCAAATAGTCATCTAAGTCTATAATCTTATTCCGACTTAGATGTTGCAGTAGAAAATTCCTCTTCATTCTGCCTTTGCATACAATTACGACATCCTCTAATAGTAATTGACATTGATAATTATTAACTACATTCTGGCAAAGTCGCTGAAGGATCAGTGGTAATTCTGTCAGTTGAATGTATCCGTGGCTCCATTTTAAACCATGGTATTTTTTCTCCAACCATTGGTATTGCATCTTCCTGTCACGTGCAAGTGATGAGAATGGATATGGTGGTTTGAAAAAGTAATGTGCTTGTTGTTCAGTATTACAGCACACAGCAGCCAATTCCTTCACTATGAACTCACTGTTTTTACATTGAAAACCTTGTAAGTCAACTATCAGCATAGGAACTGTATTTTTTGTTTGCTCCATAATAAATATTTTTTTTACTTAGCAGCAAGAAAACCGTTTTGAACTGAACCATCCAATGCACTGTAGCTTAAATATGTATCGTGAAGTATAAGTGCATACACACGAGTTTGTTCGGGGAACTTCGTCTTTCGGGTTTCAAATTCTATCTTTATGTCGACGGTGGATGATTTCATTGCATCCGGTTGGTGGGAGCAATCTATGACAAATAATGGAGATTTTCTGAATTCTGCAAGATCCATCATAGGTTCACTCATATCTTTATCATAATAACTACGCTGGAAGTTCTCATAGGCATAGTAAGCTGCAGAGTCCAATTTCTTATCAAAATCTAAGTTCCAGCGCTCATAAGGAAATACTTCGGCATTTAGATATAGTCGAATATTATTAATATCTGCATGTATAAAATTTGTCACATCTTTGCTTCTATCATTGGAGTGACTATTGTTTTGAAATCCAATAATTATGTATCTAGGTCTCTCAAGACTGTTAGTGGTTTTAACGGCCCAAACATCAGAAGCAGTATCGCGCAGAGTAGGTAGCTCATAGAGATCCCACATACGATAAGCCATCTTAACTTTAGCATTATTACTACTTTTATTAATTCTGTTTAGTAGTTTAAGCTTTTGTCTATCCTCAGGCACAATATGTCTAATCTTCCATTCAATTTTGTTAATTTCTAAATCTGCATCAACTTCCCCAATGTAGGAATCTTTGAATGAGCGAGCTATTATTAAAATTAATTCCTGCTTGACATTTAAAATACCTTTGGTGTAGTCTTCTGCAAAACCCATAAGGTATTTAAGGGGTAGTCTACCACTAAACACATGACTAGTACTATCTAAAATATCTTGTTTCTGTTCGTTGAGGCCCCAACCCGTAGTTAATAGTGATCGCAGATGTGTCTGTCCATATGATACCATAGTCTTCATTGTGGTAGTGATGCCAGGCTTCCTAACTACAGCCACTTGCTCGCCACCCATTTCATACCTAATCTCTTCGAAGAGGAAAGCTAGAGCATTATTGGATAAATAACACCGCTTGGTAACATCGCTAGGTGTAAATTTCCCTTCTATATAGATGTAGCTTTCTGCAATGTCGAGTATAAGGTCATGAAAATTGATAGGGATTCGTATTTCATCAGAATTTCTATAATATGGTGACCCATATGGTTTATATGTATGCTCATGTAAACTGATAAGTGACTGATCAAACACAGGTTCGTCGAACACTTCAAGTTTTTCACTAGATGTAGTAGCTGTCATTATTATTTAATTTTCTCTCAGTTCTAACCCAATAGATTGAAGAAATGCGCGGTCCTTTACCGACAATCTATGTCTTAACTGTTTAAGAGGTATACGCTGAATGAATGGGTTTCTACAATCACTCTTCTTTTTATCGTTAAGCACTTTATATCGGCAGTGTGCTAATCGTTCCTGATTATATCGAAAACCCATTTTTTTGCTCTTAATATTAAAATTGTTTCAATTCTAGCTTCACAATAATCTTTTCACCTCGAAAATTAATTAAATCTCCGTTGTCATCCAATATGCGTAGAGTAATGTTGTCGATAAACTGACGTCCTTCAGGTCTAACAGGTAAATATATTATGTTAGCTGGCTCCCTGGTAAGTTTGTATCCAGGTTCAACATCAATATCAAACTCAAAGAGTGTGTGGGATTTAAGAGCGTTCAGATACGCTCCGGAAATAATGTTGCAATCTACACGTATCATTCTTACTTTCATTATATCAATGGGGAGTGTTGACTCATGAGTCTTGTTTGGTTCTAAATATGTCGGCTGAAATCCCAACAGACTACCAATAGAGTTTGCTTGTGTAAAGTCAATTTCGTATTTTGATCTTATCTCGCATTTCATTGTGTTATTGTTTGCTCGCAGTCGAAATAATTTTTCTTTTTCTTCATTTTTGTTAGTTGGCATAGCTTTCAGTATTGCATTATACATTTCATCAATTTCATAGACTCCGTACGGTATGTGGAGAAATGTGGGAGCTGCTTTCGGTGAAGTCCTATAACAGAAACCATTGTTCGTCTCGTCTATATTAAATATAGAGTTGTATGAATAAAATCCGGTTAATCCCAGACCATATCGACTGCCTATATCTAGTTCAATCGGTGGATAAAACTCTGCACTGAGCACGCTTGAGCGGCTTGATAAAGTGAAAGTGTGTGACATGACTGACGTTTTTTGGAGATTGTTGCATGTCTTTATTGCGATTTGCAGCAATAGTCGTGGATTAATCTTCTTTTTTTGGGCGGTGATGGAGATATACTCACATCATTTTTTGACGCCACGTTCACCTCGTCCACTTTACAGTAGCAGCAAAATATTTTTCGAGGCGATGGACCATCGTTAACATCAATATTATTTTCGTCTTGATTAGAATAGTGTTCTTGACAGTACTGATATTTTAAAATATCAATGTCATCCTGAAGATGTTTGGGTAATTTATCCCACACTAATGCAATTTCATATGGGACACATGCAATTATTACTTCTTTAGGCATATCTGAAAGTTGCTGTTTACTCATCTTCAGCAAGCTGCGTAGTCTAGAGAAAGCAATCAACGAGTGGCCCATCCGTTTAATTGCTTCTCGATCCATTGATGGGGTCACACATGCCATTTGAAGAGTTTTATTTAACTTTTGAAGAAAGAAACTTTAAGCACAAATGGCCACACCACACTGTGTTGAAATTTTGTTGGCGCTCATAATTATAGTAGATTTTATCCGTAAACCTTGAACCGTTGCGCAAGTACAGGACTAATTCTCTTGGTGGGGGCAAATCTCCAAAACTATCGAAATATGTGACCAAACTACCTCGTTTTTTATATGCCACCCAATGCGTTCCCGGACCATCTATAGTATCCAAATTTATGATGGCGGATTCATTACGATGCGGTCCGGAATTTGGTAAAGTGTCGCGCATAAATATACCTCGAAAATGGGGCACCTTCATCTTCTCAACATAATATTTGAGATCGATGTTGGTGAGAGGTTTTCGAGGTAGGGTGTCTAGTAGTTTTTTGAACTTTGTGATTTTAGATAGAGACCCAGTCCTTTACGATATGGTTTCAAATAAAGCCCTTTACCACTTTTCCCTATAGCAATTGCCTCCATATGTCTATTATGGCGGCTTTTTTCTGCCAATTCTTCTCTGCTAGTTTTCACATCATTTACAGCTTTAGCTATACCAGCTGCAGATCCTGCCAAGCTACCTAACGCCGATAAACCCGCAAAAATAGGTATTAAAGGTAGAATTCCACCAACTTTCGGAATCGGTATTATGCGAGGCGTACGAATATTTCGTTTTCCACCAACTGATCTCATGTGTCGCCGTGCAGCTTGAAGCGCTATTTGCATAACTTTTCTAGTATCCTTAGCTACAGATCGCTTACCACCAGTTTTACGCAGATCATCACGAACCTTGCGTACTATCCCAGCACCAAAGGCTACCTTTCTAACGTTCTTCCTGTTTTTATTCTTCTTTTTAATTATATTTTTTCTTTTTGTACTACGAGATTTTGTTGATCTACATCCCATTCCAAGACGCTGTTTTCCCTTCATTATAGTCGTAACCAACCACGCGGCAGCCTTTTCTTTTAAACTTGCTTCTTTGGATTTAACTCGATTCCACGCAGCTTGTTCAAGTTGATAGTCTGCTCTATGTCGAGCTGATAAATCGCCCGAGTTTTGGTCGTATGCAATATCGTGCTGCTTGCATGCAGCGTCGAGCTTGTTTATACCTGGATCGCCTCGCGCTAATCTTTTTTTTAATTTGGTGCCTGGACCACAATACTGGTAACCACCGGGTAAATGCAGTTCAAATGGAAGCTTATTTATTAGGGAATTTACTACCCCCTTACCGACCTTTAAAAAACGGCGGTTCTTACTTGTGCGCTGCTTGACTGACAACATTTAAATAACAATTGTAATGCATAGATCTATTTATATAGTCTTCAACCGTGGTACAATGCGTATTGTAAAGCAGAGACAGAAGTTTCCTATAGACAATTTAGACGAAAAAGTAGGATGTGGATTACAAATCGAATCGCGCCATGGGTCACTACTTCCGTCAACTGTTCGTGGACTTCTAATTGGTCCAAGTAATTGTGGCAAGACGAACTTAATGATATCTCTAATTACTCACCCCCTTGGATTACGTTTCGCAAATATATACCTATATTCAAAGTCTTTAAATCAACCCAAGTATGAGTACTTGCGCAACATATTAACACCAGTTAAGGGATTGGGGTTTTACACCTTTAATAATAATGCGGAAATAGTGCAACCATCTGAAGCCAAGCCTGATTCTATATTTATATTCGATGATGTTATATGTGAAAAGCAAGACATAATTCGCACCTTTTTCTCAATGGGTCGCCATAGAAATGTAGACTGTTTTTATTTGGCACAAACATATTCTCGCATACCTAAGCAACTTGTTAGGGACAACGCTAATTTTATAGCGATGTTCAGACAGGATGATATGAACTTACATCACATTTTCTCCGACCATGTCTCACCAGACATATCTTTTAAGCAATTTCAAGAAATGTGTGCAGAGTGTTGGAAAGACAAATATGGGTTTCTTGTAATTGATAAGGATAGAGAGGTGAATGAGGGTAGATACAGGAAAGGACTTGATAGTTTCATATATCCGTAAAGTATTAGAATTAAAGATTCAATCGGCCTGTAGACAGCATCGAGATTACATCGGTGAGGTTAGACACTAGAAATGAAGATTAAACACAATAGCAATATCGATGGAGACATGGCAAGGGAAGTAAACCTCAAACGACAACTAGTTGAAGCTACTGATTCTGTGCGTAAAAAATTTAATTCACTGAAGCGTAGAAATGTTGAGAGTCAATTAGCACTTGAAAAGGTTTATGAACCCATAACAAAACCTTTAAAAGTAATATCTGCCTCACAGGTAAAATCACATAACCAGGCGCCGCCAACACCGACACAAAAATCAACGCAATCTCAAGGCAGTGCAAAAGCTAGTACCAGTACGCTTAACGCGACATCTGAAGGTAGCAGTGAAGATGGGGAGAATAGTGCAACTGAAGCATATTATATGGAAACACCACCAAGATCGTCATTAATGAGTACCCCAGGTTCAGAAAGATCCGTTGGTAGTGCAGAAAAGAAATGTGACGTGATCAAACAACATTTAGATAATTTAAAGTCCGGTCACTATAAATATGACACTGTATACGGTGTACGTCTAGATCCCCATACAGGCAAACTACGAATGGGTAACGCCGAGGTGCGCTTTTCTAATGGGGACATTACATTGTGGTATGGTACTAAGGCATTGGGAACGTATCCTGGCAGTCCTAAGTTGTATGATGTAATATTTATGAAGTATCCGTCAATACTACGCAGTGATGAAGTATCTATTGGTGACGAAGAGTATCAAATATATGGTGAAATATTAAAAAAGACAAGAGCGGCATATAAGAATTATGATGCAAAAAATGGTTTGAATAAAACTAAATGGAGGAAATTCAGTGATATTATAAAACCACTAACATCTTCTACAATAGTGACGAGATCGAGAACCGGTTTGGGTTTTCCACAAATGCCACTTCAGAAAATATACAATAGTAGAGGTGTCGATTATGTTTATTGGAATAAGCCAAAAGAGCTGGTAGATCGTCTACGTCTGCTGTATAGCTCAAAAATGGCAGGTAACAGTGGTGTTAATAATGAAATAATTAGTTTGTTGGAGGAAATGAGAGAAGAAAAAATAATCTATTAACAAAATTATAATGGGGAAGTATAATATACTGTGAAATGCTTAAATCAGATCAGATGTAATTAGAAATGCTACCTGGTCACAACACAATTGATAAATTTGGACGCAGAAGAGGCGGCGCTAATAAATCATTAGTCGTGCGCGGTCCACCAGGTCTTGGCTTTAAGCTCACTGCAGATAATCACTTCGATATTCAGAATAAACGTTTAAAGAACATTGGAGAACCGGTGGATAGTCAGGATGGTGTAACACGTAACTATGTTGAAGAGCGACTTACTACCTTCTTTGCAGACATCCGCAAGGCTATGGATGAGGCCACTAACTTAATTATTACGGCAATGGAAAAGTACGTTAATGGTCAAGTTTTGTTAGCTGTTGCTACTGCAAAAACTTATGTAAATGAGGAAATTCCGAAAAAAATTGATAAAGGAAATGTACGGGTTGTTGCAGAGATGAAAAAGTATATTAATGAACAAATACGAGCGGATATTGATAAGGAACATAAAACAGTGGAAAATTCAATTTCTCAGCAAGCTAGAGAGCTTCAGAAAATAATTGACAAAATTAATAAATTAGAAGAATTAACTTATTAGAAATTAGTCTATCGGCAAACATGTAACAGCTTAGTGTATTCTCTGCACACCCATTGGATCCAATAAGTTAACATGGAAATTAGTGCTACAAAGAAGGCCGTTGTGCAGGAACTGCACAGGTTACCCCGAAAAAATTTTCGTAGAAGAAGAACAATTATCAAGGGCTATGGCGATTTATGGCAAATGGATTTGGCTGAAATGCAGCCATTTGCGAACCTTAATAAAGGTTATCGATATATCCTCGTAGTGATCGACTGCTATTCGAAATATGTGTGGACAAGACCCTTAAGAAATAAAACGGGTATAGAAATTACGAAGGGTATGAGGAGCATTTTGCAAAAATCGAACTACTCACCTAAGAATCTTCAAAGCGACCAGGGTACGGAATTTTACAATAAAAACTTTTCCACTTTAATGAAAAAGTATGCCATTAATCATTACTCTACATATAGTACAAAAAAAGCTGCAATTGTGGAGAGAGTGATACGAACATTAAAAAATTGGTTATATAAAGAATTCTCAGCCAGAGGTAAATACAAATGGTTCGATATTCTATCCAACATTACAAACAAGTACAACAATAAAACACATCGAACTATTGGCATGAAACCTGCTGATGTTAAGCCAACCACACGTTTGGATGCATATAATCACATTAGGATTGCTTTAAAACCCAAGTTTCATATTGGTGATGTAGTTCGAATAAGTGCATACAAAGGCATATTTGAAAAAGGTTTTACAGTTAATTATTCAACCGAACTTTTCAAAATTGTCAAAATAAACATAACTAACCCAACAACTTACCAGCTTGAAGATATGTATGGACAACCAATTAAAGGATGTTTTTATGAAATGGAGTTACAAAAAACTAAATATCCCGATATATATCTAGTAGAGAAAGTTTTAAGAAGAAAAGGAAACAAAATATTTGTCAAATGGCTTGGACTTTCCAAAGAACACAATTCTTGGATTGACAAATTGGATGTTGTATAATTTATTAAACTTTAAATAATGTAAAATATGCATAATCATGTTATTTACTTATGTATCAGTAATACAGAAATAAAAATATTTATACTACACTAATGTGCTTTATTTAAGTGTTTAATATTCATTATTGAAATATATTTTATTTGGAACAACAATAATACAATAACGATCAAACACCCTAATTAAATCCCTACCTCAAAAACTGAATTTCTTGATTACACACCCAGCATTTTCTATTGTGACCCGCTGAGGGAAGTGAGGGTAAATCCACTTACAGCCTCATGTACTCTTGTTTATCTTGTTGATGACTGATACTTTAAAAAATCGTCTGTAAGAAACTTACTACCTACTCTTGTTAATGTAGGGTTTGTTGGAGTGGGGTGCGTTAATATAAGAAACTCCTCGTCTCTTGAACCTCAGTAAAACTGCAAAGCTTGTGAAAACAAATGGCTTCCCAAGACAATACAGTTAGTTCCAGCGATTCCACAGAGTCAACAACACCTTTTTGGGAATACGATGTGATGTTGGGGCTATCATATAATGGACAGGGCCCAGATAGTAGCAATTGGGTGGTACAAATGCACTATCTAGAAGATCTGGAACACGAAGAGGGTCCAGATAGTAGCGATTGGTGGGGGACATTACCACCAATGGATGCAGAGCCGCCGAATAGTCCATCCATGGAAGTGGAGCCACCAAGCAGACCCTCTTCTCCGTCAGCTTGGTCGCTGGAGACGGAGTCGATGAGTGCCAGTGACTCGGATTACGAGACTGATGAAGATTCTCCCGAAGAGGAAGAACTGGGCGAATTTGTGTTATAAATTATTTACTATATTAGAGTTGTAAGTAAATAAATATATAGATTAGTTCTTAGGTTATTTCTCTTGTACATAATTTATATAAATGTTTTTATTATTTGTAAATAAATAGATCTATTTATGAAAATGTTTGTTTTTTTTTACTTTCTATTTTAAGCGTAAAATAAAGTGGACGAGAAACTAGTATACTTCTCTTCATTTGAGTTTCTGCGTTTAATATGTAACTCTGTAACAAGGAAAAATTTTGGAAGGGGTGGTAAAGGGAGGGGTGAATGACTACAGTAATAAGAAAATACATATTTTAAAAATTAATTTATTGACAATTTTAATTATTTTACACACATTAATAATAAATAAATAGATAAAGTAATGATACTCACAACTAAATAGATTTTGTTGGGTTTTTTATTTTTCTATGGTCATTAATTTTTTTCTCTTTTATTATTTTTTTAATATTTAAAAAAAGAAATTTTCACACACTGATATTGCTTACAATTAAACAGATATAAGAACTTACACTAATGATACTTATAACTAAACAGATTTCTTTTGACAAAATTATATATAATTTTTATAAAAGATGTACCACTATCTAATAAAAAAAAAATAAACCTAATAATTACTACATGTACAATTTTTTTTTTTTATAGAATTATAAAATATAACCTCTCTGCCTTTATTTATATGTTCTGGCCAAGAACTTTTAATTTATTGTCAAGACCTTCCAGCTCTCGACGGGACTTAGCCGCAGCGTTGCGGCGATTATTGACGCCCTCCATTATATGTTGGGCATCAATCCTCTCTGCATTTGCGCTAATGATAATTTGTTCCCTTTCTAAACTTAATCGTGTAATTTGAGATTGCAACCTCTCAATTTCCAAGTTTAAATTTTCAGCTTGCTGAAGCCGCTCTTTGACGTTGGCTTCCTGTGCCTTAGCCTGCTGTTGCAACAAATCATCATTAGCGCACGCCGCTACATCTTCATCGTACTTTTGTTTTTTTTGTGCCCTTAAATCTTTGAGATTTTTAAAGGCACTTCTAAACAAATGCCGGTCCGCCACCTGCGAAAGAAAATCACAATCCGAATCAGAATCTAAGGGATTCTGAATAGGTGGAACTGGTGAAAGGATATTTAATAATGCTTCAATTTGAATATCATCCAGTTCTGCGATTTCCTCCACAGGTTCGAGCTGTGGTACCGCCCCGAACATTATGTCAGAATGTGTAGAATTCTGACTTGGTGCTCGGAGTGGTGATGGCACCGATGCGTTAGAAGTGCCAGCTTCTTCTAACGCGTCGTTGCCACCTGAGGATGGTTGTGGCGGCACCGCATTAGAACAGCTTGGTTGTTCTAATGCGGCGTCGTCAAATCTACCGCCTAAAACCGGACTATTGGCCACGTCGCGATTTACCTCACCATTAAGGCTCATTAATCTACCCTTTCCTCCTACACCTCTGCCTACAGTTTTTATCACAGGCCTAGGAGGATCGTTGAGGATAGGGATTAACGGTTCGGGTAAATTTGTATTTAAAGCAACTATATTGTATTGAATAATATTACGTGAAGCGTCGGAAAAGTCCGGTGTTAGTGGAGTAGCCACCTTTCTTTGACCACGGCCTGATGCCGATGACAACGACTTTGTGTTGGGGTTTGCACCACGTCGACCCCTGCCCCGAACACTCCCAGATGCCGTCGATGATGACTTTGTTTTACGGCTATTAGATTTCTCTACTTTACTATTTTTTGCATTAACTTTAGGCTTAACAACAAAGTCACTATCGGAGTCATCGTTATGAATAGCACCCCTTTTGGGCTTTTTGATTCCTGACGGTTTCACAAAGTCGTCCTCAGAGTCATCACTAGTAACCAACGATATAGATGCACAAGAGGGTTGGAAGGTAACGCGACGCCCATCCTGACTCCTCGATGCAGAAGCTGTCCTTTTAGATGCTTTCACTTTTGCATCTAAACGAATGAGCTCCTCAGCATCAAGAAAATCGCTTTCACGATCCTGTAAATCATCTGCGAATTCGGAATGAATTCCTCTAGCTTCGTCGTCGGAGATATGAATTACAGGATGAATGTCCGCGTCAGGTTGGTTTACAGCGTGCCTCTGTTGACTGCCATGAACTGACCAATGAATACCAGTGCTAGTACTAGCGCTAGAGGTTGCATTAGGTGTGGCTTTTGAAGATGATGCGTTTGGAGCCGGGATTCTAATATCGGAAATTATATTTATCCCCAATCCCGGCCTACCTGCTATGCTGTATGTCGGGCCCATACTTCCAGTACCAGGTTCTAGGGGTGTCGGACCTGCTGCGCTACCACTCGGTGTCAGTGTAACATTATTATTAGAAGACCCAGCCGCTGGAGCTGCAGCATATACAGCATTTGTTGTCGTTGTAACTGAAGCACCTACTGTGGTAGCAGGGCCCGATACGAAGTTTGTTAAGAATGCCACACCTTGTAGCATCCTCTGAGCATTACTAGCCTCGGACTCTTTGGTCTTTTTACGGCTACCACCAGAAACAGTATTTCTCACCATTATGAGATAAATGATCGGAATTGAAACAAATAAATGTACTTACAATTTAAAATTTCAAGTGAAACTTGGCACAGAACACAACAACACAGATCACACAATTGAACCAGTCGATAGTTGAAGGCAAAGAGAACTTTGGAAGCGTCCAGAATGTATAAATACACCACGCTCACCCCTCCATTTCCACCACTCTTAGAGTAGGGGAAATTGTGTTTCCTGCTCATTGGTTGAAATGTATCACACCACCAGGCCAAGTGCCGCGTCATCGTAAGTCAAGCACCACGCTGGCTATAATTTACTTTCAAATAGGAATTCCGGTGTAAAGTATAATAGCAACACATAATTATTTTTACGAATACTTTATTACAATAATAGTTACAGAAATTAAAACAGGGTTCCCATTTATTTTTAATTACATATAAGTACACATACATTATATAATTTCAATTACATGTTAAATGTGAAATTAACTTATGATGTTTTTTTTTACATACATAAAGGTAACAACTTATAACACTTTGGAACTGAACGTTAATTAAATACGATTTAATGTTAAATTACTTGCCTAACAAAACTTAGTTTACAATATCTCTATGAAAAAATACATATATAAACCTAATTTAAAATATTCTGGACCTTTACGTTAAACGAACGTTCGTCTTTTAATCACATTACTGGCTTAACTCCGCTATTGCTGCAAGTAATTCATCCATCTTGTTTATTTCAACAGAACTACTTTGGACATCATTAATAGCAGCCATTAACCACCGAACATTTTGTTCCTGCTCAGTTTGAAAAAATTGTATGTCAGAGTGACCCCACGGTAATGTCTTTGCTGTGTTGGGAATGACAAACCGCTTATCATCACGATGAGACAAAGCCACTTTGTTCTTTACTTCGGTAAAAATATCATGCAATTGACTTTTAAATGTATTCATTTTTCTGAATATTAAGCCACCCTGTTCAACGATTTGTCTGTAGTCATCTATTGACAACTCTTTTTGAATAACGGATCTCTTCACACCTTTTGCCTTTTTTAGCTCATTACCCACCGATTTTACGCAATAAGCTTTTGCTCCAGTACCATAAAAACTAATTATTGGATCCGCAGGGAACTCATCTTTAAAATTACCTAAAATCGGCGGACCTTTAGGTACATTAAATGTATTACCGTGCTGATAATTCGAAGTATCGAATTTGTCATGGTTATCTATCATAAAATCATAAAAATTTTCTGTTAAAATTTTAATAATCAGACTATCAGTATCAGTATACAATAATGAAGCCTTATCTCCAAACTCTCTTTTAACCACATTGTAAAAAAAGTTGTACAGCACCGTTTTTGACAATTCCAAGACGCAGAAACCAACAAAAATTGGTTTGCTGTATTCTATCTTTTGTTTACCCATATGGATCGCTACAAAATCTTCAGTGAATATCGAACATGTTTTAAAATTTGGACGAGCTATTAATGCATTTGCACCCATACTGCGTCTAATACTCTCCCAATGAGTAACCAACTTTATATCTGTTCTGTTTTCCACATTTTCCATCGTCTTACCAAACGCCGCGTTATTCATTAATTTATATTGATCTTTTTCAAATTTATTTGTTGCTCTATTTCTCATCTCGGTGTTTAAGTCGATATATTTCTTTAACCACATAGATTGATTAAATTTAAGAACTCTGTGTATTTTCGTAACCACCAACCCGTTATTAATAGCCTGCTTTAAATTTACGTAGTGCACCACATAGTTTTTTTTATCATTCAAATTTGGTATTAACTTTGTTAATTTTGATTTTGATTCGGGGGGCACAATACTTTCAACTAAAAAGGGAAGGTCTGAGTGCAAATCGTGTAAATGTTCTGGATAATGGATGTCCACTTCAAAGACGTACCCGTGGGGGTTGTTACTCGAGATATCCATAATTTCTAAATCACCGATTTCCCTCTCAGACAACCACGTAAAGCCCCCCGTTGGCAACATCTGTGACATACTATGTCCGTATAAATTCGTGGCGTCTAGATAAGTGATATATGATGATGGCTCATTGGGATCGTAATTAGGCAGAAACTTGTTATTTGCTATATGTTTTCTTTCTGAACACTGACTTACTCCACCCCTTATGCCCCTTTTAAAGAAATGAATCATGTCGATATCCGTTAACAACTCTAACTCTACTCCGGTTAATTTTAACATTGCGTCCCATGATAGCCCCGGAGCTGTATAATACTGGGCTGGATCCAGTTTATATTTGTCTAAAGAAATTCTCCGAAAATTTTCAAACACATCGCAGAGAAGAAGCACGTCTGATTTCAAATAAATATCTGAATAATCGCCAAGACTACGACATTCAAACAATCTCCAAACATCCTTAGCCCGCAAATAATCTACATCTGATATGTGCTCTTTATTTAAATTATCAAAAAATTTCTCTTTAGACGGTAATTCAGTTTCATTTAATTTCTCTAAACTATCCATAAAACTATATGGAAATACCCCCTTCTGTCTCACTAAATTAAATTTATCATTATCACTATAAAAACTGCGTGTTGTTCTCAACTGATCGTCATCTAAATTCGCGCCTAAATTTTGTAATGATGCCGACAAAAATTTAAAACTATCGATAAATCGTAACTGTAAATATTTCTTCTTTGTAACCCCTTTCTTATCAACATAATCGTGCATATAAATGTGTTTCGTAAAGGATATATATTTTTCTTTATTTTGGGCTATTACACCAACCTTATCCTTATATTTGCACAACTCTTTGATGAACAGGTGACTATCGTATCCGCTCATATTGTGAAATATAATAGGTATAAAGTTGGGTAACTTGTAATTTAAGTTACAGACAGAATGTGCAGCACCGAATCTTACTTTACCCGTTAAGTGACAATGGTCTCGAACTTTAATATCTTCTCCCTCGAAAAGCCCCCCACATATACCACACACGGTCGCATTTTGAAAGTCTTCGTTTTCTTGCGCTGTGAGTTCAGCCATTGGAACTATATATTTCATATGTCTATTATATATATTCCTTAAATCTGCCTCTACATGTGTTACAAAAGCTTGAGCTGCATCACATCCCCGATACAAATTAAATTTAGATAGAGAATTGTCAAAGGAGCATTTAATGTAATAAGCGAAGGAGTAAGGCTCATGTTTAAATGTTTTATTTGTAAAGGAACGTTCGGGGTTTGGCTCGCACGTATTTATAGGTTTCAAAATAGATTCAAAGTCAGCATATACTACGAATGGTACACGCATTTGTTTCTCGATATTCTCAAATTTTAATATATTCTCAGCAACTTCTTTACCAAATTTGTTAATCCGAAATTTAGTCGTGGGTGTTGTTGTGTAAATATGATTACAGTCATTTCTCTGGTGTTGAAGTAAGTGGCGTTCATTATTAAAGTGCAGTAAACAACCGTCGCAAAAATGTTTCTTATGATCGTTACCGGAAACTTGGGTGGAAACTAACTTAGATAAATCCTTTATCCAACAATAGTGACTATTAGCACAATCGTTGCTACAGCGGTGATTCTCATCCCCAACACATTCACTCGAAATTAGCAATAAATTTACGTGAGTATACAATTTTCTACCTGAGTAACGTAAAGGTCCAACAACTTCATACTTAATTCTATTATTTTCAAACATCTCTTCTAAACCATATACATTAACGGAAATATTATTCATTTCCTCAAATTTCGATATATCTCGTAATTTTATCGGAAAATTCATACCTGTTACATTTAATACTCTCGAATAATGTGGATATGATGATGTGTGTGATACATTGTGATTTGCGGGATATAACGCTGACGTCACAGCCCAAGCAAAGCAACATTGATCTTGATTCTGTACATTCACTACCGCCTTCTTATTTTCAATATATTTCGGTAATTTTATGTACGATGAGCCACCCAAAGGACTGTACTTGTTAACATTAATTTCGACAAAAGCAATTCGTTCGAGGGCCCAACCTAAAAAGTAGATAATAATTAGTCATTATTTTTTATAATTTAAAAAATATTAGCATACCTGAATCACGTTCTTGGAACTCAGTACTTTGCGTAACCATAGAATCCACAAAACTATCCAAAACATCATTTAGATTCATGGATCCATCCAAAATACTATTGGGAGTATTAAACGATTTCATTTCAATTAGATCTTGCGTCGGTAAAATGTACTTGGCGAACGTTTCCATATTTACTTTCACTGTTTTATGAATCCTCAACACTTCCTCCAGTAGGTTTAGAATCTTTGGCCTGATTTCGTTGAAGAACAATGTAAAATCTAAATAATTATTTTCACAATGCACTCGATATGTTATAATTCTATTTTTAAAAGCTGATTGCACAATAGCTACACCATCCACCATAGGGGCACATGAATTTGTCCTATGCTGCAGTGTTCTTCTATGCGATTTCATCTGAGTTGCTGTTAAAGTCACATTACAGCAATCACATGTTTGCATATTAGATGTTGAAGGAGTTGAATCAACCCTGGGCCGCTTTGCGAGAGGTCCATCATTCCCACACGATTGTCTTTCATGACGACGTAAATTGTCGACACGCGTAAAACTTTTACCACAAGACGTACACGAATGCATAATAATATTTACTATAGGAGCCTAGCCTATTCAATGATCAAATGTTAACTCCTCTTTTGCCTTTATACGGATAGGGTTACCCCCACTCCCGTGAATAAGATTACAGCGTCACAGCATTATGTTCTACTTACCACACAAATTACCCCCTTCCACAACAATAATTACGCTAAGTACTCTCGTTATGCAATTGCTCTTATTACCCCCCTCCACCACAATAATTACAGTAAGTACTCTCGTTATGCAATTACACTTATTACCCCCTCCACCACAATAATTACAGTAAGTACTCTCGTTATGCAATTGCTCTTATTACCCCCCTCCACCACAATAATTACAGTAAGTACTCTCGTTATGCAATTACTTTTATTACCCCCCTCCACTGCAATAATTGCAGTAAGTACTCTAGTTACGCAATTACTGGTATTATCCCCTCCACCACAATAATTGCAGTAAGTACTCTAGTTACGCAATTACTCTCATTACCCCCCTCCATCATAATAATTACAGTAAGTACTCTCGTTATGCAATTACTTTTATTACCCCCCTCCACTGCAATAATTGCAGTAAGTACTCTCTTTTCGCAATAACTGTCATTACCCCCCTCCACCACAATAATTACAGTAAGTACTCTCATTATGCAATTACTTTTATTACCCCCCTCCACTGCAATAATTGCAGTAAGTACTCTAGTTACGCAATTACTGGTATTACCCCCTCCACCACAATAATTACAGTAAGTACTCTCGTTACGCAATTACTCTCATTACCCCCCTCCATCATAATAATTACAGTAAGTACTCTCGTTATGCAATTACTTTTATTACCCCCCTCCACTGCAATAATTGCAGTAAGTACTCTAGTTACGCAATTACTGGTATTACCCCCTCCACCACAATAATTACAGTAAGTACTCTCGTTACGCAATTACTCTCATTACCCCCCTCCATCATAATAATTACAGTAAGTACTTTCGTTATGCAATTACTCTTATTACCCCCTCCACTGCAATAATTACCCCCACCACTCTAATTACCCCCCACCACTCTAATTACCCCCACCACTCTAATTACCCCCACCACTCTAATTACCCCCACCACTCTAATTACCCCCACCACTCTAATTACCCCCCGCCACTCTAATTACCCCCACCACTCTAATTACCCCCACCCCACCACATAGGCCCCGCCCACCTATGACGTCACGAAAAGTGGTGGGGGGAGTATCCAGCTCCGGCTTAAGTCCTCTACTAATAACTTAACAACTTTAAAATAAAACTTATCTTTCCATCCTTTTCTTAAGTTACTACTTCCACTCGTTAGAAACCTTTCACTGCTGGTGTATTATGTTGCAGATGTTTACTTTGTCGCACTAACCGCTTGAGAAAGGGTCGGCCGTCTTGCATAGGTATAGGGACTTACACTTGCTTTATTTGATATTATTTAGAAAACTGTTCGCGTAATTATTAATTCCATGTGAATTTTGTTTTTCTATTATCGCGTTTCACTTCGCGCAGAATTTCTTGATGTATCGATGGCTTAAATTTTTTCGAGTTTAACGTGGTGTTCACCGCTTTTTTAGCGCTTTCTTTATGGTAAATAAATGAATAGATCGGGAGCGTCCCACGGCACATCCACCCTAGACGCCAACCACTCTCGAACTCATTTCTAGTGAAAATATGTGGTGACTATAAAATTACTAACCAAGAAATAACGGAAGAAAATAATATTCGCAATGTAAATGACACTAGGAAGAAAGATACTAATACCTTCAGTGAAAAATATACAAGGTACTCATGCAGAAAATATATTAATTAGGAAGAGATCGTAAAAAGTAATATTTGGAATGCAGTTAACACTATTGCCGATGAAGGAACTATTTCAGAGCAAAGGGTGGTTATTCAATAGAAATAACTAATAAACACGAAGTAGGACGTTTTGTGTAAATATCTTAGCACTTTTTTTCATGGAATTGTTATTAAAGTAAATTTAAGGCTTCCCACGTAACTGGGTTATTTTTTAATACAGGCCCGAATGTTTAGTAATATGCACCTTTGAATTTAATTAAATACTGACTCTGTACATTTTAATTTATCATATTCTCTAGTTCTAACTAATCGTCATCGAACTTTCCTAAATGAATTATCTGAAATTAACTTTCTGACATTGTATATTATATCTTTAGAAGAACTGAAAACTTGCATTGATTTATAGTTAAAAAGAGGAATGTTCATAATAATGTACAACCTCAAAAACCTAAAAGATCAGATATTGCTAGTAAGAGTAGATGCTTTGAAATCCACTAGACATACTTACCTAATCTTCCAGTAAGTTATATATTTAAAGTTGCTTACGAACACCCTGTATAACCCCAAGAAGCTGGCAAAGATTAAAATGTAAATTGAGTTATCCCATAATCTATATAGAAGTAACGTATCGCATACAAAAACAACAGTTTCGTTACATTTTAGATAACACTTGAATTTTGTAAAGGATAATATCGTTCTGATCTAAACCAAATTTAACTTTGGTAGTAGAAATCATAAAATATAAAAGTTTCGTGTTAACCAACAATCTACTCTGAGAATATATTTCTAAGGGATCCCTTGTAAACTTCATTGGATAAAGTAGCGGTTTAACCAGGAGAGAATGTGATTTGAAAAGCGGCCAGTGTTGGTTTCCACGTCTTTATTGAGTTTGAAACTTTGCTGCCTCTTTTTCTTCCCGTGGGATTGACAATCCTTTCCTGTTAGTCCCGCTATTTCAGTATTCCTGCTACTTATATTAACATACAGTTTCTCTGGGATCCTTGCTGTAACCTTGAAGTCGTTGCAACGCTAGTTCAATTTGTGAGGCGTTAATGGATTTCTCGAGGGCCTTATATTTTATTTTTAAATTGAATTTTGAAAAGGTTAATTCCTCCTCGGTCGCGGTCGCGCCGAAAATTTTAATTTTTAGTGTATAATACGAGTTCGACATTTATAAATCTTTTAAAATTACTGAAAACTTTATAATACAGGCGTAGTATGGCCAGAATTGAGTGTTAATTCGGATACATATTTAATAACATACCTAGGAAAATATATCTGGGTGAGGTAGGTGTATGTACACAGTCTCCCAATTCCTCTCATAAACTGATTAACATTCGAAAATAAAAATATGATACAGTCTACACCCACGGAAAGAAAACTGGGCAAAAGATATTTCTAACTGAATTTCTATAAAACCTAGCAGGGTATGGTTGGGCGACGAGCGATGTCCTGTATTAGTTTCATCAGTATCATAGGAGTAAACATTGGAAAGTAGTTTTTTCTATTCGAGAATAGGGCCAATGCACCAGTAGTAATTCAAATTTTAACTTTTCATCGGAATTTGAATAAAATTGGTAGTTAGGTATTTTCATAGTAGCTGATACTGACTCTGGTGTCAAAAGTTAACCATTTCAAATGAGGAGAAACCAATACAGCTGCCATAATTGCAAAAATTTGCAGATTGCATGAAAGGCACAAAGGAGATACGATGACTCTCTCATAACGTCTAATGACTTTCGAAAAAATAGAACCGCCATGAAAAAAAATCGGTAAAGGTGTTTACACAGAACTTCCCCTTTATTTGTGCATGGCGGTGACTCTACAAAATTATTAATTACGAAATGACATTGAGAATATTAATCGGAATATAGTTATCATTATTATTACAAAGAAAACCTGATAACTTTTGGTCAAAAAAATATAGAGCTCGTCAGACAGCAAAAATTCAATACTAAATAACAGTTGCCTAATATGGAAGGCTTGCGCAAATACCTTTACAAATGTCCACCATGGTTGAATTATTTATTGGGATGACCACCCTGTACATTTTTCAGTAAAAGTATAATAGTGGCATATGCCAAATATTACTGCCATCTGTCACATTTTCAATTTCACATTCACGTAGTTAGGGTTGGCAAAAAACCGCTTTTTTGTAGAAAAGTCCGGGCCAGTGGACAAAACTGGAAAAAACCACAAAAAGTGGAAAAAACCACTGGTCGAAACTGGTTATGCAACTTATTATAGACGTGTTCTTAAAAAATAGAGAGTTTTACTGTAAAATTTGCACAGATCATTCAAGTGAGTTTGAAAATCGGATAATAATTATAGCATGTGCATGTGGGATTGTATGTAAAAGCAAAGCATTCATATGAACAATTGAAGAATATTATTACAATCGGAATTGCGCATGCTACGCATGAATTTATTTTACTACTTAATTGTGAAGATTTACTACCATACAAAACTCTAATTAAAAAGCGATATTCACACTGCATTACAAATTATCACAAGTTGGCTTATATGCTCAATTGCTCAGTCTTAAGTATCGAGGTGAAAAATGAACACCTGAAGAAAAGGAGACCATAAGAAATTTTGTTAATCAAGAAATAAATACAGCATGCGTTCCATTGTTATTGCAGTTTGACCTGGAATCGCATCCCTTTCCTAAAACCATGTTTGCAAATTCAGTTTTAAAAACGCTCACCCTTAGCCAGTGGTGGAAAAGCTTAAAAAAACAATGTTTGGTGGAAAATCTCAATGAAAATGAAAAAATTGTTTTGAATATGTTTTTAGATTTTAGCGAACATTTATCACAGTGCATTGCATCCGTCTGTCTCAGTTGAGAGGACATTTTCTAATTTTAGTCTAATCCAATCTAAAATACGGATTATATTAGGAATGGGCCCAGTTTCAAAGCTCGTGTCTGTATACAAAATGTTAAATGTCAAATGCCCTCCTGCTGATGCTGAATCAGTTTATGAATACCAAGAACATTTAAAAACTACCAATAAACGAATAAACTAAATGTTATAGTTCCTTTTTCTAGGACAATTTTTTATTTACTTTAGATAATATGCAGTACCAATAGGTATATTTATGTTTTATTTTTTTTAAAGTTAAAGTTTTTGTTTATGTACCTATTATTTATTTTTATTTGTGTTTATTACCTACGTTTTTTGAATATATTCTTTATTTATTGTTATTGTTTATTATATTTACCATGGAGATTTGTTTTATTTTAAGTTTTTTATATTTATAGCTGCGTTTTTTTTATTGTTTTTAATTAAATTTTTCTAATAATGAGAATAAAAAATGATTGTGAATATATAAAACAAAGCATGTCTTAAAGAGGAAAAAACCACCTTTTTTCGGATTTTGACCAGTCCACAAAAAACCGGTTAAAACCACCTGGTTTTTTCCAGTGAGGTTTTTTCCAGCCAACCGTGCACGTAGTGGAGTGAAAGTATTAGTAGTGGTTAAAAAATTTCACTATTTTTGAAATTTTTCAAAAATGTTGGTAAAAAATTTTTCTACATTTTTTTCTTCTGAAATAGGCTTAGAACCGCAAACGTGGAAATTTTAAGTTTGAGCAAAAAAAATGTTTCCTTCTATTCTACAGTAGTGGTAAAAGAACATTACAAATGTTTTCAAAAACAATTCTAAATTTTTTTTAAATACATTTAGAATGCCATGAAACGTGGAAATTTTAAATTTGAGCAAAAAAACATTTTTCTTCACCTATTCTAGTGGAAAAATTTTTTCCAAATTTTTTTTCTGAAATAGGTTTAGAATGCCATGAAAGGCGGTACGTTTGAACAAAGAAACAATGTTTTTCCATCTATTTTAGTGGTAAATAATTTTTCAAAAATGGTCAAAAAAATTTCAATTTTTTTTTAAATAGGTTTAGAATGCGATGAAACGTGAAAATTTAAAATTTGAGCAAAAAGAACATTTTTCCATCTATTCTGGTGGTAAAAATTTTTTCCAAAGTGTTCCAATTTTTCTTCCCGGAATAGGTTAAGAATGTCATGAAACGTGGAAATTTTAGATATGAGCAAAAAAATGTTTTCATCTGTCCTCGAGTCTGTCCTATAGTAGTAAGTAGTAGAAAAATAATCTTTCAAAAAAAATTTCAATTTTTTTCAAAAAAAATTTCAATTTTTTTTTTCTTCCGAAATAGGTTTAGAATGTCATAAAACGTGGACATTTTAAATTTGAGCAAAAAAAATGTTCTCCATTGTTTATTCCCTTTAGACGGTCCACCCTGTATATTTTCCAGTGAAAGTTTAACCATTTCCTCGATGACAGCAGCGTCAGCTACCTACCAAAATTGACTGTTCTCCGTCAAGTATTTCTTTAGTTAATGTATCAACAGACAGACAGACAGAAAGACTAACGAAATTAGAAAAACCTATATTTTCGTAATCTACATGATCTGAAACATGAAAATCCGAAAAAATCTTGGAGGGTGATTTTTTCTCGAATACAATACTTTCCTTCGGCATGCGAGGGAAGTAAAAAGATTAAAAATTTTTTCAAACAAAATTTCAAATTTTGTTTTGAAATAGGTTTAAAACGCCATGAAATGTGGAACGTTTAAATTTGAACAAAGAAAAATAACATTTTTCCATCTATTTTCGTGGTAAAAAATGTTTAAAAAATGCTGGTAAAAAAATTTTTGAAAATATTTGTCTTTCAAATAGGTTTAGAATGCCATGAAACGTGAAAATTTTAAATTTGAGCAAATGAAATTTTTTTCCATCTATTCTAGTGGTACAAAATTTTTCTAAAATGGTGAAAAAATGTTCCATTTTTTTTTTCCGAAAGAGGTTAAGAATGTCATAAAACGTGGAAATTTTAAATATGAAGAAAACATTTTTTTCATCTATTCTATATAGTGATAGAAAAAGAATAAAGCTTTTTAAAAAAAATTTTCAATTTTTTTTTTTGAAATAGGTTTAGAATGCCATGAAACGTGGAAATTCTAAATTTGAACAATGAAAGAAAATTTTGTTCATCTATTTTAGTGGTAAAAATGTTTTCAAAAATGTTGGTAAATTTCTGAAATAGGTGTAGAATGTCATGAAACGTGGAAATTTTAAGTGTGCTAAAAAAATTTTTTTTTTCATTATTTATTCCCGTTAGACAGTCCATCCTGTATATTTTCCAGTGATAGTTTAACCATTTCTTCGCCGACAGTAGCGTGAGCTATCTACCAAATTTTACTGTTCTCCGTCAAGTAGTTATTTAGCTAATGCACCAACAGACAGACAGACTGACGGAATTGAAAAATCTATATTTTCGTAATCTACATGATCTGAAATGTGAAAATCCGAAAAAATCTCGGAAGGTCATTTTTCTCGGATACAATACTTCCCTTGGGTATGCGAGGGAAGTAAAAATTATGAAATAAAGTTTTCCCAAATAAAGTTTTAACATTGGAAATGTTTATGTTCGTATATGGAGGTCAAAGGACAGCGGTGTCGCGGTCGAGTGAGACTGTCTTATATATGCAACAGCTGATATATCAAATGTAATATGGGTTGAATATATCACAGGGGGTCAAATTACCAGTTTTCATTTAAGGTCGAAATACAGCGATGTCGCAATCGAGAGTAGATCGTAGCTGCTTATCTTTTATGTATGATGTTCTAATTTCCAATGTCCCGATGGTTGCAAGAATTGCGAAATCTGTGAATTTTTTGGTTTAAAAATGGCTCGGGCGCAAATCATGTCGAATTTTTTTTAATTACCTAGAACTTACCGAATTTTGAAAAAAAAATTACCTTTTTATTATTTTAAGTTAAAGGCCAAAACAATTTACCATTTACAGACAAAAGCAATTGCTTCGAAGTTTTTTGAATAATTAAAACTAGTTAGAAAATATAGTAAATCAAAATTAGCTGTCAAATTAGACAAAAATGTGTCAATTGACAATTGCCAAATTGACATTTGACATACTCCAACACTTTTTCACTAAATTTGTAGCTCTCAGGTTTCTAGGATCATTAAATTCGAAAAAGATGTTATGTTGGTCAAAAGATAACAGCTAAACTCAGCTTGGTTGTCAAAATTCCACATAGGTCGTTATTTTTTAATTTAAATATAAAAAAAATAATGTAAGGCTTTTTGGGCTTCTTAGAATCCAATTATTATAGAAGTTATTCTGTATATTATATCGAAAATTATTAAAACATTTTTTGGCCTGTCACATAAAATAATAAAAGAGGATTTTTTTTTCAATATTCAGACTCCTAGGATTAGTTGGAATTTCGGTAAGCTTTAATTTAAAAAACAAATTGTTCATTTCCGACAAGGTTTGCGTTCTCTAGCCATTTTTGAACCAAAAAATTCAATTTGGGACCACTATGCCTCTTCCGGTTCATTGACCTTTATTATTTAACATCGATATTAATATAACAAAATTGTCTTGATATGTAAACACCCACTAAGAAGTTTCAAAATTCTTATACAAAGAGGCTGGAATTTTCGCCAGTGATGAAGTAATGTACAAATTGTGTTGTTCTTGGGGTATTGACAATCTCTGAGTAAGATTTTAACAATTTAAGGAGGTTGAAGCGTTAGACGAAAATAATGAAAAAAATCTGAAATACAGCTTTTTTAATAGATTTTTATATGATACAATTTTCTGTAAAAAGTCCAAAGTCATTAGGAAACTCATAAGTTTTACATGTAGCCTTATGGAAAATATGTCAACCCAGCATGCAAACGGTACACTTTAACACAAATAACTAAATAAACCACTATGTGGTAGAAAATACAGTAGTGTGTTTTATTTAGTTATTTGTGCAAAATGATTAACTACCACAGAGTAACGGTTCCTTCAATCAATTTTTGGTACATTTTAATTTATAGCAAATAACCAAATAATGTCAGCAGTTCCGAAAACTAACTACGTAAAGCATTGATGTCTTACACATATTTTAATATTGTTTCCAATTTAATTAGGAGACTTTTAGTAAACAAAAAAAAATATTAAACATTTGTAAACTGTCAAATTTCTCTTTTCGTTAGTGATTTTTAACTGATTTTTCAATTATTTAATGACTTAATTTTAATTTTTAAAGCTCTCAATTTTTTTTTTAAATTATCTACTGAAACAAATTTGTAAAATACACAAGATATTTACATAAATTTATTTTTTTGTTAATAAGTTTGGACAAAACATCCAAAAGTTAGTTCATTAAGTAAAATAATGAAATCTACTTAAATAATTAATTAATAATAAAAAATGATTTATTTATGCCTTTATGACAATAATTATTGGTATCATCGACTTATAACCTTTTGTAATAATTTATTATGGAAAAGTTCCGATTTAGAATTCGACTTACTTTTGATTGGGATTGTAACGCCTCAACCTCCTTAAGTCATATGACGAACCCCTCTCCCATCCGTGAAAATTTTGATAGTCGTAACCATGAACGTGAGCGTGAACCAAAACTGCCTCACGTGTCTATCCCTAATTTGAATCACCCGCGGTAGATGGCAATATCGAAGGGAATGGTTGTTGTGTTTGACATATGTCGGACTTCTGTCTCGTGATGTATGAGATCGACCCCCCGCCCTCCGTGCGATATATAATATTTTAATGAAACCCTGTCCCCCTTGAACACATCACGTGTGTTATGGGCAGCTGCAAAATTGGACATATAAAATTGTATTCAGTGGATGTAAACTTATCAAATCTATTTAAAAATATTTAACCTTAAAAAAAATTCGCACGCCATTGGTATCTGATCAACTGTATTGAAATAAAACCGCATAGAAGTTCGCATAAACAAAGAAGATGGCGGCAAGATTAACAACAAGAACTTGACCTCCCTACAGTCGCCAAACTTAGTAGAATTCAACAATATCATAAATACAATATTACAATTTTAGTATATATATTTTTGATATCAACTGTATTTTTAGAGATACCTATCTACTTAATGTTTTTCGGATAATATATTCGGAGTCCAGCTGCATGAAAGAATTAATTTTCCTAGGCCATAAGACAACCCCAACAATAAATATGATCGGTTGTGTGTAAATAAATATTATCGACACGAAATAAAAAGAGATGTCGAGAGATATTTTGTAAAGACAAAATAATTTAGGGAGAAAAGTTTAATAACACGTAAGCGGCTTAATGGGGCATAATAAAACGCAAAAAATAGATAAATTCGTATTCGAGGTAATCACCGATTAAGATACCTAACTTTAATAACCAGAATTAATTAACAATCACTGATTATCCAGCTGATACGAATCTATTAAAGTAAGTTTGGTAAAATGCACACCTGTGTCTGTACTAATAGTAATAACGCGCCTGTTATTTTATCAAAATTGGAATAGTTACTCGTCTTCATTACCGTTAACAATCGAAAATATCATCCATCACCTACATCTTATGACAAGTGAATATCGTTCTTGGAAATACAAGAGAATTTGTTTTATTTCTTTGTAAACGTAAACTATAGAGATAATTGCAAACACTAATTAGGTACTAAAAAGAGAAATATTTATCTCTCTCTACAGTAGTGGTAGTTAAAAACATTAATTCAAAATTTCTCTTTACAGAAAAGTAAACATATTTTTTATAAACCCTTATAGTTGAGTTTATCGCAAAATATACAATATCCAATTTTTCTTTATCACTTAAAGTACTTGAAATACTAGATATTAGTAAAATTATTACATGTTTTAACTTAATTGCAAAATATATTAACATGAACATCAAAAGTTGACTTGAAAATATTTTCTTCTATTTCTTAACTAAATCGCACATTATATATACGTTTTTGATCTAGAAAGTTATTAGTTATTTAACCTATGGAGAATAGTTCATTATTCAATATTTTTTAGCCTATCCCCCATAATTTTATATGACTCCATGTGCCTGTCCCATCTCAAGTTGGACGAGTCCATGTTTGCAAAAGTGACATAGCATGTCCTACTGTCATATATCGAGTCATATATAAAGTTCTGTTTTGTCGTGATTTTGTCTGTATTCGTACTCTGGTTTAAATTTTTTTGTTAATATCGTGTAAAAACATGGATTCTGATGGAGAAGACACCTGTACGTTCCCTGAAATTCAAGAAACAAAGAACTCTTAACCTATTGCCGAGGAGATCAAGACGGAAATATGAACTGGCCTACAAATTATTTATGGATTGGAGGCACCAAAAGGAAATTAGGTCTTTTTCCGAAAATGTGTTCCTCACACATTTTGGAGAACTGGCGGAACAATATAAATCTTCATCGGTATTCCATATTAAGAAGTACGTTGAGCATAAAAAACGACGTAAATATCGGAAAATACCCAAGACTACGTATAACAAGTTAACCATTATACTCTTCGCCAATTTACTACACTTTATAGTGGATGCCTATTCTATGGGATACTCTTCGCAGTTTTTTTGTGAATAGAATTAGTTATAGACATTTTTTATTTGATACAAAACATGAAAAGATTGATTTTTTTTTAATTCAAATAATAAATACTATCTTTATTCATTGACCAATTATGTTCAAAAACATTAGTGTTCTTCCTCTGTCTAACACTAACTTACTGTCCAAAGGACTCATTCTTAAACTACCGTGCTAACAAGAAACGTAACACGAAGAGTATAATAAAAAGAGCAAGAATATAACTTTAATAATTATTTAAATACGAGTGGAAAAAAAAAACAGTATTTAACTCAAATAAATTGCCCATTATCCACTCGGATAAATTACATCATGCATGGTGAATAACGTTCAACTTTCTCGCTTGCTTAATAATATATTATTATAAAACAAGACGATTGCACATGTGACTCGTCTGCCATATAAAAAAATAGTAAAATTAAAACAAAACATGCATTTATAACATTATCGCACAAAAATAATGCTTATTTCTGTATAATACATACATGTACCAAATTTCAAGTAAAATCTGAGACCTTGACTTTTACCCAAGTAGCACAAAATATTGGACCAATATTGAACCAATATTTATATATTGGTCCTATATAGGACCAATATTCATATATTGGTCCTATATGGATTATGTATTGGTGCAATATGTGTGCTACTAGGGTAGTACATACACCAAATCCCAAGTTTTTATACTCTTACCAGCTTGCTTTACTTATTTGACTCCCAAGTCTTCAACGGAATCATTTCAAAATAATAATGTACAAAATTTCAAGTGAATATCTCAATTCCCTTTTATCAACTCCTTTAATAATTTTAATAAAGGAGTGGAGGTGGTGGGGGAGTTGGAAAATATTATAAAAAAAATCTGATGTCTTGGCTTTTAGTTTATACACCAAATTCCAAGTTTATGTACTCTTACTAGCTTGCTTTACTTATTTTCCAATATTTACCCTTATTTAATGCCCAACCCTTCAAGGGAATCATCTCAAAATATAATCCAGTTGCAGGTCTCGTTATAATATATACGTATACCAAATTTCAAGTGAATATCTCAATTTTGTTTTATCAACCCTTTTAATAATTGAGTGGAGGTGGTGCGGGGGGAATGTAAATATTATAAAAAATCTAAGGCCTTGACTTCTAGTATAAAAACTAAATTCCAAATTTATGTACCATTACCAGCTTGCTTTACTTATTTTCTCCTATCTACCCCTATTTATTTCCCAACCATTCACGGGGTAAGTTCAAAAAACAATCCAGTTCCGGATCTCGTTATAGTACACATCTGTGTAAAATTTCAAGTCAATATATTCAACCGTTCCAGAGATATCGTGCAAAGAAAAAAAGTTACAGACATACTGAAATTATTTATTCGCCAAAATTTAAAATCTCGACGTTTCGTTACATTCTACCTATTTCTACAAGGAAACTTTTTTTTACGATCACTATACTTCCACTCCACTCTGTGGACGTGGAAGTAATACTTTTACCGTTACCCTAGCTAATTTCCATGATGCAATCGGGGCCCTAAACAAACGTAAGGAAATGCTTGAAATTCGTTAAAAAATAGTTACAAATGCAAATCACAGAATCGCACGAGTATTAAACTTAAAATGAAATAGTTTAGTAAGAGATTTCATTTCGGTTAATATATGTGTATACTGATTAAATTTGTATAAAGTAAAAATATTCAATCGCTATCTAATTAATTATACATAAAACATTAGATCTACATAGCACCCATGGTAAGGGACCCATTCCGAGGATGTTTCATTTTAACTACCAAACTGGGGAGTAAAGGTGGTAATCGACTGGCACAAAAAAAATTCAAACTCCTTGAAGAATATGCATGTAAGTTTTAGTTTAGGGTTTGAAGGAATGAAATCAATGGTAATAAATGATGACCTGAAGTTTTGAGTTGCTTCTAGTTACCTTTATAACTCTATGGATTATATGAGTAGTTAGGACCGAACACTTGAAATTGCTTTTAAAATTGCTACCTGATAAATATAGTGGAATTTCACCCCACTGTCAAACTACCCATATCGAGACGTCTGTTTCCTCATTTTAGGAGACTTTGTTGCACTTAACAAAAGTTTTAATTAAAATTAAAAATTCGCTCTTCGACTTGATTAAATATGAGATCAGTTGCAATCGGGAGCTTTTCCCTCTAAATTCTTGTTGGCGCATAAAAATTGTTGAAAGTCATTGCATCTTTTACGTCTTTTGTACAAAGGACATTTATCTACGTGTAATGTTTTTATACTCTCGTAAAATTACTTCCCGTTTTAAACCTTTTTTATTTACTGTTCCATGTTGTTAAAAACAATATGGTCTATTTAACACGAAGACATTTGCTACAGTGCTTCCAAAAAATGCGACGGACGGACAGAGAAACAGACGAGCAGACAGACGAACGCATTGAAAATTGTTTAAAAATTCGATCACTAACACAATTATATGAAATTTGTTTCTCCGTGAGAGAAACGGTTTTAGAAATATGTTGATTAAATGCAACACACTCTGGTTTTCGTACTTGCGAAGAGTCAAGATATGTAAACATTGCAATATATATACGGGGTGTAATTAGTTTCATGTCATTAAAAAAACCTGGTGGTAGGGAACGACAAGACAAACAAAAAAACCTTATATAACATGGGGTCTAAAGCTCATAGTTTTGGAGAAAAAAAGTAAACAAAAATTTCGCAAATTTTCAATAAAAATGTTTGAGAACTGCTGGAATATTGAGGTAGGTTTAGATCTATATCTGATCTGAAGAAAACTCCTCTCCCTTGTGCAATATTTTAGTTACTGTCGGTGTTTTGTTATGTACACACGTCATTGTGTATTTATAGTTAAGATTTATTTTATTGACTTACCGTTCAAGTTGTCAAATTCTTGATTACGTACAGACACAACTTACTTGTTCGTTATTTTTATATTCCTTTTTGGCTTTTGTACCAAGTTTTTATTTAATTTTTCTTTATTGATAACGTTAGTTGATAGTTTAGTGTTGAACGAAGTGCGTATGTACTTAATTCGACGTACCGAACTGTGTATTGATACAGATGCAGAGATTTTGAATCATTTAGGTAGATAGTAAGCTTTTAACCCAGGACACTCATTTATGTTACAAATGTTAATAAACCACATTTAAATTTTCTAAATTATAAACAATCCAATATTTTGTTAATTAAAATTTGTAAAATTAAAAATCATACATGTAAAGAAATGCTCTGTTTAAACCTCTATGGCCATTATTTGCTTGCAATTGTGCACGAAGAGAGAACGAATTATTTACCTCTTTATACTTGCCTCAGTTTAGTTGAGGCGGTACATCAAAGGCGGTCGATGATCCTTTGACACCGCGTGTGCCGGCCAGCACTTTTTTATGACAATTTAAAAGTTGTATAATTGGGAAGTACAAGTCCATCGACCAAGAAAAGCAGTGGTTCTCAATAGTTGTCTACCATAATATTAAATATGTTAACCTAGATCAGTGTTTTTCAAAGTGCCCCTAGAGGGAAAAGTCATAAAGATTTTTTGTTTGTCTAGTCGGTCCCCATTACCAGTTTTTTTAATGACATGAAACTGATCACACCCTGTATATAAAAGAAAAAATGGAATAACTCCATTAATGGCAGACAACCAATTCGCAATCTCCACCTGGATGTTTCACCTCTTTCTTGGAGGATCTCCATTATTTTTAGTAGAGTGCCACGGAGCGCTAAATATGCTTAAAAATAAATTCTGTGGGCGTCGCGGGGTTACAAGCTGAATTGTGCATAAAACTGAAGTTTGTACATTCGCGAATCAGAATCCGGAAGTAATAAAAAAATAAAGCGGGAAGAAGGGCAGTAAAATCGAAAAACGAGTTATTACCACGGGCGGATAGCGCAGCATATGGGCTACAAATCCACATAAAAATCAATTGATATTTTGTACAGAATGTATTTTTTATAAATTTTTGAAAGTTGGCCACAGCGTTGGGTCTTACGGGAGAACAAATTTTAAAACTCGAATATCTCGGTTCCAACACGTCGAAAATCTGACTGAAATTCTGCAATTTTTATGTTTCCACGCTGTTTACTCGAAAACGAAGACCTTAATGAAAAAAACTTACTCTTACAATCAGTTAATATTATCAATTTAGAAGACAACAGCGTTTAATTGAAAATTTTTACTTGAATCGTAAACATGATATGAATGAAAATACAAAATAAGCCATTTTTCAAGCTCTGGCTGTTCAGCGTCTCTACTCCGGCACAGTCGCATCTGTCTCACAAATCGCCATAGCTCCATCTCGTACTGTTTCAATACGTACATGGGTGGTGGTATCGCTACTGAATGCAAGTGTAGCATTACGTAGAACACAAACAAAATTATTAAATTAGTTAAATAAAAATAAATTACTTCTACATACTAAAAGACGTATTTTATAATAATAATAATTTATTGAATATTTAAAAATACGCCGTAGTGATTTGACATGTGAACATAAATATGTAAAAAGTAAATAAAAACAAAAGATATAAATGCAAACAAACATAAATACTACAAAAATAAAACTCTATAAAACACTAGGACATAATATCAGTATGGTCAAAGCAAATATAAATATAAATAACAAACAAACAAACAATCATACGGAATATGATTAGCTCATAAAAAACAAAATTATTCGTCCAATTCACTTTTCGCATCTAACGGTGGCAAATCCGTGGTCTTGGTCAATTTATTTTTGCAGGTTTTCTAAGCCATGCATTTACAGGACCAAATGCAACCCATTTTATTTTTCTTGCAAGTGCACACAAAATTTTAATTTTGTTACTAAAAAAATTGTTGCCACCTCCGCCTTACCTTTTTTGCATCCATATGAAGCTAGAACGTCCAAATTCGGAGGAAAAGACGGCAAGGAAGTTAGAATCGGATTTACATCACCCGTTTCATCAATTTTCCTTCCATATTCGGCAATGCTAAGTAATTTTGGACAGGGTTATAAGGAATTGAGCCACACTTTCGTCTGATAATAGGCTCTCAAACTATGAAATTGCAAAGAATCTTCAGTCGGGGGTAGCATTACAATTAGTTTTGAAATTAGTTAGTAGTTTTTCTAAAACCTCTGAAGAGATCGACGTAGTATTTTTTATTTTATCTTCTATATTTTTAGACATAACTTGGGACAATCTCTTCCCAGCAGACCGCTTCTGACTAAACACACATTTGTTTATGTCAAATCCACCCTTACGAAACGATCTACCAGGAAGTAGTGGAGGTTCAATATCATCAGCTGCCCTGTACTCTTTCAGTCTTTCCACTCCTTTTCTTAAACTTTCAATGTTTTGTTTGCTCCTATAGGCAATATATCACATTTTATGCCAAACAACGTTGACAAGATTTCCAGTTTTGCTATCAGCAATCACTTTTTGTATATCCTCATCTGACTCTTAGTTTATGTAATCCCTAATCTTAGTGGAATTCATAAAAGTAAAGAAAGTTTCATCAGTTGATTGCATTATAACACCTTCAGTCTTTTTACATATTATACATTGTTGTTATTTTTGCGTTTTAAATTTTACAAGTGAGTCGATTTCGCTCTCAGAACTGGTACTATCACTTGTAGAACTTTCCATTTCGTGCAGTGCTAACTTTTGAAAAAAAATCATCGAATGTAGAATTCCCTACATTTAACTAAAGCAAAAGTTCTCACCTAGTTAACCCTGGTAACACTGTACACTAACCACTATTTAAGTTTTTTTAAAAATGGAAAAATTAAGTTTAATAAGTATTAGGAATGTAGTACTGAATTCGTATGCACTCACCACCCACAAGGGTATATTTACGATATACTAATTAATATACTAATTAAGATGCACACACACTTAAAATCCCAGATATCAGATAATATAGACAACGTATCAGTACGAGATGGAGCTACGGGGATTTATGAGACAGATGCGACTGTGACGGACTGGAGACGCGAATCAGCCAGCGCTTGAAAAATGACTTATTTTGTATTTTAATTCATATCTTGTTTACAATTCAAGTAAAAATTTTCAATTAAACGCTGTTGCCTTCTAAATTGATGATAGTAAATGTTTGTAAGAGTAAGTTTTTTTCATTACGGTCTTCGTTTTCGAGTAAACAGCGTGGAAACATAAAAATTGCAGAATTTCAGTCAGATTTTCGACGTGTTGGAACCGAGATATTCGAGTTTTAAAATTTATTCTCCCGTAAGACCCAACGCTGGGGCCAACTTTCAAAAATTGATCAAAAATACATTCTGTACAAAATATCAATTGATTTTTATGTGGACTTGTAGCCTATGTGCTGCACTATCCGCCAGTGGTAATAACTCGTTTTTCGATTTTACTGCCCTTCTGCCCGCTTTATTTTTTTATTACTTCCGGATTCTGATTCGCTAATGTACAAACTTCAGTTTCATGCACAATTCAGCTTGTAACCCCGCGACGCCCACAGAAGTAAAAATAAATTAAAGCTAGCACTCTACTATTTAGAGGTACTTGTTACATTTACTGGTGTTATAAATGAGCGAACTGCACCTCAGTCGGTTTTCATTGTCATGATATTAATATCAAAACCGGTAGAGCAATATTGAAACCCGACACACAAAATAAATATTTAGATATATTTTTTTTAGGAAATCAACAACACTGGAATCACTAGCCAATCATAAACCCTCATATGACCTTACCCACGGATTATTTTTCAATTATAAATATTCATGAGTAAACAGAAACAAAGCTGAATTAAATTTAAATAGAGCAAATATTTTCGAGCCATTTAAATTAATTTTAAAAAATCGTGGTGAATCGATCGAGTTAGTGTGTATAAAATTATTTATTTAGAAATAAATTGATGTAAAAACTATCTGAATAACTGATAGGTTTGGAGCATTTACGATTTATATTTAGTTTCAATTTCTATAGCCGAACAAGGTGGTATGGTCATAGGAAAAAGTGGATCATCACTCGCAAGTTTAACTTCATGATCGATACCTAACAGAAAGAGCGCAATTGTACTTGGAATGATTTATAATGCTTTAAATTGATGTCCCATATCTGATCACTGACCAGACCTATAAACATACATCAGTCCAGCTAAATACGAACATGGATGTAATATGTCCAATTGAATTTCGTCCACTGGCAGATCTGATTAGAGATACGATGATTTACGATTTGTGACGATTGACTAGGTTGGAATCATATATAGCATCAGTATAGTATTGTGAAAGAAATTTGCCGAATAGCGAGATATTCAAAGGGGAGGTCGAGAAATGCCAAGGAATTTACATTTAGGTGGAAAAATAGTGAAATTTCGTTGATTATATTTTTGAGAAAACTCTTTGATTCACTTGGCCACCTTACCTTTATATCTCTCGTTTATCGAAGGGATGTACTGTATTCGTGAAAAAGTCACCCTCAGAAATTTTCACGTTTCAGGCCATGTAAATTAGGAAAATTAAGGTCTTTCAATTCCGTCAATCTGTCTGCTGCTCTGTTGGTGCGATATCTAAAAAAAAACAATTTAAGACAGTCAAAGTTGGTAGGTAGTTGAGGATTGTATGGCCAGCGGAGAAATGGGAAGACTTTCCCTGGAAAATATAAAGGGAGCACTGCCTAAACTCTAAAGTGAATAAAATAATGAAGAAATATGACAGATGGCAATACTATTTGGTATAATGTTAACACAATTGACAAGGAGTCAATGAGTCGAAATTTTGGCCCAATTTTGGTACAAATGAGGAACGCAACCAGACCTCACCTCCTCCCAGTTTTGGAGGGTGCTGAACACGAATATCGGGGTAAAAAAAAGTTTTTATTCAGGGCAACCCATTCAAACGGCTAAAAGCCATCCCTTTTAACGGGTTTCGTACACCGACGTGCGACGGCAAGGATTTTAATGCTAACTAGGCACATGATAAAGGGCGAAGGTTAATGTCAGAGACACGACCGTCACCACCCTTGGGGGTTGAATCTACCCCATCAGGAAGTGGAAAAATGATAAAATATGTCTCTTCTCGTTGAAATTTTTACCACCACGTATTCGAGGATGCTAATGACGTATAAAATGCAAATGAGCAAAATCCACCCCCTTCGCGTGTATACTTTCATTAGTGCTCGGCGATACTTAGAGGGAAATGGATGAAAATTTAAAAGTAGTCGAACTATGTGGGAAGTGTGCCGGCCAGTGAAGTTTGGGGTAACTCTTAAGGATGGATTATGCCCTCTCAGGAGGTGGAAGACTGGTTTTACTCTTCCTTTACAAGTTTACCTCCGTTTACGAGGATGCTGATGACGAAAGTAATACTTTGGGATGAGTGTGACCCTTCCTACCCCCGTAAACGGATGAAACCTTCCCCTTTCAAATGTCTGGAAATGCTCATTTCGAGTATATTTTTCGTCATCAGCAGTCTCGAAAACGGAGGTGTAAACTGAAAAGAAGAGTAAAATCATTTTCCCACCTCCTGGGAGGGTAGAATCCACCCATAAGAGTTACCCCAAACTTCACTGGCGTTAACCCTTCCCGTCTAGTTCCACTACCATTAAATTTCCATATATTCCCCTCTAACTAAGTACTGCCCAGCACTAATGAAAGTATATACGCGAAAGGGGTGGGTCTTGCTCATTTGAGGAGTTACCAAGGGTGGAAGTCGCCTAAACGTATTTTATTCATCATTAGAATCCTCGAAAATGGGAGGGTAAAAGTTTCAACATGAATAGATACATTTTATCATTTTCCCACCTCCCGAGAGGGTAGATTCAACTCCCAAGGGTGGTTGCGGTCATGTCTCTGATATTATCTGCCCTTTATCATGGGGTTGATAAAATAAAATTGATATGTTACGTTGAAAAGTATACGTATATATTGTAATGACATCTGACTGAGACGATTCCGTTGTAGGGGTCCGTGTAAATTGGGGAAAATAGGTAGAGCAAGCTAAATAAGAATCCAGAAACTTCATTTTTGTCCTATATGCCAGGAACCAACGCCTCAAATTTTCTGATGACATCTGCTTCAAATATTATTAAAATCTGTGACCAGTTATTTCCTGTAGTGGAGGTAGTGAAGCAGTGATTTTATATTTATTATGTTATGTAATTTTATTTTGGATGTAAATTCGAGGATGTGCTGACTTATTTAGAATTCTGAACTAGCAATACTAGCCCTAGAGCTACGCTACAGTTAATTCTACTCTGAGAATAGTACAGTTCTACAAAGCTAATGTTCCTTTCCAGGCAAAATAGAAGTTTATAATTTAGAGGAGAAACAGTATATAATTAAATTTTATAACGTAAATAATACGGTGAGAATAACAGAACTATTTGGAGGAATAATGGAATGTGGTAATTTGTTTACAGTGCAAAGATTCGAAATTTTTAACAAAACGACAGTTGGAATTAGGCACTACAAAAACCAAAACAATATACAGGGTGTGCGGAGGTTTCTCTCGGGCCACTTTCTCATTCTCAACTCGCTGTAAAAGGTTATTTTACCGCGATACAGATAACATAATAAAAACACTCTCTTACAGCAAGCTAATATCGGTTTTGAAAAACTGGGCAAAAGATGGACACACTAATACAGGACGTTGAAACGAGAACACATCAATTACTGGTACAAAAAATCGACGGCGACGGAAACTGTCTATATGGAGCATTAAGCCACCAACTGGAGGGAGAAAATATAACATCACAGGCACATACCAATGCGACGAAAACCCTACGAAAACAAGTAGCTGATTATATCGAAAATCACTTAGACCACTTCATGCCATTCATGCAGGCATCCATCCATGAACTAGCACCCCGTTACAATAGATACAACTCTAATACGGGAAAAATAAATGCGTTCATTCGAGATCTGAGAAGAGAAGGTTTTTGGGGGGGGGCAGGAAACAATTGCAGCAACAGCAAATATGAAAAACAGGAGAATAATAGTACATCAAGAAGAAGGAGAGCATATAATCTTCCATCCTACTAACCAACAGGGAAGAGACAACACACCACTAGAGATAGTATATAGGAAGCACGGAAACGAAAGAAATCACTACGATAGCGTGATTATTGCACAAGAAAAACATGAAGCAGAACAACAAGAAGAAACATACGCTCGAACTGGGGCAATAACACCCCGCCCAGAATTGGAGGAAGCAACGCACATAAACATGTACCAAATATCACAAAGAACAGAGGAAGCCAACAGTCAAGAATTACAACACGATGACATCATCCTGGCGACATGGAATGTCAGAGGCTGCATAACGAGAGAGAAAAGAGAAAAAATCGATGAGGCTCTCATGATGGAACACATACACGTTGCATGCATACAAGAGACACACATGATAGACGGAACTGCAGTTACTCAAAACTACAAATGGCATCTAAGTGGAGGGGACAAAGAAAAAACCAGCAGAGGAGTCGCATGGGCAATAAGACGGAACACCCCTATCCAGATAAAGACAAGAAAAGTAAACGAAAACATAACCATGGCAGACTTACAAATTGGAAAGGAAAACATATGCATATTAGGAGTACATGTGCCCTCCGACAAACGGGCAGGACGAGTATTCAGACAGATCACCCAAGAGACTAGAAGAAATAGGAATAGAAAAATGAACATAATAATACTAGGAGACTTCAACGCGCATATAGGAAAGGACGACCAAACACATGAAGACAAGAATATCATAGGAAAAACCTTACTTCACACATGGACAAACGATAATGGAAGCTCGCTAAAAAACTTGGCACATCTGTTCGATCTAACAGTTAGAAACACATGGAGCAAGAACCTAACCTGCCTTAATACCTGGAGTAAAGGAAACATCAACTCTCAAATAGACCATATCCTAGTGGATAGAAAAATAAGGGACAGGGTCAAAAACATTAAGGCAAAACAAGCAACAAACGTCAAAACAGATCACAAAATATTATATGGAACACTAGTAATAAAGAAACAAGAAGCAAAAAAAAGATACAACGAAACATCAAATGACACATGGAACATCTCACTGCTACAGAACGAAGAAATAAAAAAGAAATACCAGGAGGAGATAGAAAAACAGTTAACAGGAAAAGAACTAAATTGGTCAACAATGGGTTTAAAAATGAAAATAGCGGCGAGGAAAACGTTGAAAAGGAACAAATCCCCTATGAGCCCAACAAGAAAAGACATGAAAAGAAATTACGAAAAACTAAAGAAAATGAAGGCCACAGGAAAACAGTATACACCGAACATAGACAAAAAGATAATAGAAGCGGGGAAAGAAAAAAGAGACGCAGAGAGGAGGCACGAACAGAAAAAATGCAGGGAATTCTTCGAAAACATAGAATCCACTCCAGCAGGACAGAGATTAAACCAAACTTTTAGACACCTTAAAACATACAGGAGAAACAACAATACGCAGCCAAGAAAATACATACCACTGCAGCATTGGGTCAGGAAACTAGAAGAAGGAAACGCGGAGAGAAGTCAAATAGAACCAATACAAGAAATGGACCACTGGCCACTGGGAAAGCCACCGTCAAAAGACGAACTACTAGAAATAATGGCCAGAGCTAAAAGAAACACGGCCCCGGGAATAGATAAAATAAATAACGAACTAGTATACTATGGACCGGACAACATAAAACAGCTAACCCTAGAAATCATCACCAACGCATGGACGGAAACCACACCCCTGCCTGAGGAGTGGAACACAACCATACAGATACCGCTCCCTAAAATCAAATCACCACAAAATGTGGACGATTACAGAAGAATAACACTCTGCAGTGTAGGGTACAAATACTACGCACAATTCCTCCTCAGAGAAATGGAAAAATACATCGGCGAACTACCAGATTATCAAACAGCATTTATCAAGGGTAGATCAACAGACGACCATATGTACACCACCAGACGGATCCTGGAAGAAAAGTGGAAAGAAGGAACAAAACTATATATAGTCTCAATTGACCTCCAAAAGGCATTTGATCCCATAAGGCATGAGGCTATAGTCAACACTTTGCTCAACAGGGGAGTACCGCACTACTTAATAAACAGAATAATAAAAGCATGCCTACACGAAAACACTGCAATACAATGGTTTGGACAGACGACCGAATCAAAAATGAAGAATATAGGAGTCAAACAAGGATGTCCCCTATCCCCCCGACTATTCACCACAGTCCTGGACCAAGTGATAGAAAGCACAATAAAGGAGAATCAGAATTTCAATGGAAACGATGGAACGATAAAGCCCCCCATCGTACTTGCATACGCCGACGATATACTCATCATCACCGAGGAAGAACAAGACATCGTTAAATTTCTAAGAAACATGACACCACATCTGGATTCCTCTGGAATGAAAATAAACTTCAAGAAGAGTCTTATAATGGTCCGAGACCAATTGACAAAAACAAGTCCAACAAGTGGGGAAGAATACAAAATAGGAGACTACACCCTGAGAACCACGAATAGAATGAAATACCTAGGAACATACCTAACGAATCAACTAAAAAGGAGGGAAACAGTAAGGGAAAGAATCAAAACAGCCTACAGAGTCACAAGAGCTCTACTACCCTTCATTGAGGACAACAAACCACCATGGTGCCTAACCAAAAAGATATACACGACCATCATAATGCCTACGATGATATATGGAGTCAAAAACGCAGCAACGACAAAGGCCAACAGAAGAAGCCTGAGAAGAGCTGAAAGGGACATTATCCAACTGCTAGCAAAAACAGGAAAACCACAAAAATGACAGAAAACGTCAACATTACTAGAGGGAAGAACAATAATCAAAAGAATAGAATCATACGCAATGAAATACTGGGGACACGTCCAAAGACGGGACTCGACACACCTACTAAAGAAAGCGCTGCGAATGAACAGCAACAAACTGAAAATAGGGAGGCCATGCTACACATGGATAACAACAATCGAGAGGATTATGAATAAGCTAGGAAAGGATTATACACACTGGGAAAAGCTGGCACAACAAAAAATGGAATACAATAAAGAAATATCAAGGATATACACACTGCCAGACTCAGAAACAGAAGAAACAGAAAACTCAGAAGTAGAATAGGAGAGAAGATGATCACAGACAGAAACTAAGAAGAAGCATATCACAAAAACCTGAAAGTGAAAAGAAGCACGAAAACCTAAAAGAAGCATCTCACAAACGCCTACACTTTCCATCCGATGAAGACAGAAGGAAAACAAGAAGAAACATCTCACAAACACCTACACGCTCCATCCTATACTCCTACCCCATGCGTCATGCGGCTCTCGCTGCTGACAACAAGCATGTCCAATGTCCAATCCAGCGTATGCAGCTGGTCCGGCGGTATATAAAAGCAGTGGGGGTTTGTTCTGGCACACGGTGGGATGATCGGTGGGCGATCGGGCTGCGTGGTGGAACAAATCTCCCTGCACCGGAATTGGCAGCAATGCCCACCTTACGCTGGCAAATCAATCAATCAATCAATCAATCAGCACAGATGTATTTCACTAACAAGGAGCCACTTATCACTGCAGATTTACTTGTTAGTTTAGAGAAAACAATGCAACATATTTAACAAATCCAAAGTGGCCAAATAAATGAAAGATTCTTATTTTCAAATAGAACAGTAGTACTAATCATTATTACTAGTAAAACGGAATTGAAGGGCCGCGCGCTACCGTAATACCTCCATAACGAGCAAGAATCACTTAGTTTAACTTCTCCAAACATTATTAGGTGTTCACAATGTTCGTATTTGGTTGAACCGATCTGTATATTCACTATCCACTATGATTGGAAAATTCACTTCTCTTTCAGGACTAGCCATCTTATATTATTCCCATTAATGTATTCAGTGGACAAATCCCACGGAAATGATTACTGATACAATTATATCTAAGAACATTAGGCGCCGAATAAATTTACTAGGATATGAAAACACCAAACGTCCTAAAATATGCAATATTTATTCATGTTTGCTAGCCACGGACACAAATTAATTTTCACACAAAATCGATCCAAATTAAATAAACAATTTCTACTATGAACACGTTCCCAATCAACTCAATATTCAAATAATTTTAACGTTTCGAAAAATGTTTATTGTACTTGAAGTTCGATAAGCGATTTCACTTTGTATTTGTTTAGTTATGCATATAATTTATAATTGAAAAATAATCTACAATCATAATGGAGGTTCGATCAACAACAATTCTCGTGTCTGTTTTCTTTAAATAAAAAATATCCAAACATTTATTGTTTGTGTGGGATATTTAATTTTGATGGACCGCTTTGGCCACATGAATTTTACATTAGCTTCGCCGAGCTGTTTCTATTTTCAATGCGATATAATACTCCACTGACAGGATAAAACGCGACATGAGTAGTTCAAACAAAATAAATGGCCAATTTCAAATCTATATTGCAGAATGAAAAATGTTGGTCCGATCCAAGAGCATTTCAGGAGATATTTTAACCAGGTGTCCGACATAAAACTTCAATAAATTGCTGCACATATTTTACAAATAACTCGTTGTAATCAAGATACTAGCAGCAAAAATTTAAGTCAACCAGATGTCAAGATTCTGATCAGTTTAAAGTTACACTTTATTAAAAGGCCATGACGCGCCAACATAAGGTGTGTATGAAAATCGCTCAATTGGGTTTTTCCTTTATTTGGATTTTTTAAAAACCCTTGTTGAAAAAAATGGAAAAGGTCAGAAAATCATGAATTATTCGGCTCTATTGTGTCCCACATTAAATGTAGCTAGCTCTAAAAAAAGAAAAGGTGGTAAAATTTTGCGTAAAACAACAAAAAATATGTTCTAGTTCCCTAAATAGTAGGCGAGACAGTGATGAATTTTCTTTGTTTGAGTTTTGATTTCTACTGTGGATTATGGATTTTTAGAAGGAAATCAATACAAATTATTTTTACCGATAAACGATCATCGATTCTAGGAAAAAAATGTTCAATGTTCATCCTTTTCTGTAATTACTTTTGTTAAACAATATCAATAACTGCTTTTGTTGAGTAACAATAAATATGATTGATAAATAACGTGTAAACACGTTGATAACAGCGACACACTTGATCAACTGCGACGTCTAAGAAAGTTGGGGCGCTAGTAGTTCTCTGTCCTAATATTGGCGTTGGGCCACTTACCAAGTAAAATAATATTATTGCATAGATTGTCTATAATTGTTTAGTCTTCGGGTATTTTACCACTTCAGCAAAAAGATTTAAAAATTGTGTGAAAAAAAGTTTCTCATTAGTCAAATATTAATAATTCAGTATATCAGATTAAGAGGCCGAGTATACTACAAACTGTGTAATAAATAGTAAATTGCACATTTCATAAAATCCTAACTTAAAGTGATTTTAAAATTAAAACGCGGGCATACGAGCTATAATTACCATAATGCAGTCATGACAGAGCAATTCCACTTAATAGAAAAAAAGATCATGCACTGCAGGATGTGGAAATACCTTTCAATCATCTGGACTGATGAGGACGGAGTTCACGCCTGGCAGAAACTGAACACATGTCCGGCACGCGTGGGCCTTCGGAATGCTTGGAATTTCATTAAGATCTGTTTTCGGACAGCAATTATGGCTATAAATTAATCTATTACCGTCATTGTTTTTTAGAATTTATATTCGAACGACCACCACTGCGGTTTGTATTATTTGTCCAGAGTCCCGACGCAGACCACTACAAGTAATTATACGCGGGTCGGGTATTTTAAGTATGTAGTATATGAAATGCACATGTACATTTCTCAATTTAATTGTGTTAGTTGTTAGTACACGCAAGCAGACGCTGTGATGACAATTCTGTTATAAGCTGGACTCAAGTATAGTCCAATGATTATAAAGATTTCCATAACAAAAAATGTTATCTGAGATTTTCCTTCAGTTAACAGTTACTGATGGAAAATCTCAGATAACACTGGACAACGCGGACAAAACTAGAAACATCAGTTCTGGGGGTACCGAAAAAACTACCCCTTATTTATTTATTTAAGCCTTATTTTACTGATAACACGTTAACCGTTGAAGATATAAAAAAATTGCTCATCATAAAAAAGGAAGCTTGACTAATTGCCTAAAAGAGAGTCCTTTCTAATTTTCTTGAATTGACATGGTTTTTGAGAAAATCGATATTGAAAAAAAATGTAAAATTTGTATTTTTAATGCACACGAATTTTGGTTTATTCGGTTTTTCGCGCGGCCTATATTGAATTGCTCGAAAATCAAACAAGCTAGGAAGTAAAATCAAAATGGGTTTTTAAGGGGATATAAAATACTCTTTTGTGTTTCCATTTTTGATGGCTATTGATATTTATTAGTATATAAAAATAACAATATAATATAGTTACCTCTTGATTTATTGCACTTTTAACTATTCACAGGCCCATAAAAAATAACTGACTTTTACATAATAGTACAGGCAAATTAGCGATTTAGGGTAACAAAAATTAATAAAAGGATCATCTCTGGGATTTACGAATGTAATCATATGGAGAATGAGATGATGCATTCTTTGCACTTCCAAGCTCCGGGAAAATTAAAAAAAAATTTGGAAAAACTTTTTGAGTTTCGGTTGTTTTGCTCTAGCGGCCAAAATAATGAAAATAGAGAAAAGGGTTCCTAACAAAAGTTGTAGCTCGTCTCTTTCTCTACAAAAAAGGTCTTTACAAAAGTTTGTCTTACTTAAGCCGTTTAGAAAATAAATCGAGTTTTCCACTTATAATTTTAGCCGCTTCGAAATGCGCGAAAAATGAGAATTCTCCGGGAGTTTCGTACGACCGGGCTCATCGATCGATAATTGTTACTATTCAGAGCCCCTAAAAAAATGAAAATAACAAAAAATGTAGAGAAAAGTCTCAGCGTTAATGTGGAACTAATCACAAAATTCATAAAAATGTTTATCATAGAGAAAAAGTGTCCGAAGATGGCTTAGTAAACTTTGTACAGTTGATCCACAGATTTATTCATATCTTTGCCGGAAGTCGTTAGAATGATAATTCATTTTGCTTATATGTTCTCATATAATGATATATTAATCCTATTAATATTTTACTGCAATTACTTTTGTTGGAAAAATATGCCTTGCGAATCTTGCGATTAAAGTGATCAATCACCTCCAAATTTTTGAGTTCAATTGGCTATATCTTAATTAATAATAATAGCACAGTCTTAATTTTTGGATTATAAGTACAATCAAACATATTCTTTCGAATGATTTTAGAATTTTTTATATGCGTGCAGTACTTTTTGAATTTGTCTACATTATTCATACACGTTCAGAAAATGTACAATTATACAGTAAAACATATACAACTTATTTGTTTCTTAACATTCTTCAATGAAATTTTCAATAAATATAGATTGAAGTACGTGGAATCGACTCCATGCAGTGAGGAAGCACCCATTATTACGGGAGAAATAGGCAGGATGCATAAAACTCAAATGAATAAATCAACTGTATAAAGTTTACTAAGTCATCTTCTAACAACTTTTTCTCTATGATAGAAATTTGTATGAATTTTGTGATTAGTTCCACATTAAAGCTGAGACTTTTCTCTACATTTCATGCTGTTTTCATTTTTTTCAGCAGCTCTGAATAGTAAGAATTATCGATCGATGTGTCCGGTAGTACGAAACTCCCAGAGAATTCTCATTTTCCGCGCATTTCGGAGCGGCTCAAAACTATAAGTGGAAAACTGGATTTATCTCCTAAACGGCTTAAGTAAGACAAAAATTTGTAAACACCTTTTTGTAGAGAAAGAGACGAGCTACAACTTCTGTTTTTTGTCTAATTTCATTATTCATTATTTTAGCCGCTAGAGAAAGATACCAAAAATCAAAAAGTTTTCCAAATTTTTTTGAAATTTCCCGGAACTTGGAAGTGCAAAGAATGCATCATTCCTTTCAACGGGTTATTACCTACCTAAATCCCGGAGATGATCCTTTTATTAATGTTTGCGAGGTTTTTACAAAATTTTGTCTTCATTGCCTGTACTATAAGTTATAATAAGAATTAAAATATTCACATTTACAAATTTACCAGCATGTTGATAATAGACTATTCATACGCTGAACAACGAGCTGGACAATAATTAGACAAATGAATTAAACATTTTTAAAATCAACCAAGTTATGATTAAACCAAAGGAGCATATAACCCCTCTCATATATGAAAGAATTGACTTTTTTTTTTTGGTATAAAAAGAAGCATATATTGGTAAAGTCACTTTAGTTTTAATCACCACCAGATGGTACGATGGTTGAAGAAATGCGCCAACAGTGCAAGTTTCCGTTCCTGTCATCTGTATTCTTCATCAGATCTCATATTCGCAGGTGCTAGTATTGTCTACAAGGGATCCAAGATACACTTGTATACTACATTACAATCACCTATTCTTAGCGTATCTGGACGATTCTGATTTGCTCAAAAAACTATCATAATTGTCGTTTTGTATGAATTTACACTTACACCGTACTCAGAGCTTAATATTCGAAGGTTGTCCAACAAGTGTATGAGCTCATTCCCACTTATTGCAACTATCTATCATCTGCAAATCTCAAACCAGTAATCATAGTTTCGCCTACATCTACACGACCCTGTCAGTCCTTTAGCACATCTATAGTGAACATATATGTTCAAAAGGATTCTCATTAACATTCATTTATACCTACTTCCTAACAAAACAAATAAGCAATACAGTATGGTGCGAACAATTTTAAATTTGGATGAGATAAGGGGCAAGGAAATACCAAGTAAATTAAATAAGATTTCTCTGAGATTTATGTTTATTTTAGGAAACAATTAACTGTGCACTTTAAAAAATTCAACAAGTACACTCCGAATGAACACGTAAGTATCTCAATTATAGCAGCTATTTATAATTGCAATCACAAAGTTTCTCTGCACGCTTGGCATAATTAAAAGACAACATTAAGCAATTTTAGTAAGAAATAACTAGAACTGGAGTCTATTTTTAGCTTTTGCAAACGAGGATTGTTTGATGTACTTACTAATGTGAAATATACTATTTATAAATATTATATTACAACTTCTGCCCACAGTCCCATAAATACCTATAATTGAAAATTACTTCAGAGAATAGTGCAAATAATAACAGAGGCTAAGGGTAGGTACACACTAAAAAGCATTATTTTGAAGAAAATCTTATATTGAAACATATTCTTTATAGGATTTTGCAATCATCAGAAAAAATAACTATCTATTAGAACTAAAAGAAAAGCTATGTGTAAAAATATTAATGAAATTTTTGCATTCTTTCGATACCTGACTTCTGGTTGTGCTAGCAAATTAAAATTTATTAAATGTATTTGTATAATTTCTTAATTGAATGAGAATTTTCAAATAAAAAACTATACAAATTCATTTAAGAAACTTTAATTTGCTAGCATAACCAGAAGTCAGGTTATCGAAAGAATGAAAAGATTTCATTAATATTTTTACACATAGCTTTTCTGTTCGTTCCGATCGATAGCTATTTTTCTCTGATGTTTGCAAAATCCTATAAATAATATGTTTCAATACAATTAAAGCAAACAAATAATAATTCACTTTTAAACAAGAAAATCTTGTTTGTATATTCGCAAATAAAAAAAAATCCTGTAAGACAAATACTTTTGTAGCCAGAAATAAATAAGTTGGTAATAAATAAGTACATTTAATTACGACAAACCGTATTTGCTTTATATAAGTTTTTTTTAACTGCGTATAAATAATCAAAATTTTCTTGATTCAAAACAATCGGTTTTAATTGTGTGGTTAATTAAATAAAAAAATAAGGTTTATGTTCCTCATTTATTTCAAACAACTTATTAACAAGACGGGGACTCAGCAAGTGTTGTTAGTATAAAGAACTACTTATAGCTTAGCTTAGTCATAGAAGATTAAGCAAGCTAATTATAGAATTGTACATTCTATAGGATACTCTTTGCGGTTTTATCGTAAATAAATAAAGTTAGGTTATGTTAGTGAGTGACCTGGGCCGTGTCTATTGCGAGATGAATTAAGCAACCAAGTATTTGTGACAAACTCATTACTTTTAAGTTTATAGACATTATTGGAATTTATGTGTACTTAGTCGGTATTGTATGTATTGTAACTTTTTTATTTATTGATCAATTCTATTCAAAAGCAATGGCGTTCTTCCATTAGTTAACACTAACTTACTGATCAAATTTCAATATGATTGGACTTTCGTTCTTAAGTTATTGCCCCTAGTAGCACAACATATTGGACCAATATATGAATATTCGTCCTATATTCATATATTGGTCTTATATGGATTATATATTGGTGCAACATTGGTGCTACTAGGGTGTGCTTATTATAAACGTGACGAACGGAGACAGAAAGACGGACGGACGGACGGACGGGCGGACAGACGAACGGACATTTTGAAAATTGTTCAGAATTCGATCACCAACACAGTGATATGAATTTTTTTTTCTCAACGAGCGATAATACCGGTTTTAAAAATATGCCGATCAAATACAATATACTCTTCGTTTTGTATTTACGGAACACTGTTTTAGCACTATTTAAATGTTTACAAAATAATCATGAACGATACATTTTTAAGTAGTAATTAATATACCAACAGCAAATTGGGGTCCTTTCAAAATAAACATAAGATAATTCGGAAATAAATCCATGATTGTTACGAAGAATAGACCATGTGAGGTAATAAATTGGAACATAACATGAAATACTTAGCAACAATTTCTAATTACATCTAGCATGTCCACGGATTCCGATCGGAAGAGGAAACATTTTTTTATTTGTAAGTTTACGAGGAAAAGTAACTCTTTATAATACGCCTGTTCTTTTATGATTATGAAAGTCAGATTTCCAAAGTTTGTATGTAGGGTGCTAAATATTTGCAAAAATTTGAAAAATTACAAAGAATGAAATACCTTTATTTCCACAAATGTTGAGATTGATATTAAAGAAAAATGTTATATGAATTAAAATCTATATAGTTAATTATGCAATCTTTACCACCTACAGCAAATTTATTTTTGTTTTCTTAATGATTTACGTTCTTGGAATTCGTTTTTGACCATCTTATTGAAATCTAATCTAACATGCATCAACAATATTTATTTTTATGTTATTATACTTGCCATTAGAAAATATTTTCCCAAAAAGGATAAGAAAGAAACAAAAAGTATTTAAGTATTGTTAAATGTTATGGTTTGGGGGAGGATATTCTATAGAGGTGTCACACGAAAATTTCATGGTCCTTGATGTCTTCACCACCTGGGAGCCCTGATCTGAGTATTGTATATTTTTGCTTATGAAATATTTTTAAATTGTCATATTTCAAAATAGTAATAAAAATAAAAGCACTTCATTCTTTTTAGTTATTCATATTACTTCCTCATCCACGTAGTGGCGCGGAAGTGTAGTAATCGTAAAAAAAAATAAAAAACTTGTTTTCTTGAAATAGATTTAGAATGTTACGAAACGTCGAGATTTGAAATTTGAGGGGAAAAAATTCTGTCTGTCTGTCTGTCTAACTTTGTTCTTGTCCGCACGTTTACTCTGGAACGGTTAACATATTGACTTGTAATGTTATACACGTATGTATTATAAGAAAATCCGGAACTGGATTGTTTTTTGAACATATCTGGCGAAGGGTTGGAGGGCAAATAGAGGTAAATATGGGAAAATAAGTACAGCAAGCTGGTAAGAGTTCAGAAACTTGGGATTTGTTGTATATACTAGAAGCGAAGGCCTCAAATTTATTTATCATATGTTTCAACCCCTCCACCACCCCTACTCCATTATTAAAGGGGCTGAAAAAATTTAATTAAGATATTGACTTGAAATCTAGTACACTTATGTATTATAACGACACATGGACCTAGATTATATATTGAGATGATTCCGCTAAAGGGGTGGGGTGTGGAGGGTAGGTAGAGGTAACTAAGGGAAAATGAATGGAGCAAACTAATAAGAGTCCAGAAACTTCATTTTTTGAGTATATGCTAGAAACCAACGCCTCGATGTTGTTATAACATTCGCCTCAAATATTAAAATTCTGTGACCAATTATTTCTACATACTAGAGTCAAGATACAGTCAAGACGATTTCCTATAAGAGAGTTGGATGGAAAATTTGGATGTGGAAGTAGTGATTCCTTAGGCAGAGGTTTTTTTGCTAATAATTGGCACACGTAAATATAAGAAAATAGTGTTATTTTCGGACTTTTCATAAAAAGCAGGTATCTTTATAAATAATGTCTTTTCCTCGTAAACTTAAAAATAAAAGGTTATCGGTTTCCGTTTTCCTAATTTAATCCGTGGACAGACTGTAGATACGAAATTACAGCAAGTAACCCTGATATACGACTACATGCCCAACATTATTTTCTCCGTCAAATAGTTATTTAGGTTCAGCGTCAATAGGGCAACCAATTTAGCCTGTGATTTAAAAAAAACCTGGAATGAATTACAAAAAAATATAACATTTTGTCCCCTACTATGAAGCCGGCAAGAGTGTTTAAATTGCAAAAAATAAATCCGATTTTTACCATCGGGCCACTTTAATAGCCTATATCTCGGAAACGGGAGCTCGTTCTCGTTTGATTGCTTACAATAAGAGGACATCTCGAGCCTCCATAGTAGCTAGTTTCCGACGATCTACTATGGACGAGCGGGCCCGTATAGCTCGAGAAGCAATATCCTCAGACCTCTCACTTTGACGGCCCATACCTCCCGTACCCTACATCATCGGATGGTAAATTTAATTTGCAATCGATCTAGGCCAAAAAAGTGGGGTCAATTTTGTCTGGAAAAAGTTAGGGCGTTTTAAGCGGAAAAGGGTTGAAATCGCGCTAATTATGTGAAAAGTCAAGATACCGGCAAAAATCTGAAAAAATTCACGGGTGCGTAGGAACAAGAGGGAAATCGAATGGCGCAAACCGCACCTAAATATCTGCTTCCATTCTCGAGATAGGGGATAGGGCCTCCGGAAGCGCGAAAATAATCCGATTTTTACCTTCCGGAGGGATCATATCTCGGCACGTAGTGGCACTCGGTTTGCGCCATTCGATTTCTCGTTCAATTTTCCATAACGAAAAATATTATCGAGCCCCTGTGAGCCTTAGTTTGGGCAATATGGCCCTCGAAGCTGGGCCGTGTCGCTCGAGAAGCGAAATCCTGGGACCTTTCACTTTGGCGGCCCACATCAAGCGTCCGGGGCAGTGTAAGATATTCACGCCTGACATCATCGGATTGGAAATTTTAATTACAATCGATCTAGCTGAAAAAAGGGGGGTCAAATTTATCTCGAAAAAGTTATAGCGGTTTATGTGGAGAGGTGTCGAATTAGTATGTCTTGCAATTTAAATAATCTTGCCAGTTTCGCAAGAGGGCGCAAAATTTTACATTTTTTTCTTACGTGAACATACAACTTTCATCAAAGTTTGAAATGTTTTGTAATTAATTCCAGTTTGTTGTTTAAAATGACTGGCCTACAACAGTTAGATAGAATGACGGAATCGAAATACCTTAATTGTCGTAGTCTACGTAGTGACTACTCTTCGATAAGCGAGGCAAATAAAAAAAAATGTTAGGACTTTTCATTTTTGACACTATTTGCAGTTAGTGTTATTACAATAATAAAGAAAGAACAATGAAACTGAGGACGATATGAAGAATATTTTGTATAAAAAAGTGACTCTTTGTAGAATTAGTGATTTCACGGTATGTCCAAAAGAAGGGTACAAAATGTGGCATCATGCAGATTCATTGAATAGAATTGTAAAACTGGGTAAACGAAAATGGGTATAAAGTCCAGATTTTTTTATTTAGAGATGCCTAGAGTCGTCTACTTGAACTCGTCAACTCACTATATTTCTTCACATTGTTCACAGTTATTCTGATGACGTTGAAAAATTCACTTATGAATAAACAAAGATATCATTTGCTGGGGTTATTTATATATGAATAAACAATTTCTCTGCAGACTTGGCATAATTCGAAGACAACTTCTAGCAATTCGTAGAAGTTCTTTCTATTTTTAGCACGCTCGGAAAAAGAGGATTACTGGAATGCAAGCATTAGTACAATTAATTATACTTAAACGTTATAATACCGCACAGCAACAAAGTCTCCCAAGTGAAAAAGTATATTTTATGCATGAGTTATTGGTAGAGAAGCTAAAAATCATTTTATATTGCGTCAAATCTAAAAAACAAAAAGAATATAAAAAGGCCAAGAACGAAAAGTAACAAGCTAACCATTATACTCTTCGTCGATTTATTGCACTTTTTATATCACTGTTGCACATTTTATAGGATACTCTTCGCAGTTTTTTTTTTGTAAATAATATTAGTTTTAGACATTTTTAGTTTAATTACAGAACTTTTTTTTGTTTGAAAAATTAATAAATTTTTTATTTATTCATGGATTTTGTTAAAAAACAATAGGGTTCTTCCGCTAGCTAACTCTACCATACTGTCCAAATACAATCGGACCTTTCGTTCTTAATTTATCATACTTACAAAAAAAACACGTGGCGGGCAGACAGACAGACGAACGGACGGACATTTTGAGGAGTTGTACAGAATTCGATCACAAACACAGTGACATGAACATTTTTTCTCTCCGAGCAATATTACCGGTTTTAGAAATGTGCCGATCGAATGTACTAAATTGCTTAAAAGAACTGGAGAACTGGAATGAAAAATGCCTTTATTTTAGATTTCTTATTTTTTTAGCATAATCTGATATGATATAGAAGGGGTGAACAGTTTCAAAGAAAAATAAACTAAACTCAATAATATTTACATGCATTAGAATACGACACTGTCGGGGTCAAGGTCAAGTGCTGGGGTCATCATGCCTGGGCCACATATCCATCAATAATATTTAGTATAAACAGCAGTTAAGCTTATTAATTGTTGCACATTCTATAGAATACTCTTCGCAGTTTTTTTGTCAATAATTTTAGTTTTAGACACATTTACAAACAACAAAAAATGTACTTTGTTTTAATATAAATAATTAATAACGTTTTTATTTATTGATCAATTTTCCTCGACAACGATAGACTTCTTCCATTAGCTAACATTAATTTACTGTCCAGATTTCAATACAATCAGTAATTCTTTCGTTCTTACAAGGAACGTGGCCGATGTACAGACCGAAGGGCAAACAGACACAGAGACATACGGGCGGGCATTTTGAAACTTGTTCACAATTCGATAACCAACATAATGATATGAAAATTTTTGTATTTGCGAAGAGTATAATAGGTAATTATACAAAATCAAAAATATATAGTGTTGTGTTGTTTGTATGTACCCTATTTTTAACTAATAATATAACCCAGATTTAAATTCTAGATTTAGAAAGGAGGAGCTGGCTGACTGACCCTGACCACCGCAACCTGTTTGTTTTCCTTAGAGCCACTTGTCCAGCCTTGTCCTTTGTATCAGGCTCTACAGCCTTGATAAATGTACCCTTAGTACAGCTATCAGCTCTTGATTATTCCTCGCCAAGTAGTTGGAATCTGAGCTTAGCTAGGCCTTCAGATGGCACAGTACATGGACTGGGCCTCTGCTCTGCCTCTTGACAGAATCTGCATGACCCATTAAACTCAAATGTCTATTAAGTCAGCAGTGTCCGCATAGAAGACACACTACTATTCTAACGACTTTTCTATTTGTCCGATCGTTCTTTAATGAACTCATCAGTCTGTCTCTGTAGTGTACTGGGAAACTTTCCACCAATCGAGAGATTAAGGTTGTACATATTTATCAATTGATGCCAGTATGCAGAGCATACACTGCAAAAAGGTTCGGGTAGGGCTTAGACGCGCCTTCTATGGCCAGCTCATCAGCCTTTATATTTTCTTGGCATCATTTGCGCCCTGGTACCCACGCCAGCGTCCCATACTAGTGTCTCGATTCAACCTGCATGGAACCGATTGCTTTTAGCGCATCTTGATTATTGGAAAAATGGCAATCAAGTAGAACAGCCCCTTACCTAATAATTTCCTCGCAACCACTGTATTGTGGCCATTACAGCCTGAAACACTGTGTTGTGTCTTTCTAGACTTATCAGGATTTTTTATTTTTGGCCTTATTCCATAAATCAACCTGGAAGTCCCACATTATTTATAACGTCAAGTTAAAGTAAGTATTACGTATCAATGTTAGGTAATGAATGAATAAGTTCATCGGGCTCTTTCCTCACCGCCCAGCTGAGTTACCGAAAACTGCTTGTCTCAGCACCCAGTTTCTTATAGATAAATGTGGTCACTAGTGGAGCCAACAACAGGTTAACAGAAAAATAAAAGAATTTGTAATCGATATGAAAATAGATTGGTTTACATTTTTTATCGATTCCCAATCCCATTCGTATGTTTTTTATGTTTGTTCAATTATTTCACTAGATTGGCTTAAGAGATTTCTGTGAAAACTTTTGCAAAGTGTAGGGTACAGCTCGACCGCAGCCCCATTATAGTTCCTTCAAGCTACGTCTAGTGTAAAATGTGCAAAAACTGAAAAAGCTCTGCACCGTAAATATGGCGGCTGCGCCAGTGTCAAAATTAAAATTTTATTCGAATTGCATGAAAATCGGTAGTCACTTGTTACGGGTATACCTGATAATAAAGAAGATGTCAAAAGTTTAAAATCAAAATTGGCGAATTCAATAACGAATGCTACTGCCAAAATTGCAACATACTTTAAATGTACATGAAAGATACCTATATGGAAATTTCAAAATTCTTTAATAACGAGACATATTAAAACTTACAAATTAAAACGACGGACATTTTCTTTCTCTATGTTAACACCAAATAAGGCACAAGGTAGGAAACATTTTTGGAAAACAAAATCAAACCTTCGAAAAAAACGTCACTAAAATTATGTCGCCCGGTTAATTGAACCTTATTGCAGCCTTTCAGCGGACTTCACTGGACAATAAAATATAGTTTACAGTTCATATATTAAATTATGTTGTGACGTTTTATTCGTGCGTCACGCTCTGGCACTCGAGCTTTGTGCTGTCGGTGAACGGTAAGCTCGGGCGCCACCTTTACAGTTTTTTACGTGGTGTAAAGGTCCCACACTAGCCTCCTAACGCAGCCTGTTGCAGTAGGGCTGGGATAGCTACAGTGAAGAAACGGTATGTCCAGAGGGTCTAGGGATAGTAGACTTCACACATACACAGTAAAAAACATGGTTTAGGTTAGATATAAAATGTATTTATTGTCCTTTAAACCTACTATTTACAATACTTATTATTTATACCTTTAACTATACAAAGCACCAAAAGGTTAAAATTGGAAGCTAGGCTACGGTGATATCGTTCTACCTACAGTGACACAGGCGGTTAAACGGTTACAGTAATGAGGCAATGAGCAAGAGGGGGGGCAGAAGTGCAGGGGTTACAATACAGTCGGTACGGTACGGTTACCAGGCGGGAGGAAGCAATATTCAATAGTTCATGCGATACAATTTATACAAGAATACTTTATTCGTAACTTGGCTAGTGTTCAGTGCCCCAACACTAAAAGTACTAATATAATACTACACTGGTCGGGAGTACGGACGGTATTTTGGGTGTCCAGAGGGCCAGCGTGACTGACTGGGCGAATAACTATCCCAGAGGGGAGATCACGGGACCCACTTTCTACCAAAAATCCCCCAGTAATAACAACAAGTGCTAATATAACAAAATACACTGGTCGGCAGTGCGGACGGTATTTTGGGTGTCCAGAGGGCCAGCGTGACTGACTGGGCGAATAACTATCCCAGAGGGGAGATCACGGGACCCACTTTCTACCAAAAATCCCCCAGCAATAACAACAAGTGCCAATATAACAAAATACACTGGTCGGCAGTACGGACGGTATTTTGGGTGTCCAGAGGACCAGCGTGACTGACTGGGCGAATAACTATCCCAGAGGGGAGATCACGGGACCCACTTTCTACCAAAAATCCCCCAGTAATAACAACAAGTGCTAATATAGCGAAATACACTGGTCGGCAGTACGGACAGTATTTTGGGTGTCCAGAGGGCCAGCGTGACTGACTGGGCGAATAACTATCCCAGAGGGAAAATCACGGGACCCACCTTTTACCCAAAAACTCCCAGTAATAACGACTGGTACACAGGGAATGCTTCCCTTCACAAAATACCCCTTTTATCTGAAAAATAAAACAAAATATAATTTATAATTATGGCACTTTGCACCAGCCAAGTTGCTTACCAAAGTTTCAGCTACTTACTTCCTTGCCGGTGGTTTCCTTGGATCGGCGGGTCGGTATCGGTTTAATTTCGTATTTCCTCCTTACTTCGCGTTGTATCTACAATGTAGACAACTGAGCGAAGTGACTACAGTAGGCCAATGCCGGTGTCTTGTCTCGGTGGAATCAAATATTGTCAATAGTGCGAACTAGCGCTACCTAGCGGATTAACTCATACTTACTAATTAAATATTTCTAAGTAAATAATCAAATTACAACAATATTTATGATTTGTCCCTACAGTATAAAATCTTAATATTCTAAATACAAACATAAACGGCGGTTTGTGTTGCAATTTCCATATTAAAAATTACACTTTGTACCTGCAGTATAAAATCTTAATATTCTAAATATAAAAATAAACGGCGGTTTGTGTTGCAATTTCCATATTAAAAAATGCTTCGTTACATCCCCCTCTTACTTCGTTAAAAAAAAATAATAAAATGCAATTGCCATTATTTTTTTCCTTGTGTCCTCTTGTTCCTAAAAAAAAAGAAACAACAGATTCCTATAACGGTCCCTATCTGATCAGAAGGCGCTTGCCCCCCGACGGTTAGATAAACTTTATTTGGAGGCAAGTACACCTTTTACAAAATCAAAGATACTAAAAAAAACTTTATTTACATTTAATCAAGAAATGCAAAAAAAAGAAACTAAACTGGACAGGCTCCTCTTCTACCATGGCTTATAATTCCATTTTCAGGTATTGAGGAATTTTCCTAAAACAAAAGAAATTAACGGTAATTCTGATTGGTGGCGGTTAACGGATCATCTACGGCCGAGCTGGTCTCCTGGAGGCTCTCTTCTTAGCCTTTCTCCAGATGGCAGTAGTGAACGGTTTATCATTGACAGAAGAATACGATTTCAGATCCCCGTTGTGGAACCTAGTGATCTTCTTTCCGGTATTAGACTTAAAGTTGTGGACAACTTTTGAAACGTCATCGGTATACGGTCCCGAATGTTTCGGTTCCAGTTTCGATGAAAAACCCTTGCGAGCGGTACGGACTGTTTTCCATGGTTGCTTGCTGACTGACGGTTGCACGGTTCCTGTTGTCTGCCGTTGCAAGACTTTGCATCGCTGACATTGCATGCAGCTGCGTACATATCTGGCGATGTCACGGAACATTCCTGGCCAGTAATACTTCTTTGAGATACGTGCAATGGTTTTGGCGATCCCCATGTGTCCAGCGGACGGAGCATCATGGTTCTCTTGCAGGACGGTGCGGCGGAGCGCTGTGGGAACACGTATTTTCCATGGGTCTGACAGATCTGGTTTGCTGGAATCCCCAAAGTGGCGGAACTGCCGATTATTACGTATGCAGTAATTCGGAAATCCATTTGGGCTTCGGGCAACTTCTGTCTTCTTTGGTTGGTAAAACGAAAGGCTCGGCGGTTTTATTATCTCATTGGATAGTGTTTCATCAATCTTATTGATTACTTCCTGCCTCTTTGAGTTCTGCGGACGGTACCTTCGCTTGCGCCGTTTAGGCGGTGAGAGGCGGGTATGAGGTTGAGCCGACTTCGTGGTTTCAGATGTGTTCTGAAAGATTGGCAATTCAGTATCCTGGCGTTCCTGAAGTTTCGCTTCCTTGCTCTGGGATAGAGTTAAAGCTATTCCTCCCAACGGACTGTTGCCGAGCGGTGATGAGATGGGATGGCGGTTCAAGAAAACGGTGGCGGTGATCAGATCTATCTGGAAATCTTTTGTACTTAGGATGTCCATCCCTAGTATAATATCGGAGGATAGGTTGCCCAGATAGAATAGGCGCTCAGAAAAAGGAGTTTCGTTTATCGCAAACTCTAAATCGTAAGCCTTGTAGACGGTTACCAGTTTCCCATCGGCTAACTGGGCAGACTGAGCAGATATGTCGATCGGTGATATTCCTAGTTGGAGACAGAAGTCTTTCATTCGGTTTCCCACATAGGAACTCATGGAGCCGGTATCAACTAAGGCCGAAAAGGTGCTGCCATACATGGTTACATGTATGTGCGGCCGGTTGTCTCGGTGGACGGTATTTTCCTGGTGGGTAGTAGTGTGGAACTGGTCTAACCTCGTGGCCGGACAGCTCCGGTCTAGCTTTCTCGCCTTGCGGCACCGACAGTCTCGTGACATTGTACCTTGTTGACCACAATGCGAACAAAAGAGTACCGGCGGAAAATGGCATTGGTTACGGAAATGTCCTGTTCTCCCACATCTCCAGCAGATATTTCCTCGGTTGATGGGAGTTGCGGTGACGGAAGTCGATGGCCTACTCTCGTAGCTAGCCTCTTGGCTAACAGGTGGAGTTTTGTCCATCGGTCTTTGGGAATCCTGCGATGTTTCTGTAGCCATAACCGCAGTTCGATCCATTCGAGACAGTGGTGGCGGTTGGTTACTACTTGCAGGCGGTGACGGCGGTCGGTAATTACTTACAGGTGGTGGTGACGGTCGGTTATCACCCGTAAGTGGTGGCAGCCGATGAGTAATGCTTGCAGGCTGTCGATTTGCGGATAAGTACGGCGCAGCGGTGCTTGTTCGATAGACTTGCTGCATTTCCTGACGTAGCGCTTCAAATTCTTTGACTCTGGCGGTCAAAGCGGCTACATTTGTTAACCCGGATCTCGGGATGTACCGTCTATAATCGGGAAGCAAGTTTCGGTATAGCCAACGAAGTTCCTGTTGTGGAGTGAAGTCACCATGTCGGCGGATGAGCGTTTGTAAGTCGGTTAGATAGGTACTTGCAGGTTCATCCGGTTTCTGGAGGCGGCGGCTGATTTGTGCCTCTATCTCCTCTTGATAATTAACCGGGAAGTAGAAGATACGGAATTCAGTAGTGAAATCCTCCCAAGTTCTCCAATGTGAACGGTTGTTCCTATACCACAGTAGTGCTGATCCTTGTAACAATTCGGGTAGTACGGATAGCAACTGTGCCGGACGGATGCCAGTGTATGAGCAGACTTCCTCTATCCGCTCTAGAAAGGCGGCGGGGTCTCCCTTCCCATTGAAATGTATGCCCCATTTGCGAACCTTAAATGGATCCAACGATGGGTTTCCAGTCGGAGCGTACGCAGACGGTACAGTGGACGGTGCGAGAGGTGGTGGAATTATTAGCGGTGGTGGTAACGGAAAGACAGGTTTGGTGCCTTGCGGTAACGGAGAAGTGCAGCCGTCTTTGATAAATTTGACCAGGCGTCGTTTCTTCTCATCCACGGTTCCTGAGAGGTCCAAGCGGAACTTCCCTAGTTCGGCATCAAGTTGTTCTTTCCTCAGCTTGTATATCCAGCTTAGGCGGTTCTCCACTCCTTCTGTGGCCGCCATGTCTTCAGTCGGTTCCATGTCCGGATCATTGTAGTCTTCCTTAGTTGCCATCCTGTATCCTCTTCTCGTATCCTTCTACCCCAAGGTGGTGGTAAACGGTAACGGTCGGTAAATGTTAACAGCAGATGACAGTTGACAGTAAACAGTCTGAGCGGTATCTCAGGGTGGTCCGTTCACTACGGTATCCTCAGTTGAAGTGTCGATGAACGGTCTGATTGGTTTCTCAGAGAGGTCCGTTCCCTACAGTCTTCCAAGCTCAAGTGATCGCTTGACGCTTGAACGGCTGGTTATATTGGCTTGAGACTGGGTGGGGTCGGTTTCTGCGCAGAATGAACAGTCTGAGCGGTATCCCAGAGTGGTCTGTTCACTACGGTTTCCAAACACGAAGTGCCTCTACACGGTAGCAGCAGGTGACAAGACAGTGAACGGTCTGAGCAGTATCTCAGAGTGGTCTGTTCACTACGGTGTCTCAGGACGATGTGGCTGAACGGTCTGAGCGGTTTCTCAGAGTGGTCCGTTCTCTACGGCCTCCCAAGACGAAGTGTCTATAAACGGTAGCAGCAGGTGACAGAAGACAGTGAACAGTCTGAGCGGTATCTCAGAGTGGTCTATTCACTACGGTGTCTTAGGACGGTGTGGCTGAACGATCTGAGCGGTTTCTCAGAGTGCTTCGTTCTCTACGGTCTCCCAAGACGAAGTGTCTCTAAACGGCAGCAGCAGGTGACAGAGGACAGTGAACAGTCTGAGCGGTATCTCAGAGTGGTCTGTTCACTACGGTGTCTCAGGACGGTATGTCTGAACGATCTGAGCGGGATCTCAGAGTAGTTCGTTGTCTACGGTCTCCCAAGACGAAGTGCCTCTGCTAACTCCTGAACGGCTGGATATATCGAGTCGAGAGTAGCTCCGTTGGCTTCTGCGCACTCGATTTACTATTTCAGGAGGGGTCACAAGCTATATCTCCTCTATCACCGGAGTTTCTAGAACTCCGGGCAGAATCCGGTGCGGGTCGCTTTAGAAGGTGTCTGGCGGTGCGGACAACTGATTCCTATCAGTTTTGTTGAATTTCACCTCCCCCCCTTTCCAGGGTACACTTTTTCCCGGAATGGACGGTCGGATCGAGATGAAACCAACGGCAATCGATTCAGCGTCCTTGAGTTACTATTAAATGAGGGGTCACTTGCCTAGTAACTCCAGACCCCGGAGTCGGTAAGTATTCCGGGTACAATCCGGGCGGTCGATGAAACGCAGTGCAGATGGTGTATCGGGGTGCTGTTTATCACCTAGTATGGGTCCTACTCAATTCAGACCCGTATCTTGGCTGTAGCACCCTTTTCCGCGGAACGGTTAGTCGGATCCGGTTGCAAACGTCACCAATCGATTCCTTGGGTCCGATTACCCTAGAAACGATACCCCACACGATATTTTGTGTGTTCGGGTACCTTCGGCGGACTTCGGAAGTGTTCGGTCGAAGTTCGGGTTTTTGCTAAAACTGCAGCCTCCTCGTGTGGCAACTTCACCGAAACTGCCTCTGGTTCAGAAAATTTCCAAAGGGGTTATTAAATGGTTAATAACGCCTTCGGGTGCAGTCGGAGCGGTTCGGCAGTAGTCGGAATCGGTTCCTCGTGCTCGGTTTAGTCAAAAATGACACCTCACACGCCTATAAATGTTTGTTCGGAAAATTCGGTTGCTTTCGGTGACTGCCGAATGTGAAGTCTAAACTACTTTCCCTAATAACGGTCCCTGCTCGGGCGCCAAAGTATGTGACGTTTTATTCGTGCGTCACGCTCTGGCACTCGAGCTTTGTGCTGTCGGTGAACGGTAAGCTCGGGCGCCACCTTTACAGTTTTTTACGTGGTGTAAAGGTCCCACACTAGCCTCCTAACGCAGCCTGTTGCAGTAGGGCTGGGATAGCTACAGTGAAGAAACGGTATGTCCAGAGGGTCTAGGGATAGTAGACTTCACACATACACAGTAAAAAACATGGTTTAGGTTAGATATAAAATGTATTTATTGTCCTTTAAACCTACTATTTACAATACTTATTATTTATACCTTTAACTATACAAAGCACCAAAAGGTTAAAATTGGAAGCTAGGCTATGGTGATATCGTTCTACCTACAGTGACACAGGCGGTTAAACGGTTACAGTAATGAGGCAATGAGCAAGAGGGGGGGGCAGAAGTGCAGGGGTTACAATACAGTCGGTACGGTACGGTTACCAGGCGGGAGGAAGCAATATTCAATAGTTCATGCGATACAATTTATACAAGAATACTTTATTCGTAACTTGGCTGGTGTTCAGTGCCCCAACACTAAAAGTACTAATATAATACTACACTGGTCGGGAGTACGGACGGTATTTTGGGTGTCCAGAGGGCCAGCGTGACTGACTGGGCGAATAACTATCCCAGAGGGGAGATCACGGGACCCACTTTCTACCAAAAATCCCCCAGTAATAACAACAAGTGCTAATATAACAAAATACACTGGTCGGCAGTGCGGACGGTATTTTGGGTGTCCAGAGGGCCAGCGTGACTGACTGGGCGAATAACTATCCCAGAGGGGAGATCACGGGACCCACTTTCTACCAAAAATCCCCCAGCAATAACAACAAGTGCCAATATAACAAAATACACTGGTCGGCAGTACGGACGGTATTTTGGGTGTCCAGAGGACCAGCGTGACTGACTGGGCGAATAACTATCCCAGAGGGGAGATCACGGGACCCACTTTCTACCAAAAATCCCCCAGTAATAACAACAAGTGCTAATATAGCGAAATACACTGGTCGGCAGTACGGACAGTATTTTGGGTGTCCAGAGGGCCAGCGTGACTGACTGGGCGAATAACTATCCCAGAGGGAAAATCACGGGACCCACCTTTTACCCAAAAACTCCCAGTAATAACGACTGGTACACAGGGAATGCTTCCCTTCACAAAATACCCCTTTTATCTGAAAAATAAAACAAAATATAATTTTAAGATTAATCGAATACCATACTTACCTGTATGAAGATTAATCGTAATTTTCTGAGCTTGTCTTCCGATATGATTACGTTGTAGTTTCGTATTCTTCCTACCTATCGATACGCTTTGAAAGATAAACATTTTTTATCGCCCCGATGCTATCCCTTCGGCTGAGTGCTCATTCTGTTTTTCAGCAAAATTGCCGAAATGTGGGTATCGAGGGCGGGATGGGTTGTAATCATATCGGAAGACAAGCTCAGAAAATTACGATTAATCTTCATACAGGTAAGTATGGTATTCGATTAATCTTAAAATTTTCCTTCGCTTGTCTTCCGATATGATTACGTTGTAGATGTTGAAAGCCAGCTTACAGGCAATTTTGTGATATTTGAAATAATAGAATTATTTTTCCCCATAATTTTATCATATGGGTACATAATTTTCAATTACTCTTAAGCATAAATCTTACTCTTAATGATATTGTTTGTATTTCATTCTTAGTTATTATATATGTAAATGTATATAGATACATTATATATATAAATGCATAATATAAAATGCACAATTAACATAATTCCACAAAAGGAGGCAAGTAATCAACTCAGTATGTACAATCGAATATTAGGTAATATCAATACTATCTAAACCTAAGTTTAATATTGTGGTAGCAATTATTTCATTTGGTGGACCTAGTTTTATTGTAAAATTTAAAATACTTCTGAGGTCGCACTCTACCCTGTTGTATGTTCTACTATGTTTATGTTTACGCCATATCTAAAAGCGGCCGACGTAGAGTCGTGTCTCACCCTGTGTCTAGAAAAGTTTTTTTTTTTTTTTTTTTATATATTTATCCCACTGTTTCTAAGTGCTAACTTTATCCATTTACATAGTGTTTGTGAGGAAGCAGGATGGAAGAAGGGCTTCTTATGAGTTAAGATTAGGTTCGAAAATATTGAACGCATTTTTGAAGTGATTTTCATGTAATATTCTAATGCAGGTGCCACACATAACTCTGGCTTAGCATTAAGTATGGGAAAACTAGATTAGGTTGATTTTTATAAGTCCCAGATTCTAATTTAAATTTTCTTTTCGGGTGATTTTAGTATATTGTTAATTGTGATATTACTTAATGTTTGAACTCTGTGGGCTGTTGTTAAGGCCCCGAGCGTTATCATTTTTATTGTTAACTTGTCTAGTTTCCAAGAGGTGGAGAGTTGATAAGTACTTTAACACTGGTTCTAAATTTCATGTATATATATATTTTGGTTTCGGTGGTTTATTGTGTTAGATGCCCTTAATAAATATTTTACTTGTTCATCTCTAGTTTGGGGCGAACAAATTAAATTAAAGCCTGATCTGTTAATGTTTATAGTTGAATATGAGCTACCCTTGTTAACTTTGCTTACTAAGAAGCTTAAATAGTTATTTAAATTGTAAATAAATATGTCATAATTATTATCCTTAATGCCATTTTTTTTTTTTTTTGTAAGGTGGCTCTTGAGACCGAAGCAGCCATTGTTGGAATAGCCGCTGCTGAAATTTTTCTTTTTACACTTGTCATTCGGACAATTTCGCTGCCACCAGGAAAATCTCCTTGTATAGGGAGTGGTTCTGTCTAAAAGGTGAAATTAGCAGATTTTTATTTGGTTCAAATGTAAAGGTTGCTCTGTTGACATGTTTTTTAATAACGGATACTAAGGCTGTGGAGGCCATTTTTTTTTTTTTTATTTTTTCAAGTGTTTTCGTTATCACTGAAAACGGTAGAAAGGCATAGAAGTATAACTCTTTCCACGGAACTGTAAAGGCATCGACTCATATGAAATTTGGGTCAGGATACCACGAAATATATTTCTCGCATTTTGAGTTTAGTGGCAAATAGATCTATTTCAGGTTTCCCACATTTGTTAACGATTTTTTGAAATGCAAATTTATTTAACTCATATTCCGTTTCTATTGGCACACATCAGGATTCCATGTCAGCCTCTGTATTTCCCGATGGTACATAAGTCACAAAAATTACTATTTTTCTTTTCTCACGCCATGTCACAACTTTTCAGTGATTTTATTTAGGTTATTTTACACTGCCTCCTGGATTAACATAGGCAATGATGGTTTTACTATCAATTCTTAGAAGTACTCTGACGTTTTGTTTTGTTTTGGTGAAGGATTGCAGCCCGTAAGGGGCAGCAGCTATTTCCAGGAAGTTGATATGTCTATCTTTTTCTAGGGAATCCCAGAATTCATGACACCTTTTCCTGGTACAAAAATATATTGCGCCTACATTACAATAGTATACACGTGTTACAAAAAAAAAAAAAAAAGGTTTTAAAAGTTCATCATTATAACTGTTAAAAGTCCCAAAATAGGATTCACAAATTCATTAGATTTTATTTATTTATTATTTATTTTTATTCATTTATTTATTTATTTTTTTTTTTTTTCATAGTTTAAGTGGGCTTAAATTTTTCATCCAACGATTAAGAGCAAATTTAACTGAATCTGATATTGTCAAGACTGTTGTATTTTTTGTCTTTTAATGCTCTATATTTTTTGTGTTCTAAGTATTTAATATGGTGACGACTGAATGGTATAGCTGGAGATGCCGCGACTAGGGAACCGATTAACTTAGCAAAATCACGTATTTTCATTGTAGATTTTTGTTTTATTTTTAGAATTATTTTTTGTATTGATTTTATTTTGTTGTCGCGCAGCGTCATTGTCATTTGGGATGTGTTGTAATTAAACTATAAAAAGTAATCTCCTTAGAAGATGTTAACTGACTTTTTGTTTGTTTTTTTTTTCAACATTAATCATAAATCCCAGTTCTCTTTAAGAAGTTAAGTGTTTCATTACTTTCGTAAATATATGTGGTGCAACAATGAGTCCGAATGGGACTAAATTAAATTCGCTGTGCTGATTTTTTTTTTTTTTTTTCGACTGTACTGACAGAGAAAATGGTGAAAATTGTGCATCTTTTAAGTCTATTCTTGTAACATAACAATTTTTTGTAAATAGCTTTTAGTAACAGTTCGAGAGTTTTCTAATTTAAAATGTGGTACTTGAACGTGTTTAGTTAATGATTTTAATTGAACCTCTTTTCCCCATTTGGTTTAGTGGCAAGAAAGAATGGAGACAAGAATTCGTTTTTGATGTAAGCGCATCTTACATTTGCACTAATATCTGGCAGTTTTCTAACAGATTTTTCATAACCTTGATCTCGGACTGTTATATATTATTTTTTCTGTAAGTAATTAACTGACTTGGGTTTATAAAGAAAATTTAATTTTATTCCCTTTATCCATTCTAATACAATTTTATCGTCTGTTATTTCTTACCAAGACCTCAAAATTTTATTTAGCCTATCAGCATAATTTTTATTTGCCGAATTTATTTCCACTTGCAATACTGATGATTTCTCGGCGGTGCTCTCTTGTATTCCTGATTTCAATTTCCGTTTTTTTTTTTTTTTTTTTTTTTTTGGACCTGAATGTTCCTTGTTGCGAACAGAGAATCCCTTTGCGGTAGCCTCTTTAACGCCTGGTTCGTTTTTAAAGAGTCTTCGAAAGTTGACCCAAATAAAATTTAATCTATAGAAGACTTTAAGCCTACTTTTTTGGACTCTGCATTTAATAATGTTAGTATATTTTGCTTTCTTAATATGGAAATGGCACTGTGTACATTTGAAAACAGCAATGCTGCATCTGCCAAGCATGTTATTTTATCAGGTGTCTGTTTCTCCGATATGAAAGAATCCAATACTTGACCTACAGCAGCACCTGTGGCCGATTTGATGTTGTAAGACTTTTAAGAAATTATATTTTTTATCAGCTGCTTCGTACATGCAGCCTGAAACCTCGGGATTAACTATTGGTGAAACGAGGGCCCGACAGTTTTTAGGTATATGATTTTGTCCATTACTTTTGACCTTTCCTTTTTTTTTCTTTTTTAACGCCCTTCGTCCGCTGAGCCTGAAAAGAATTGTATGTATGTTACATACATTCCTTTATATTTGTCTACTGGTATAACACCCTGTATATGAATTTTTCTAGATTACATTATTACTTAAATAAATTATAAATGTATGTTATCTCCGCACTTAAAAATGCATCTAAGTATAGCATATAAGAGAATGTTTATGTTTATACTGGGATCACAACTCACAATGTTTACATTAAGTTAGGCATTGACTCGCCTTAGCAGTTCTTTTAACAGTCAAGATATTATTAGTTTACTTTACTGAAATTTGTTTTTAAGAACTATAGATATTTATTTAATTTTTAAATGAAATTAATTTTTCAGCCCTCGGCTTTTTTAATAAGGTTTTAGTAAATTTATCTTTTAAGTCTTGGGCTTATTTAATTTAATATTCCTATTTACCGTTATGACAAGTCCTCGACTCTTTTGATAATTCGTAATTTATTTAATAATTAGACCCTCGGCCTAGCTGCTGAATTTTTGTTTCATTAGGCCCTCGGCCCTTTTTGCATATTGCACTATTACTGAATTTTTGTTTAATTTGGCCATCGGCCCTTTTTGTATGTTGTACTGTTACTGAATTTTTGTTTAATTTGGCCCTCGGCCCTTGTTGTATATTGTACTGTTACTGAATTTTTGTTTAATTCGGCCCTCGGCCCTTTTTGTATATTGTACTGTTACTGAATTTTTGTTTAATTTGGCCCTCGGCCCTTTCTGTATATTGTACTGTTACTGAATTTTTGTTTAATTCGGCCCTCGGCCCTTTTTGTATATTGTACTGTTACTGATTTTTTTTTTTTTTGTTTATTTTGGCCCTCGGCCCTTTTCGTATATTGTACTGTTACTGAATTTTTGTTTAATTTGGCCCTCGGCCCTTTTTGTATATTGTACTGTTACTGATTTTTTTTTTTTTTTTTTTTTTTTAATTTGGCCCTCGGCCCTTTTTGTATATTATGCTGTTACTGAATTTTTGTTTTATTTGGCCCTCGGCCAATTTTGTAGATTGTACTGTTTAATTTACTATCATAGAATGATTACAGTGTAATGGTGAAACCCTCGGCCTCCTTATTGAATCCTTTGTTTCGTTAGGCCCTCGGCCTGAAGTAATATATTTAAATATATTATTTGTGTATCCTAAGGTAATGTGCTGAAAGCGGAAATGAACTAATAAATTAATTAACTTACTAGAAGAGGAAGCCGGCAGAGCCTTCCAATTTTTTTCTTTTAATTCCTTCAATTATCTGAAGATTTTATCAAATTTAGATTTGTTTTTTTTTTTTTTTTGTGTTGTTTGTTTGTCCCACAGGATGGTAAACTTCTTTTTGGCATAGTTAAATTTTACTGCACTACTTCACTTCCACTGCACTAATTATAATCACTTGTTTTGGAACACAAATTTTAAGACGCCGCTTCGATAGATACGAAAAACAGAATGAGCACTCAGCCGAAGGGATAGCATCGGGGCGATAAAAAATGTTTATCTTTCAAAGCGTATCGATAGGTAGGAAGAATACGAAACTACAACGTAATCATATCGGAAGACAAGCGAAGGAAAATTTATAATTATGGCACTTTGCACCAGCCAAGTTGCTTACCAAAGTTTCAGCTACTTACTTCCTTGCCGGTGGTTTCCTTGGATCGGCGGGTCGGTATCGGTTTAATTTCGTATTTCCTCCTTACTTCGCGTTGTATCTACAATGTAGACAACTGAGCGAAGTGACTACAGTAGGCCAATGCCGGTGTCTTGTCTCGGTGGAATCAAATATTGTCAATAGTGCGTAACTAGCGCTACCTAGCGGATTAACTCATACTTACTAATTAAATATTTCTAAGTAAATAATCAAATTACAACAATATTTATGATTTGTCCCTACAGTATAAAATCTTAATATTCTAAATACAAACATAAACGGCGGTTTGTGTTGCAATTTCCATATTAAAAATTACACTTTGTACCTGCAGTATAAAATCTTAATATTCTAAATATAAAAATAAACGGCGGTTTGTGTTGCAATTTCCATATTAAAAAATGCTTCGTTACAATGTTCAATATTAAACAGATGCCTTTAATAGTTAGTAGTATACAAAACAAATACAAAACGAGTATACTGCATTTTATCGGCACATTTCTAAAAATGATAATATGGCTCGTAGAGTTGATAATCGAATTCACAAATAACTTTCAAATTGTCCGTCCGTCTGTCTGTCTGTCTGTCCGTTACGATTTTTGTAAACAGGATAACTTAAGAAAGAAAACTCAGCTTGTAGTATTGAACTTTGAACAGTAAATTACTAATTATCTAATGTCTTAAAGTATTGTAATTAAACACAAAAATGTCTAAAACTAACATTATTGACAATAAAACCGCGAAGAGTATCCCATGGAATGTGCAACAATTATATAAAAAGTTCAATAAATTGGCGAAGAGTATAATGTTAACTTTAGTTTCATTTTATTAAATTCCAATGACATGGATTTTATATATATGTTTGTGACTTATTAGACGGAAACAGGAATCAGGTAATAATTTCTTTAGAAGTGGCACGTCGCTGATTCTTTATATGGTTAAAATATGATCTTAGATTAAATAAAAGTTCAATAATTAACTTGTCCAATCGTATCACAAGTTTTCAGGAATATCTGAATAATTCTGACTCCGCGTTATTTTAAAAACATGTGGAGAAGTCCTCTATGGAAATGGCCAATAGTAACTCGTATCCTGAGTAATCGGAATTACACTTCTCAGTGAACATAGAAGACCACTTTACTTATTGCTATCTTAATATGGAGTGACACAAACGAGGATTTTCACTATCTATTAATTACTTTCATCTGGTGTTAAAAGTATATTCAGTGGCATAATGTTAGTTTCCATACACCATTGTAATTGGCAGGTCATTCTCTGTATAGTGAAACAGCAAAGGTATAGTATATCAAATGATATTTGACCTTAAAAATAAATTGTAAAGGAACTATAATGCTCCACAAAGACGTACCGACACAATTACTACAAGGATTTTTATGTGTACTACAGGGGGTATTAAGGTACATTCTCAAATTCCACATATTACTAAAGAGATAAATGACTCAAAGAATCGTCGTAAGGGGCAGGTTTCTCAGTGTTATCTTTCAGATAAAAATGTATTATTATAATTTCAGGATGACATCTTCGTTGATATTTGTAGTGTATAGGTATCTTAGTGATATGTTCAGGTCAGATAAAAATATATTATTATAATTTCAGAATGACGTCTTGATTAATTTTTGTAGTGAACTTGCATGGTCAGAAGTAGATCATCAGTGGTTCATCATAATGAACAAATAATTGGTTGTTACTCATATTAAATGTTAGATGGATTATATGAAGAATGCCTGAAGAATACCCAAATAGTGTTTTTTCTCATAAATAAATTAATTAATATTTTCCTGTGAAATTATTTTCATTAGTTGTTTTTGTCATAAACCCGTCAGCTAGAGACGAAAACAAAAGTTTGCAAGCGGTTTGAGGTATTTCATAAAACGATTGTAACAGGTATTACTACATTCACTGGTAAAAAACGCTTTTAATTTTTCTTTGGTCCAGCTACTTCTGGCAAAAATTAAGAAAACATAACTAGCTAAACCGTGTTAACGGGTTAATATATTGAAACATATTCTTTATAGGATTTTGCAAGCAGCAGAAAAAATATCTATCTATAACTAAAAGAAAAACTTTGTGCAAAAATATTAATGAAATCTTTGCATTATTTCGATAACCTGAATTCTGATTACGCTAGCAAATTAAAATCCTAAAAGAATTTGCCTAATTTTTTATTTAATAATTCTCATTCTAACATTAGCATCCACACAGTCTCCTACGGCCATGCAAATTAAACTAGTATCTACATAACCCCCTACGATCATGAAGATTCAGTTAAAAATGAGAACAATGGCCCGAAATGAATTTATTTATCTACCTTGTCTTAAAAAATTTTCATTCTAATGGATTACATTTTCATGAAATCTATCATTCTGTTTCTTGGAAATGCTTAGCCTTTGAAACGTTTTCGCCCTTATTCTGGTGCTCATCAGAAAGACATAAAGCCACTTATAAAGACGTTTCATGCAAAACCAATATACGTATTTCATATCATAAAACGACAGATGGATAATTTCTTATTAATGAAGTATGCATATAATAAAACATTTACATACTTTAGTTTTTTATTGTCAAGTTATGATTTGCAACAAATACACAGCCCAACAAAATAAAAGTTCAGACCGGCGAACCAGACCCATGCGTCCCTATGTATTTTCGGTCACTAAACCCGAATCCGAAGTAAAAAAAAAAATCAAACACCCAAAATCATTAGCTAGAGAACACCCCTCGAATGGGGTAAAACAAAGATTAAGCTACGAGAATAGTAATTGTTACATCTTAATCAATCGAATTATACAAAAACTACCCCTCCATATATATAAAAAAATCGATTCAAAACAGCAATGACTGCTGAAAAACTCGAAATGTCTAAGTTTTGTTAAAGTGATAAGAAACTGCATCAAATACGACGTAATCTTCATGACCTGTCCTACTATAGGGTTGAGAACGACCACCCCTATATTTAAAGAGAAAAACGTAAAATTCAACAGGATTTCTGTTTTCATAGATGCTATGATTGGCTGAAATTGCGTAGTACTCTCAAATAGAACTAGAAATTTACGTACCATCAACGTTCTGCAGTGTCAACCCACAGAGGGTGTGAAAACTGTCCCCTATCTATAAAAAATCACAGTGACTTCTAATAAAATTTGAAACACCTGCGTTGTGTGGAAGTGAGACAATGTGCTTGAAAACACCCCCGCGGGGTTGTGGGATGCCACCCCTATATCCGCAGGATGCTGGAAAAACAAAGAAAAACTAACCGGATTTCAATTTTTATGAATGCTATGATTGGCAAAAATCGTGGTGTACAGTGTACACTTAGAGTTTGAAACTCATGTCCTATCAATGTTATTAAAACACGTTGGCCGTTATGACAGATGTTTGTGGTTTTAATACTTATGTCGCACATGCCTCTGGGGACACATGATCGTCCTTAACGTATGTGCGCCACATGCCTACAATGGCATGTGTGCCAAGGTGTTTAGTGCCATCTGACAGTGATGGGTAACAATATTACAAATAATAAATGTAGAAGAGTAATATTGAAGCAGAAATCTATATTCAATAACAACAGCACAGGCCTCCAGCGCCTCGTGCAGCCGAGAGGATAATAACAAATTTTCTATAAATTTTTAGGTGTATGTGGAGTGTCGATTGAATTTCTGACTACTCCTTTCACTTACACACAAAGGAATAAACTAAATATCCATTATTGTAATGCCGTTATGTAAGAATTCAACAAGTTCGGCGCATGCCCCAGAAAGCATGTGCCGCCCAAAATTCAGAAAATGTTAGTTCTGTGCTGCGCGTGTCTCCACAGGCATGTTTCTTGGTATTACTATCATTTGATAGTACTCGGAAATTTCTATCTGTTGCTACCCATTTCACTAAAATCAGCAGAAAAATAAAGATTTTATCGCATCCGCATGGAGCTGAATTCTATTTGTTTTTTGGTGCAGCACTGAACTTAAGACAGACACATGCCCCCTGGGCCCTGTGGCGCAGTCAACGTGTTAAGTAACACCCGCAGAAAGGATGTAAACTACCGTCATGCAATATGCAATGAAAAAATGTTGCAATGACTACTGAAAAAGCTATACTATTACCTACAAGCTTTTTTAGTAGTTGCTGCAACATTTTTTTTCGTCGCATCTTGAATGACGGCAGTTTAACTTCTTTCTGGGGGTGTTGCTTAATAACATCATGGGAGGACATGAGTTTCAAACTCCGATTTTTGCCAATCAAAGCATCCATAAAAATGTGAATCCGGTTAGTTTCGCTCTGTTTCTCCATCATCCTAGCATATAGGGGTGGCATCTTGCAACCCCGTGGAGGTGGCTTTCAAACACAGCGTCGAATATACTTTAGTTTCTTCTTATTTCCACAGAACGAAGGTGTTTCCAATTTTTATAGAAGTCAGCGTAACTTTTCATAGTTAAATCTTACATCGGAGGAAGTTTTCACACCCTCTGAGGGTTGACACTGTAGAACGTTGATGGTATGTATGTAAGTCTCTAGTTCTATTTGAGAATACTACGCAATTTTAGCCAACCACAGCACCCATGAAAATTGAAATTCTGTTGGATTTTACGTTTTCTCTGGCTTTTCTCGTGTTCCTTAAACTTAGGGGTGGTTGTTCTCAACCCTAGAGGGGCAGTATATGAAGATTATGTCGGACCTGATGCAGTTTCTTATCACTTTAACAAAACTTAGACATTTCGAACTTTTTCAGCAGTCACTGCTGTTTTGGATTGATTTTCTTATGTATGGGGGTAGATTTCGCCCTTCCCTGGGGGTGTGTTTCATATCTATAGTATGTTCGTTGCTGTTTAACCTTAATTTGTATAATTCGATTGATTAAGATGTAACAACACTACTCTTGTAGCTTAATCTTCTCTTTACCTCATTCCAGGTGTGTTTCTTGCCTCTAGCTAATGATTTTGGGGGTGTATGATTTTATTGACATCGGATTCGGATTCAGCGGCCGAAAATACATAGAGATACATGGGTCTGATTCGCTGGTCTGAACATTTTTTGTGGGGCTTGTGATATTATAATGATCAATTAATTATTATCACGGGCCCACAAAAAAAAACTTTCTGTGCCATAAACCAGACTATGGTTTTCATATGTATTTTTGAGTCCCATGTCAGCTTTGCCCCTATACGTCAAGATTTCCAGATATCGGGGGTGCAAATGAGTGCCCATTTCTTGTCGGAAGTGATTTCACCTCCTGTGAATTCGCTGGAATTGACATATGTTATTCCTCTCGAGCTCTTGATCAAAAGCTCTCATGGACACAAGGTCGGAAAATGCACAGTTTTCCGTATATCGGAGGTGCAAAGGGGGTGCTCATTTCTTATGGGAAGTGACCCCCAGTGAAATTCGCTGGAATCGACATATGTTATTCCATTCGACCTCTTGATCAAAAGTTCTCTTGGGAATAATGTTGGAAAATGGATAGTTTTCCAGATATCGGGGGTTGAAAAGTCGACCTTGCACCCCCGATATCTGAAAAACTGTGCATTTTCGAAACTTGTGGCCTTGAGAACTTTTCATCAGGAGGTCGAGAGGAATAACATATATCGATTCCTGCGAATTTCACTGAGGGGCACTTCACATAAGAAATAGAAAACTGTACATTTTCTGACCCTGTGTCCATGAGAGATTTTGATCTGGTGCTCGAGAGGAATAACCTATCAATTCCCGCGAATTTCACCGGAAGTCGAGCCACTTCAAACAAGACATGAGCACTCTCTTTGCACCCCCGATATCTGGAAAACTGAGCATTTTTTGACCTTGTGTCCATGAGAGCATTTGATCAGGAGGTCGAGAGACATAACATCTATCGATTCCAGCGAATTTCACCAGTGGAGCCACTTCCCTGAAGAAATGAGCACCCCATTTGCATCCCCGATATCTGGAAATCCTAACGTGTAGGGGCAAAACTAACGTTGGATTCGTTTTCCGAGAGCAAAAATACACAAGAAAACCATAGTCTGGTTCGTAACCAAGAAACTTTTTTTGTAGGCCTGTGTTATTTAAGTACCTAAATTTTAGCATAAAACACCAAATGGTTTATAACTATTAAACGATGCGTATAATAAAAAAATATATAAATTGCCTTTAATGTCAAGTCTTGATGTGCAACAAATATTATTATAATGATTAATTATTATTGTTCGGAAGTAAATCTAAATACTAATATTTAACACTAAAACAAAACAAAAAAGCCACAGAAAAAAACTGTAAACTTATCTCATAAAGAATATTACTGCAGTAAGTAAATTTTTTTTATGAATATGTCTTTAGCTCTGGTCTAACATTAATGACGAATGATTTAAATTACGTGTAATGAGCGATTCTGCCGGAGTCAAGTCATATTCAATAATCAGCACTTTTCAAATGTCCTCCATTTGCAGTTTTACACGAATCTTTAATGTACTACAATCGCAGAATTCTCTATTTGAAAAGGTATTCCTCTATAATTTAAATTACGGGTCATGAATGAGCGATGTTGTCGGAGTCAATAAGTTTCAATAATCATCATTTTTAAAATATCCTCCATTTCTAAGTAAAAATGAATTTTTAATGTTCTGCATTACAGAACTCTCTATTTGTTTATTTCTTTATTTTTTAGTAGGCATTATTCGAATAATTTCAGTTGCAAGTCATGAGCGATTTTGTCGGAGTCAAATCAGTTTCAATAATCAGCAGTTTTATGACCTCCATTTGCAATTATAAAAGAATGTTCTAGGACGGCACAATTTTGTTTTAATAGGCATTATTCGAATAATTCAAATTACGTGTAACGATTCTACCGTCAAGTCAGTTTCAATCACAGCCACACAAAAAACAAATTTCTAGCTTGGGGATCTGACCATGTTCACTATGTTTTTGGGCTCGCTGAATCCGAATCTGAGGTCAATTTAACTCCATCACATCAGGATTTTGCCATAACCTCAAAAAACCCATAATTTAAGAGATTTCGACACCTCTTCACATAAATAACTTTTTCTAGACAAAAATCTTTTTTGTACTAGATCGATTGCAAATTAAATTTCCAATCCGATGAGATGAAGCACGATATTCTTCCGGCGCTTTTTAAGTGAGATATCGGCCGCCAAAGTGAGGTACGAGGATTTCGCTTCTCGAGCGATACGGCCCAGCTTCGAGGGCGATCTCTGCCAAATGAAAGTTAGCAAAAATCTGAAAACAATCAGGGGTACGTAGAAAGATGCAAGATGCAAGAAATCGAAAAGATGCGCAAATCTGAGTGTCTTGGTTTTCGAGATATGGCCGCTCGAAATCACCGGAAGGTGAAAATCGAACTTTTTTACCGCTTCCCGGGGCTATATCTCGAAGACGAAATGGGACACAGAGCTGCGGTTCACTCTATTCGACATTTCTCGTCTTCCTTCCTACATACCTCTGAATTTTCTAGACGCTTTATCTTAGAAATTTTGCAAAAAAATCAAAGTGCCGGCAAACATCTGAAAAAGAGATTCTGAGGCATGTAGGAAGACGAGAGAAATCGAATGGCGTAAAGCGCATCCCTATATCTCGTTTCGTCTTCGAGATATAGCCTCGTGAAGCGGTAGAAAATTCAGTTATCACCTTCCGGAGACTTTGAGCGACCATATCTCGAAAACCAAGGCGCACACCAACCTCCAATTTACGGCAAACGATTTCTTACGTCTTTCTACGTGCAGATTTTTGTTAGCTTTAGTTTGGCAGAAATGGCCCTCGAGAAGCAAAATCCTCGGAACTCTCACTTAGGCGGCCGCTATCTCCCTTAAAAAGCTTGGGTAAAATATCGTGCCATACATCATCGGATTGGAAATTTAATTTGCAATCTATCTAAATCTAAAAAGAGGGGGTAATTTTTGAGTAGCAAAAGTTACAGCGATTTATGTGAAGAGATGTCAAAATCGCTTAAATTATGGGTTTTTTGAGGTTATGGCAAAATTCTGATGTGATGGAGTTAAGCAGACCTCGGATTCGGATTCAGCGACCCCAAAAATATAGTAAACATGGTCAGATCCCTATGCCAGAAAATGTTTTTCTTTGTGTGGCTGTGTAATGAGTGCTTTTAAAATGTCCCTCATTTATAATTACAATCTTCAGTGGTCCCCTATGGTACGATTTTTTGATTTAACAGGAGATATTCCAATGATTTTGCTCACGTGCAATGAGCGATTTTTTCAGACTCAAGTGGGTTTGAATAACTAACACTTTTAAAATGCATTTGCAATAATAAGAAAATCGTGAATGTTCTACCATGGTACGATTTCCTGCCCAAAAAGGCTTATCTGATGTAATAATGACAAAAGTGGAATAAAAAATAAAAGATATATCGAAAAACTAAAAATGAAATGTTTTACCTACCCGCCAAAATAAAAGTGAGACGAGGTAATGCTTAACAGTCAGTAAGTTAGTTGAAGAAACATGCCACACGTGATTTGTCTCCTAGACATTTACATATTTATCAATTCCTTTATACAGGGTGTAATTATTTTCATGTCATTAAAAAAACTGGTAATAGGACCGGCTAGACAAACAAAAAACCTATATGACTTTTTCCCTAGGGGCACTTTGAAAAAAACTGACATAGGTTAAAATTTCAATGTTGAGGTACCTAGTAAACATTTGAGAATCACTGTTTTTCAGGGACAATGGATGTTATAGTTCCGAATATTAGAAATAATAAAACACTGTAATACCCGACTTGTGTTCCCTCCGGAAGAAGTGCGGCACTTTGATGGGATTACTTGTACCGAAATTTTATACCACTAATTATGAAAATGTAAATAATTCCTTCTCTTTCGGCACAACGCAAGCATAGCATGGCCGCAGGTGTTTAAATAGGATTTGTTTAGATTTTTTTTTTTAATTTGGAACAAAGTTATTGCAGCTGTTACTGTCGTTTATAAGAATTTATAAAACTTAAAAAATTAGTAATTATTTTATGAAATTGAAAAAGACGAACACTTATAGACGTCCGAGATACGATAACAGAAAATAGTTGTGTATTTTAAGTTAGGAAAAAATCTGATTTTTTTAACAAATTGAGCGCATAATTTTTCCCAATCAGGTATCGAATACTAAAAATCGAGTCTTTGGTAAATTAGTATATATTTTTATGGTTTCTATGTACATGGTTCTATGGTTTCTATGCACATAAAATACATAATCTCCCATAATGTCCAAAATCTGCGTTTTAAAACACCACACTAAACTGTGAAATAACGTTATCAATAAAGAAAACAAAAAGAAAAACTTGGTCCAAAATCCAAAAAGAAACACAAAAAGCACGAGAAGTAGTGTCTTACGTAACCAAGTACTTACAACTTGAACGATAAGTCAATAAAATAAATCTTAAAATAAGTGGCACAAAATTGAAAATGAACAAAAGCAACAGACAAAACCAAGGAACGGGTAGGTCGCGTCGTGTGTACATTGTTTACCAAGTAAGGACACAAAATGAAATTACTACTTGAGAATATAACAAGGGAGAGTATAGCACGCGTAATAAGATAATTTGGCCGCGAAGAAGCAAAAAACATGGCAGTGTCCTCTGTCGGTCGCTTTTAACTGCTTTGTCGGCACGAATGTCAGAGTATCATGTGCGACAAGACTCGAGGCAATAAAGCCTACCCCAGTATGCCAACAGTTCTCAAACTATGTTATTCAGTATTTTGGAAATTTTTGTTTATTTTTTCTCTTCAAAACTATGAGCTTTAGACCCCATGTTATATAGGGTTTTGTTTTGTTTGTCTTGTTGTTCCCTACCACCAGTTTTCTTTAATGAGATGAAACTAATTACACCCTGTATACGATGAATGATTTATGAAAGCTATAGCTCTGAAAACTGTATTCTTCATTTCGGAGACGTGTCGGCTAGTTATGAACTATTATTTATAATTAGTGTTCATGTTATTAAAATTTATAAGCATTTAGAAAACGACGTCAGGCAGTCCATGCGAGTGAAAAAAAATTCTCAATCGCCTTACCTATTTATATAGATAGAATTATTGACATAGTATAACTGGTCGTTTCGACATACTTTAAAGCATGGTAGATTGACATGGCTTCTGCAGTAAAAATAGAAAAACGTGAGTTTAGTTTAAACTTAAATTCGATATTTTGGGATGGGACGATGAAAGCTCCGCCGGTATCAGTACTATTTTTCGAGACATCTGTATAAACCAGTTCTGGATTCTGAAATTGATTTAGTACACTTAGTAAAGTATTGGAGCAGATGTGAGGACTCTCGCAATAATTTGGTATAATAATGGTAATGTCAGTAAATAGACTAAAATAATCAATATCAGAAATGTATGTGATGTCGGCTATCTGAAAGAAATTACTGTGTTCTCTGAATGCTGTGCAGAGGGGAGGAGAGTTTTTTTTAATCCAAAAACTGTTGGCCAAATCAAAAGTATTAAGGTGTGCTATTTTGGTCAATAGAGGGGTAGAGTAAAAACACTGTTTTAGGATGAATTTTCCACTTATCATTTCTCTTCGTAACGAAAGAGGCGGTTCTAGGGCTTCTACATGTAGTGCATCAATTGGCGAAGATTTCATTGCGCAGAGGCAAGTGCTTTATGCTGTATGATGTCTAGACGTTTTAAAGCAGTTGTTCTCGCGGATCCATATATGACGGAGCCATAATCAATTATGGATCTTATGTATGATTTATAGAAAACCAAAGCCGTTTTAACGTCTGCACCCCACCAGGTTTTCATTGCCATTTTTAGAAAATTTAAACCTTTGCTGCATTTTGCTGTGATTAAATCTATAAAAAGTTTCCATGTTAGCTTCTTATCAAAAACCACTCCCAAGTATTTCACGTGGGGTTTAAAGCAGAAGGTGAGACTACCTAATTGAATATCAGAAATATTTGGAATATTGTGTCGTGAAAAAATGGAGTATACAGATTTATCTTGAGAAAGCTCAAAGCCATTAGAAAAAAACCATTGATTTACGTCATTGAAGCCTAAATCTAACAATTCTACTGCTTTGTTATACTTTCTATTTTCTACGTATAGGCAGAAATCATCCGCATATTGCACAATATTTAGTTTTACGTTACAGATTTGGTGAAGATCAGCTGTACATAAATTAAAAGGTGGAGCCCTGAGGAAGTCCATAGTTGTTAGTCCGAGGTCCAACCTTTTCATTTCTGCTATTTCTTAAATATATTATACGACATGTGTAAAGTTTTACAATAGACCTGGCGATTCCCTTAGGTATAAAAAAGCATTCACTCATTTTTTTTTCCAACATCATTAAATCGACAGAGTCATATGCTCCTTGGACATCCAAAAATAAGGCGCAGAGATAATTATTTCTGGAGAAACAATTTTGAATGTCCACCGATAAGGTGGATGCAGCATCGATGGTACCAAAACCTTTTCCAAATCCAAACTGTTTGTCAGGTAGCGAACTCTGGTAAGGAAGCTACCATTCTAATCTAAATTTAATCATCCTTTACAACTTTGGTTAAAATACATCTTTTAAGTCAATAGTATTGAATATCGTTTTAGGATTAGCAAGTAACACATAACATTTTAATTTCCAAGGCTCATTATATATTTGCGACTGGACTATTACCACAAGTCAATTAAAGGTAATACAACCATTCATTTAGATTACATTTAAATTTAATTTAAATATAATTAATTGATTAAGTACTCCTGGAATCCTCGTTCATTATTAAAACTTTTCAGCCAGACAAAGTTCCAATGGTCGGTTGGTTGAATTGCATGAAATCTCGTTAAAGTTAAATAGGCGTCTTTGATCCGCAATGGCAGATCCCTAAAAGAAACTGAGTACAAGCACTGGGTGCTCTCGACTTGGCTTTAGCAGGAAGTAATTAAAATTTATTTGTATATTAATTTTGGAAAAAGAAAACTTCAACAAATTAGTAAACTCATTTTCAAAAGTAATGGTTCCTTTCTTTGACATATTTCGAGAAAGTGCAGTCTGGAACTTGGAAAATATACGACATCAAACGATATGAAAAATAATATGTGCAATATGACCATATTATATTTCTTTGACTTACACAATAAGTTTCCATATACGGTACGTTAGAGCTTAATGAATATTTTAGTAATGTGTAATCTTCTATTAATTAGTTAATTGTGTCAGGTACAGGTGTGCCTATACGCACATCATAAATACAATAAAAACACTAAATATTATTTTAAATATGAAGATATGTTTAAACGTTGTAATAAAGACCTAACACTACTTTTGTAATGACGAACTATAATAACCAAACGTATTGAAAAATATAATAAGGGTCAGTGGAAACTTTACTGTATTTTAATAGCTAGTTTGAAATGTTTTTTATAGTGTGTGCGGTATTTGAACCAAGCTAATATCTTTTTAACGAATACTCATGATTTAGTGAATACAAGAATACGATTGTCATACATCCCGGTTAGTAGAGGCCCAGAGAGAAAAAATCTCATATATCAATAATGGCAAGTAGCTTGCAAAGGGGCTCACTTAATCTACTCTCTACCATCCTCCAAAATACCTGCACGTACACCGCCTACTGCCCCCCCAAATCACACCAATCTTCCAATGAAGAATGAATGTCTCTTCATACGCGTCAACTCCTTTTTAGAAGTTGCAAATTGCTTCTTGGCACTCATTTTTGTTCATACATTTTAGATTTTACTACAAAATGTCAACAGTTCGTTTTTATTTATTATTATGGTGAGTGAAATTATCAATCGCCTCTAAATAAAATCATGGGTCTGTCTGGCCATATCAAAATGCAAACTAAATGTATTATAGAGAGATTTGCATTAAGTTTCTTTCTTCTTTTTTTCCTCTTCAAACCTTACAACTTATAATTATTGTATACGCCCATTGCCGTTTTTAAAGATAAACGTAAAAAAAAAATAACGAAATGTGTGATCGAGAACGTAAAAGAAATATTTGGCGTATTGCGTACGGTCCGCAGAGAGAGGGAGCACCAAATAGAAGCTTGCATACATACGGGTTCTGAAACCATTAGGTGCGGGTCTGATTCTTAATTCTCCGAATACACAAATAATTTTTATAAATTTATATTATATCTACAACTAGCTCAAGATACGGAGAATTGCACAATACTCTTGAGTAGATGTACCCATTTCTATTCTTAACATTCAACATGTAAAATAAACTTCGATGCAATACTATTGTGTGAACAAGCTTCTTGTTCCATTATTTATCATGTGTGCTATTTATCTATCAGCCGTAGCTGAAGCTATACCTCAGCTTAGTTTTGCAGCTCTATAAGTCATACTGTTTGTTAAATAACTAGCCTAAGCTAGTTACCAAGAAGTGTTTAACGATTTCGCAATCTATTAAGTTTTTGAGTATCATCATTTCAGTGTAATTTTCGCGTCATTTTGGCATTTTACTTCTACTAAAATTGAAAGTACAGAGTCAATTGACTTCATTTTGGTTGCAAAGAGTTTATTTAGAAAGGCATTTAGAAAAAACAGTATTTTTTATTTTTTTAGCAGAAATGTTTTTTTAATTGTTTGTCCAATAATTGGCCAATATTAATGACCAATTTAATTAAATTAATTGAAAAATGTGTTATCATACACGATATGCCATATAATTAGACGAAAATGGTTACTTGGGGGATTTTGAGGTTGCTGATCATGAATCTGAAGTCCAATTTGGGAAATTCAAAATGGCGGACCGGAAATCGGGCCATTTTCCAGAAAAAATGAGAATGGATATTATGGAAAATCAGTACTCGGGGGTTTTCGAGGTCGTTGATTACGAATCCGAGATCTAATATGATAAATTCAAAATGGCGGACCGGAAATCGAGTGAATTTCTCAGAAAAGAACTCGGTTTTTCGTTTTTGGGCTGAAGATGAGTACTCGGGGGTTTTCGAGGCCGCTGATCACGAATCAGAGGTCCAGTTTACGAATTTCAAAATGGCGGATCGGAATAACAGTTCATTTCTCCGGAAAACTTGTATTCTTCTCTTTTCTGGACTGAAAGTGGGACCCCGGGGGTTTTCGTTATCTCTGATAACGAATCTGATATCAAATTAGGAATAATTCAAAATGGCCGACCGGCAGTAGCATATTTTTCAGGAAATACTCGTATTTTTCATACTTCCAGACAAAACAGTTAAAAATACGAGGTTATCCAGAGAAATTGACTGTTCTTCCGGTCCGCTCTTTTTATTTCGTAAATTGGACCTCTGATTCGTGATCAGCGACCTCAAAGACTCCCGAGTACTCATTTGTAGCCCAAAAATAAAAAAAATACGAGTTTTTCCCAATAAATTGATTCTACTTCCAGTCCGCCAATTTGAATTTACCAAATACGACCTCGGATTCGAAATCAGTGACCTAGAAAACCTATGAGTACAGATTTTCAAGGCCAAGATATCCATTATCATTTCTTCAAAATGGCCCGATTTCCGGTCCTCCATTTTGAATTTTCCAAACTGGACTTCAGATTCGCGATCAAAGACCCCAAAAATCCCAGAGCAACCATTTTCGTCTAATTCTATGGCATATTGTGTATAATAACAAATTTTTCAATTAATTTAATTAAATTGGCCATTAATATTGGCCCATTATTGGAAAAAAATGAAGCCAAAAAATAAAAGGTACTGTTTTTCTAAATGCCTTTCTGAACTCTTTGCAACAAAAATGAAGTCGACTGACCCTGTACCGTTTTTAGAGGTTTCCAGATTTTTCATGCTAAAATGACGCGACTATAACGTGTTAACTGAAATGATAGAAACGAAGGAGTAGAACAATATGGATGAACAGGTTTCCTAGTCTGTTTTTAAGTAGGGTTCTTCTAAATTATTTTAGCGTCCTTTCTATTTTACTGTTTTTAGTTATACAGTAAACTATTACTTCATCGCGCCTGTAAAGATATAAAAAGCTATTTTCTTACCTTAAGTATACATTCGTTAAGAGGTTCTTATTTGCCACTTACCTGAAACAAAGAAAATAAAATAAGTATGCACAATAAATAGCATCTGTATATCGAAATCTACCATATTTTTTAAGCAATATTTGTAACTATTATTTTGTTTACAAGTGTAATATTTCCGTCCAAAACCTGTATTATTTCCTAATTTCCTTATTTGCATAAGGACGAAACCAGACAGTTACAAGTCTGACGTCAAGTACAGTATTTACATACTACAACAAAGTGCTTGATTTTGATTGCAACAAATACCGGCCGAAAGACAGAAACTCCCGTGCCATACTCTAAACCGCTTGGAGACTGCAGTTTCGAGCTATTGTCAGTGCAAAATTTCGAAGAAATGATTGTTTGACCTGAAATGGCATTAAGTAAATGAACAGCAGTTTGAGTATTGAATTATAAAAGTAATTATGTCAAAGTTTATCCAGCACATTTGAAACTACTAGTTAAGTGACTATCGCAATTTTTTTCTATATATTTCAACTACAATAATGCAAATTGCTAACGAGGTCTGAATTTACCAAACTTTGAAACGATCTTGCAATTAACTTTTGTCGTTCACCAGATTGCGAGCAACAATGACGTCTTCCCCTTATAATAATATGAACTCAAATTCCTTTCATTAATAAATGCTAAAAGCCGTTTAGTTTTCTGAAATCTAAAATTTAATTTTATGCATCAACATGTATATTCTTAATAGAATAAATGGTTTTTCTACACCTTTTTAATTATATGACAATTATTTTGGTGAAAAATCGTACCTATAATTCACTATAGTGAATTATCGATTCATAATCCACTGCAGCCGGCCAATCACAAATACAAATTCATAATTCACTGATACAATGATATCTTAAATCGACTCGCTGACAGTGACAACCAAGTGTATCGCCATATGGTTTGTTTACGTTTTCCACTTCTTACGAGTAAGTACCGATTAATGCTACCAACTTTCAGTCTAATTTATTTGTTTTATAGATGTAAAAAGATCATAACATTACATTCGCGATTATGAACATTATTCACTGAGAAAATTTGAGCCACTCGCCTTCGGCTCGTGGGCTCAAACATCATCTTCGTGATTAATGGCTATCATAATCGCTCATATGATAATATACAACTATTGTAGGGCCATCTAATGAAAGAGACTTATATACTGTTATTAAATAGCAATAAAAAATATAAATGAAATTATTGCAGCATCAGGGACGGAGCCAAGCGGGGGGTAGGTTTCTTTGAAAATTAATGATGCTCCCAAGTAGTCCATCTCATTATTTTCTTAAAGAAATAACAGTTCAAGAAAAATTTGCAAAAACATAAAAAGTGCTGTGACCAGGACGAGACCTAGATACTCCCCCGTTCTAGGGGGCACTGAACACGATGGTGATATTTTTAGACCTCCCACCCTTCAGCAGTTAACCCTAAACGCGAAAAACCACTCCCTTTTCGCGTTCTTTCCATTCTAGGCCGTAAGGACTTTGACCATCCAGCAATTATTGGGGGTTGAAACTACCCTTTCCCGTGGTACTAAAATCTCCCCAAATATTTCATAATTGATACACATTTGTTTCTATTCGTTTTCAAGGGTGCTCAACACGATGGCTACATACATTTCCCCCTACTCTCCACCCCAAAATCTCCGCTACTGGGTATGTGGGGAAATTATTGGATCGAGGTTTTTGACAAGATTTCGGTATTGCAAAGAAGTTGAGTGCCGAGACATGCAATGACCCCCGGGCTTAAAAACTATCCCCTCCCGTAATACCGTCGAAAACGGGAATATAATTTTTACAAGGTTTGAATTTTTGAGAAGATTTTGGTATTATGGTAGGGGATAGTTTTTAACCACGGGGGTGATTGCAATTCTCGCACTCAACTTGCTTTATAATACGAAAATCTTCGATCCAAACCTCGATCCAACGATTCCTCACATTTCCAGTAGCCATAAATGTAAATAGGGGGATTAGGGGGGGGTTAGTGGAGGGTAAGAGAGAAACATATGTTGCTATCTTGTTGAGCACCCTTGAAAACGAATAGAAAGAAATTTGTATCAATTTTAAAATGTTTGGGGAGATTTTAGTATCAGGGGAGGGAGTAGTTTCAACCTGTAAAGGTCACGTTTTGTAAGAACACTCAGTAACTTAAATTAGATAAAGCGCGCGACTATTCTATAGAGGGTTTAATGAAAACGTCTTTATCTTCCATCCAAATAGATATAGACCGGGTGTTATATTTAAAATAATAATGTGTCATTACCGCGAAAGCTGGAAGTAATATCTATGAACTATCTGAACTATATAAACTATTCTTGGTCACTATTTCTAATATATTAGAACTAATTTTGCAGACATTCCTGTATTAATTAAACCAGTTTATACTCCAAGGTTTAGTTTTACCAGTACATGAGAAGAGCGATCTAAGCAATATTGACAACTGAACTGTTCCACAGGGATCTGTGCTAGGTCCATTAGTGTTTTTGTTATTCATCAACGACCTTCCAAATAAAATCACTGAGGTGCTGGCTACGATGCTCGCAACCATCACCTTATCAGCTTATGCTCCGCAACTCTTGGAAGCTGAAATTCAAAATGCTATCTATGACCTTCATTTGATGTGAAGGTAATAGACTGGAACTGAATAATACCAAAACTAAGTGTATCAATTATTATAGAAGAAGCCGCATTCCTAATAAAACCCAGACCAGTGATTTACAATTTTCGGAGACAGTAATGTTCCTAGGATGCTCACATTAATGCTGCTTGCAAGAAATTAAATGGGCGTATTACGCCATTTTACAAATAAAAAATGTTTTAAATGTTCCAGGGTTACCAAGTATTTATTATGCTATGGCTTACTCGCATATTTCTCTTAACATAATCAGCTGGGGATGTGGGAGAGATTTCAAGCGTGTGAGATTGCACGAGTGTGTTGGTAGCTCAAACGAAGCTCTTAGATTAATTTTTAATATGAGATACAATGAAAGTTGTAGGCAGGTAATTGTAAATAATAAAATTCTTACTGTCCAATCGGTTTATATGTGTAACACTCGTGAAAAGGCACTACCATTTATTTAACAGCAATTCCTGTCTGCATGACCACAGCACGAGGCACGATGAATTATTGCGTATTCGTCACCATTCTACAACTATAACTGCGCCATTAATGTTAAAACAGTGGCAAGTCATGATATCTTTAAACGAATAAAACTCATGTTGGTCAGTGGATGTTTTTATAACATTGATGAATTTTTATCTGCATCTTTCGATTGACAGCAATATATTATTTTATTGTTTTTTAAATCATTTTCTATGTTTGACACGTATCTTATCATATTTATTAAAAATTTTTACTGTATATAATAATTTTTATATTTGTTTGTATACTTTTAAAATGTTATTTGGTATTTCTACATTCTGTATACTTAATATGCTTTTCATATAGTTGTGTTATTACTTCCACATCCACATAGTGGATTAAAAGCATAGTAATCGTAAACAAATTTAGAATTTTTTTTTTTGTTGAAAGAGGTTTAGAATGTCATGAGACGTCGAGATTTTAAATTTGAGAAAAAATGTTCTGTCTGTCTAACTTTTTCTGTCCGCGTGTTTTCTTTGGAACGGTTTAAGATAATGACTTGAAATTTTACACACACATATGTATTATAACGAGGTCTGGAACTGGATTGTTTTACGAACATATCCGGTGAAGGGTTGGGGGAAAATAGGGGTAAATATGGGAAAATGAATAAAGAAAGCTGGAAAGGATAGAAAAACTTGAGATTCGGTGTATATGCGAAGGCTCCTGATTATTTTACAATATTTTCCATCCCCATTACCACCCCCACTCTATCATTAAAGGGGTTGATAAAATAAAATTGAGACATTCACTTGAAATTTGGTACACGTATGTATTATAACGACGTTTGGTACTGGATTATATTTTGAGATGATTCCGTTGAAGGGTTGGGGGTTAACTAGGGGTAAAGAGGGGAAAATAGGTAAAGCAAGCTGGCAAGAATACAAAAATTTGGGATTTGAAGTACATACTAGAAGAGAAGGCTTCAGATTTATTTATAATATTTTTCATCTCCCCACCACCCTCACTCCATGTATTATTAAAGGGATTGATAAAATAAAATTGAGATATTCACTTGAAATTTGGTACACGTATGTATTACAACCACATCTGTACTTACGTTATATTTTGTGACGATTCCGGTGAAGAGTTCGCGGGTAAGTAGGGGTAAATAGGCGAAAATTAGTAAAGCAAGCTGGTAAGAGTACAGAAACTGAGATTCGGTGTAAATAGTAGAATCCAAAGCCTCACATTTTTTTATAACATTTTTCAACCCCCTCGCAACTCCCACTTCATTATTAAAGTGGCTGGTAAAATTAAACTGAGATATTCACGTAAAATGTGGTACACGTATGTATTATAACACCATCTGGAACTAGATTATATTTAGAGATGATTCCGTTGAAGGGGTGGGGGTTAAGTAGAGGGAAATAGGAAAAAATGGGTAAGGCGAGCTGGTAAGAATACAGAAACTTGAGATATGGTGTATATACTAGGAGCCAGGGTCTCATATTTCCTTGTCATGTTTTTGAAACTCCCCACCACCTGCACTACATTAATAAAGGTGTTGATAAAATGAAATTGAGATATTCTCTTGAAATTTGGTATACGTATGTATTATAATGATATCTGATAGAAAATGAGTAGATGAAGCTAATACGATTCCAGAAACTTCACTTTTGGAGTATTGGCGTATATGCTAAGAACCACACTTTATCTTAGTTTTTGGGTGGAACTAAATGATTGGGCAATTGTAGGGTATCTCGTGGCCCGTCAGTTTTACATTGATCAAATGCATGGCCAACGCAAACTCATCCTTGTTAAAGTAGCCTCTGTCTGTGTTCACAATCCATTCAGGTTCACCGTATCCAGAGTTGCAACCTTGTCCGCTTTTATACCCGAACGGGGTCAGCCATCCTTTACGTTTTCGACGGCACGCCTCAATTTTTTATGACATATACCTCAAGTATTAATAAAATTCTATGACCAATTATTTCCACATACTAGAGTGCAGTTATAGTCAAAATGTTTTCCTTTAAAGATGCTTGGATGGAAAATCTAGATGTGGAAGTAGTGATTCCTTAGACAGCGGTTTCTTTTATGTATAATGCGAGTTTGTATTTATATGTATTTTGACGTGTTTCTTATCTATATATGTACAGCTCCACATGAATTAATAAATATTATTATTATTATATTGAGTAGGTAACCGTGTAGATAAGAAAACAGGTAAGATTAGGTATGCAGAATGTATTCTTTCATCGTGAATTCACGTATATTTCATTTGTGATTATCAAGCTTCTTTCCTATAAATAGCGATGTTAATGTTTTCCATATATCAAACGTCATATTACTGAAAAACGTCACTCATTCCTTAGGAAATCAAGACTAAAACAGTGCACCAATGCAGGAGGATGAAAGTTCGACACTTCTATAACGTGGCCTGCATCAGAAATGGGAGAGAGCTCGAAATTGATTTGGGCACAGATTTATTTGTTGAGATAGGTAGTCTGGAACTCCCGACAGATAAGTTGTTGATTTCGAGGGCATGAAGATCGATAGAGAAGTTCATTAATAGTTAATAACAACGAACCGTACAGGTAGTTTATCCTCAGCGGCAATTCTCGGAATCATAATAGATAAAAGCAAATATATAACGATATATCTTCCAGCCTCTATTTATTTCCTCATGTTTGTTTATTCAGGTTGTTGATTTTACAAGTTAAAAAATTGGTTTGTTGGAAATGCCTTATTCTACTTTATACAGGGGAATTTATACACCAATCATTTACTATTATTGATTTTAATTTAGTTGTTTGCTTTTAGGTGTAATTAGGAAGTTGAGCAAGTTGAAATATGTCATGTAAAATTAACATTTTCTCTTGAAATTATGGAACACTGTGTTAATCATTATTTTAATTATTGTCAAACAAAAAAAAACAATATATTCAAAGTATTAAAATGTTTTTCACTGCTTTTAGATGAATCAATCTATAAATTATAAATACTCTACATATGTTTCGGCTTATTAGGCGTTTATCAGGAGTATTACATAGTAGTATTCACTATGTAATACTCTTGATAAAGGCTTAATAAGCCGAAACATATGTAGAGTATTTATAATATACAGAGTAGAGTATTTATAATATACAGATTGATTAATCTAAAAGCAGTGTTTAATTTATAATTAACAATTATTTTCAAGATGTTTCACAAGGTACCTACCATAAGTTCAGTTCAGTGCATTAATAATGTTTTTCGTTTTTTACTTTCTGCACGATAACTTTCATGAGTTATGAAACTTTTTGTGTATAAATGTGCCTGAATTTTCACATAAACCTGTTTCATCTGTCTGCGTACTGACAAACATAATTACTTTCACATCCACGTAGTGGAGTGGAAGTATATAATCGTAAAATAAAATTATAATGTAGAAATAGGTTCAGAATGCAGTGAAACGTCGAGATTTTAAATTTAAGCGGAAAAGAGTCTGTCTGTCGGCCGGTCGGTCTGTAACTTTTCTTATGCACACGTCTTCTCGGGAATTATTTAAGATATTGACTTGAAATTTAGTGCACGTATGTATTATAACGAGATCTAAAAGTAGATTATTTTTTGAGCTAATTTCGGTAAAGCGTTGGGGATTAAACAGGGGTAAATAAGGGAAAATAAGTAAAGCAAGCTGGTAAGAGTACAGAAACTTGTGATTTAGTGTATATACTGGAAGCCAAGGTCTCAGATTTTTTTACAATATTTTCCACCACTATTCTTCACAATCCTAGTTTGAAATGATTCCGTTGAAGGGTGGAGGGAAAATAGGAGAAAACAAGTAAAGGAAGCTGGTGAAAGCACAGAAACTTGAAATTTGGTATAATGCTAGAAGCCAAGGCCTCAGACTTTTTTACAATATTTTTAAACCCCCGACACCCTTACTTATTAAAGAGGTTGATGAAATCAAATTGAGATATTTACATAAAAGGTATGTATCATAACGACAGCTGGAACTAGATTATATTTTGAGATGATTCCGTTGAAGGGATGGGTGGTAAATAGGGGGAAAATAAGTTAAGTAAGTTCAGAAACTTGAGATTTGATGTATGTGCTAGAAGCCAAGATCTTGATCTTTTTTATGACATCTGCTTTAATATATTCTTAAAATTCTCTGAATAATTGTTTCCCCATACTAGAGCCTAAATGTAGTATCAAGATGTTTTTTTCTTTAAAGAGGTTTGGATAGAAAATTTAGATGTGGAAACAATGGTTCCTTAGGTAGCGATTTTTTTAAAATGTATTTTCTCGAAATTTTCTACGAAAAATCTGTAAAGGTACTTACATAATACTTTCTTCTCTACTTGGCAACTTTTATTTATTATACAATTTTTTCCTGTTAGAAGCCTACCCTGATTTAACTAAGAGCAGATTAGGTATTTCTTTGGGAACCAATGTGGATAAGTCGTATTTCGATATGAAATATTACGCAACTTAGATCACGGTTAGTACTTGGGTGGGTGACCAGGGAAATACTCTCGCTTCTTCTTCTAACGGCTTATGTATCCGCGCATATGTAAAAGATATGAAACATTAGGCGGTGGTTTATCCTTTGAAGAGGATGTAAAGCAGTCGATCCCATGTCTATTAAATGTTAGGCAAATAAGAAGTCCCCATGCTTTGATAGAGATTCGGCGAAATTTTCAGGTTGGGGCAAGCTCGTCTCCTGGTGTCGTCGATTGGCCGTTGAAGCGAAAAGGGAAAATAAAAAGATATTAGGTATTATTCCTGGCTATAGTGGACAAATCTAGTTGGGAATGTAACATTATTTTTTTCCATCGTTTCTTAATTATTTTTTAAAGTGATCATGATATATTTTTTACTAAAAGCATATTAGGTTTCCTCCTCGATAATAGTGCCAGTTATATTGCAAATACCATAGTCCCTCGTCACATTCATAAGTTTTTAATGTGTTCACTATTTTTCACTAAAAGTCCCTTTGGCTACCGAGTCAACTATCTACCAACCATTATTTTTTTCCATCAAATAGTTATTCAGATATTGCGTCAACAGACAGAGGACAGACATACCGACGAACAGATGGAATTTAAATACTTTAATTTTCGTAACTTGAAACACGACCTTAGAGAATGACGATACAATACTTCCCTTCGGTACGCGAGGAGAGTAACAGACTAAAATTAGTGGAGTACATTGGCGCAAAAGATTTTTCTTTAATGTTGTTCAGGACCATGTTGGAATCAGTTTCCCTCTTAGATCTCAGGATTGGCTTTGCGTTTTTTGAGGAAAGCTTAGTTAGTCAGAATAACTTTCAATTTCGCAACTCAGTAGTTTACATTAATAAACTTAATTTAAAATTAATCAGAAAAACTGTTCCACTACCAAAATAAAGAGCAGATTATAGATCGTTTAAAGGATCGCTCAGTTCCTCCGTACTGATTGAAACCTGTTAACTAATTTAAGATCACCTGTTTATATATAAACAATGACCTTGATTACGTTCATCTGAAAGAACATTGCAAGACAAAAATTAATTTTTTAAATTTTGTTCATTGGCCAACGCTGTGCGACGGTGAAATTCAATTTGATAATTTTAGGGCCCTTACTTCGTTGAACGCAAATCGTCAGTCAAACTGATTTAGTTACCATAGATGTTTTCATTGTAATTTTAATGACGTGGCAGACGATTAAAGTTTAAGAGGAAGCAATTCCTAAGATCAGTGGAGAAGGGGGTAAAAGCGCCAAATGAAGAGATATCTCTCTAATAATAAAATTTTAGCCAAAAATATTCTTCAACAATCCTGTAATATTTATTTTGCTTGGGGATACAAGCAGTCACCCACCTGAAGAGGATACAAGCCGTGGAAATCGTCGCACTTAGGTGTGCCGTGGACGTACCATGGTTTGTCAGAAACGCCGACATCTTCAGAGACCTGGAATACACCCCAGTAACTGAAGTCATCCAGGACAGAGTAGAGAATCTATACGCCCGTGCAGCGGAGCATGGGAATCCGCTGGTCAGACTGACTACGACCCCAACGACACTCCGAGGCACAAGAATCCGAAGCTCCAGATCCTGGACAACGGGTAACCGTTTCTCTGTTTCAGCCCGACCTTCAGCCGCGCCGCAAAGAAACAATGACCAAAAATACCCAAATCACCCGATCCCGGGGGTACCAAGCAAACAACCAGCTCGGTACCCTTACCCTAGCCCGTGCCAGCCTCTGACGCTATAATAAGCGACTTTGGCCGAACACAATCCTTGAGCTACACAGTTCACACTTCCTTCCGACCAAATCAGAGCATATGATGCCATTGGCATCCTGTGCTTCCGACTAGTCAACACCACCCAAACTCCTACAAACTCCGAGAGGGCTTGGCAACAGCCGTTCCCTCTCACTACAGATGAAATACTCTTCCGGGAGCCGACATGCCAGCGAAGAAAGAATACCAAGACAGAAGAGCGCTAGAAGAAACAACCCAGCTGGCAGGGTTCAACAGCCAGGACCAGTGGAGGTCTGTTAACATCGCACTCAGAGTATGATTTATTTTAAACAAATTTTATTTCCACGAAAGAAATAATTTATTTGTATTTGGCCAGTTAAATATTTCTTTGTGGATACAAGGCATTTATTTGTAAATGAAAACGAAATATTTATTATTTCAAATAAATCAAAATACTCATGAGTAAGAAATATTTCTTTCTGAGCAATAAATATTTGTTTGTCATAAACAGGGCTTTTCTTACTTTTTATTGGGTATTTTGCCACTGAAAAATATTTAAAAATCTTAATGAAAAAACCTCTGCGCCAAACGGATCAGACAGAGGTTGGTTCTTGAGTACTTGACTGTTTCAAAAAGTCTCACACCTAAAAATATATAAACTAGAACAATGTTATAAACTAAAAACTGAAAATTAAAGCTATAGGTAGTTAACTACCTATAGCAACTGTAGCATATTCTTATAACAAATTAATTATTTGGGTGCAATAAATATATTAACGGGTAATATTTGTTAAATTGAAAGAAACAAGCCTTCTTTTACATCTCAAGTCTCATATTTCTCTCAGTGCACCTACACCGTCCGCAATTGCGGATGGGGTAGGCGAAAAAGCAGACGTACCCCTTACGAGGCCGGTCCAGGTCTATAGCGATGATTGGGTGCTCGAGCTCGACCCCTAATCATCCTAAACCGGCGTCAAAAATATTCGCGCGCGCGTAGGTAGTATTTATTTATGTACAACTTACAATTATTGTCATTTAAATAACATCACTTAATTCGCAAACACCAGCTTAGTACAATTTTGCTAAAATTATGATTATTGAAAATAAGTGTAAGTTGTATATAAATAAATACTACAGGATTGTTGAAGAACATTTTTGGCTAAAATTTGATTATTGGGGAGATATCTCTTCATTTGGCACTTTTACCCCCTTCCCCACTGATCTTAGGAATTGTTCACTCTTAACAGAGACCGCAATTAATGGCCTCGATAATGGCCCTTAATAATTTTTTTAAACCGGTTAAATTTTCTCCAGTTTTCTTTTTCTGTAGAATAGTGTCCATAACCTAAATTACAATATATAGTATGTAAAATAATAACGTAAACTATAAATTAAATCCTTATTCCTTCTTTTGTTACTTAATATTGTCAAAATCCTAGTGAAAAAGACTCTCCAATAACTAAAGCTTACAATTTATCTTATAGAATTATAATCTTGAGATTTACGAAACAAATTAAATCAGTTTCAAAGAAAATTCGCGACACGTCATCGGAAATATTTCGATACCTACCCGAGTTTGATCTAATAAAGCTGCGAGTTAATCACGCAGCTAAAGCGGCTTGTACTGCAGGGGCTTAGCCTCAAGCTGCAATTGTGCGATAGGCCCACGAATACAACTGCTGACCAAATCTTATAATCAAGAGGTTGTGGGCAGTGTATTATTTACTATTTGTGAGATTGCCTATATTTCATTCACATATACAGGGTGTCCCAGATTTAAAGTGACATAGACCGATGAGAGATAGAGCACACTTTTCTCAGTTCAAAACACCCCCACACTTACCCTTGAAAGTGAATGGTTTTCGAGATACAGGGTATTTTATGATTCTTGACTGAAACTAAAATTCACCATATATTTGGAATGGGTGGACGTATTTGGATTAAAGTTGGTACACATATAGTGCTCTCCTAGTCCAATTAATAGCATAATTTGGTTTGTAAAAATTCCAGGACAGGACTCAATTTTTATGATTTTGCATTTAGGGTCAATTACATCACCCTGTATATCAGTTTTTTGTAAATGGCGAATAACTATTGAAATGTCTATGGATTATTGTGCAAAACACTGTCATAATATTCGATGGCACGTTTATGGTTACTTCCTAGCAAATTTTCGAAAATAATGGTGAATGATATTTAAATTCTACAAAATGCACAAACAACCAGTTAACGTCGCTATTTTATTAATTTCACTTAAACACTTGTTTAATAATTATTTAATGTATTAATGTTGCTTAAAAAGAAAAACGAAAAACAGAAAAAAGGAAAAAATAAAGAAAAACAGTTTGCTTAATCATAATTTACAGCATAAATTATAAAAAAAACTAATTATTTTATACACTGGCACAATTAATTAAAACTATAATAAATTTTCGAAATGAACACCCCCAGCGTCAATACATTTTTGTGAACGTTTAAAAAGCGTTTTCACTGATCTATCGATCATAGCCGGATTGTGTCTTAATATTGCCACATACATTAAACATTTTTTGTTGTAATTGTTCACGGGTATTAATATTTTCACTGTACACCTGTGACTTTAGGTGGCCCCATGAAAAATAATACATGGGGGTGACATCAGGAGATCTCGGTAGCCAGTTAACTGCACCCCCTCTACCAATCCATCTGTTGGTGTAACGTTGATTAAGATGCTCCCTCACCGGTACAGAAAAATGGGGTCCAGCACCATCGTGTTGAAACCACATACCTCTGACATTGATGTTTTCTGATAAATATGGTAACACATCTATTAAGAAATTTAAATAAACTTCACCTGTTAGTCTCCCTTCAAAACTGTGTGGTCCTATTAGATGACTATTGTATATTCCACACCAGGCATTTATATTGAATCTGCGTTGGGAATTTTTCTGATGTTGATTTCTGGTGCTGTTTATTCCATCACGCGTGAATTGAGCTTCGTCCATGAACAGAATTCTAGAAACTGTTCGTCTGTGCGCAATACCCACCTACAAAATGTTAAACGCGGAACGCTGTCACCGTCTTGAAGTCGTTGAACTACTTGAACATGAAAAGGATATAAATTTTCTTTTTTTAAAGTTCGCCATACTCTTATTCTGGGAATTTCTAATTGATGACTGATTTTCCTGACGCTTACAGTTGGATTCGTATGAACAATCTGTAATACTTATTTTCGCTGTTGAAAATCTCTGAGAACATGTTCATGTTTTGCCTGTGAGGGAAATTGCCCATGTTCCTTACTAAATTGATACACCTCTGAAAATGTTGAACGATTTGGTGTTCGACGATTTCTAAAACGTCTTTCACATTCTCTCTCTGCAGCTCTTCCATTTCCGTCGCAAAAACCATACACATAAATCATATCTGCATATTCTTCATTTGTAAATTGGAATGGCATCTTAAAATTATTGTAGTAGATTTGTTAATATAAAACCTTATTTTAATGACTCAAACGACTTCTTTGAATACTTAGACTTAATTTCTAAAGGTGACTTACATTACTATGTATGAAATTATAAATGTCAGAATTGACACACTCCTATTTTTATTATTAAGAAAACTATTTTTCAATGGAATATTGCGTATGGCCGTAAAAATTTTAAGTGCAATTAGAATTAAATTTGGGTAACAATAATACATTAAATAATTATTAAACAAGTGTTTAAGTAAAATTAATAAAATAGCGACGTTAACTGGTTGTTTGTGCATTTTGTAGAATTTAAATATCATTCACCATTATTTTAGAAAATTTGCTAGGAAGTAACCATAAACGTGCCATCGAATATTATGACAGTGTTTTGCACAATAATCCATAGACATTTCAATAGTTATCCGCCATTTACAAAAAACTGATATACAGGGTGACGTAATTGACCCTAAATGCAAAATAATAAAAATTGAGTCCTGTCCTGGAATTTTTACAAACTAAATTATGCTGTTAATTGGACTAGAAGTGCACTATGTGTGTACCAACTTTAATCCAAATACGTCCACCCATTCCAAATATATGGTGAATTTTAGTTTCAGTCAAGAATCATAAAATACCCTGTATGTCGAAAACCATTCACTTTCAAGGGTAAGTGTGGGGGTGTTTTGAACTCAAAAAAGTGTGCTCTATCTCTCATCGGTCTATGTCACTTTAAATCTGGGACACCCTGTATATCTGCATATTACACCTATATGCCAGTCGTATCTGTAGGAAACTAAAGGGATGACTTAACCGAATTATAAAAAAAAACCTGAATTTTGTATCCATGAAGATCTGTGTTAACAGTTACTGGTAATACAAGGAGCACAAGAAGTCAATGAATGATATTTCGTATTGTCATAAAAGGATTGGACTAAAATAAAAATTTGTTAGAAGAGAATAATTTGTCAACTTCATTACTAAACATTTTGCATAATTTAAGTGCGAAAAAATAAAAAAAAACATTTTAAGAGGTATTTAACCCGGTGAAGGCAACAGTAATCTAAACTTATCATCAGTACTTCGCATTTTGGCCCCTAATACTAGTTACTTCAAGTACACATTCTTCTGATGATGTGATCAATCTATCTTGTGCAATTTGTGTTCACAAAATGAAAATAATATCTGACTACAACTTATTGTTATCTGAAGCCAGCTGATGATTTTCAAAAGCTGTACCCAATAAATTACACACGTGTCCAATGGAATTCAAGTCAGGAGAACCGGGTGGAAATGTACCGTGATTAAATTCGGAGCTTTCAGAAACCTTGAATACTTGCTGGATAAATAGTTTTCCCAATAGCAGCTTGAAAAATCGTCACAATGTTGTTGACAAGATAATGATCGCTGTCACACATTTGTCCAGTCATGGTCGTTCTGCAGATGTATAGATCGGCGCGTTCTCCAACACATATTCTCCATGCTATACATTTGCCTCATCTAAAAGCTACTGCGGGTTGGATAAATCACACTGGATGGAAAAACTATCTGCGAAAACTCGTGTCTGCTCTAAATAATTATTATACTAGGCGAATAATTCGAGAATATATGAGAATGCAGGCGGATTCAAATTGGATGCCCACCATTGAAATCTCGAAAACCTTAAGAGATAGAGTCAGCTAAAGGGTGGCAAAGCTACGCAATTTAGTGCTCTATAATATGGCATCAAAAAATCGGAAATATTCCTGTTGGTTTTTGAGATATTGGAAAAAATCGAAATTATGAATTTTTGATTATTCGAAATACTTCGGTTATTATTGAACTTATTAGAAATGCATGAATTCTTTGTTAGAACACTTCACTACGTTCTTTACAGCGCCTTAGGATCATCATCAACTTTCTGTAATACAATTTGTTTCTGGCACTGAACAATGAACAAAAACTTTTTGTGAAAAAAGTTTTCACAAGAGCCTTGTTTTGCTACAGAAGATGACAGAGCTCGTGAAAATATTTGGAAAGGTGTACCGAACTTAAGGACCTCTTATAAAATAAATCGAACAAGGCATATACAGAGTGTGCTCAATGAGATCGCAGCACTCCACTAATTTTGTCACGTTATAGAGAATACTGACAATTTTTTGGCAAATGGTAGGTTGACTGGGTGTCACTTATTTAGAGCAGTAACAACTTCCTGATGAATTTCCAAGGCCTACCATGTTTCGATATGTAATACTAAAAGTGAAGGAGTCATATTAGGCTTTTTTTATCAAAACAATTTATAAGATTTAAGACAAAAACCCGAAACTTTTACATATTACTTTTGAAGCAATGTATAAAAAGATTTGATGAGTGAAAAAAATCTCAAAAATTTATTTTTGAAGATGTACACTTCCAATTTCAAAATTTTGAGAAAGAAACCACCTATTACTCTAGTTTAAATTGATGCTAAATTGGATAATACAACCTGCACTCTATGCATTTTTGATCTCACCAACGATTTTTATTATTTTCAGTGCATATTTCAAGTCCTTGTAAGTAGATTCTAACCGTGTCAGCACCGATTAAGTTAATGTATGTAAGCGTAACTCACTTAACTGGCGAAGAATTATTATAACTTTAATTATCACTACATAATTTGCCAGAGCACTTGATCATCTGCGTCCATCGATCTTGTGAGCTCGCTAAAGATAATTACGCAAAATAATTCCAGTAGATCGCAAATTTATTTGGGTACAGTTATGCTAGAGGCATAACCGACGATGATAAAAGGTATCTAGTCATATAGTTAATATTATTATCGCTAAATATATTCATTTTTGGTCGGATAAACAATAATCTGTGTATGCACACTGCACAGTTACGAGAGATTACGTCAACATTATCAAATATATTGAGGTTAGTTAATCCTCATGATAATAAATAACTTGATATCGCAAGATATTAAATTAATAATGAGTGTGTCGTATATATGAAAGCTGCGCTAATAATAAATTGTGCCTTGGTAACATGATATTCCAGATTAAAACACATTTTTGGTACATTGTTATAAAATAGTTAAACTAGTATAAGTTTCGAAAACGCAACTACTTAATGAGGTTGATGTTACCTACACTTTCATTTTCACTTTTAATAAAACCGCTGCCTAAGCAATCACAACTTCCACATCCAGATTTTTCTTCCAAGTGTCTTTAAAGGTAAACTTCTTGACTATATTTGCAATTTAGTATGCGGAAATAATTGGTCACAGAATTTTAATAATATTAGGGGCAGATGTCATAAAAAATTTACAGGAGCTGCAATTTCACAAGCTTCGTTAATACATTGAAAATAAACTTGGCTAACTTTCAAGCCTGACATGATATTTACAAAATCTGCAAAATGTACAGGGGACAGAAATAAAGAAAAGTTTAATATTATATTAACATTAATATTCCACAAAAAAATGATTTTCGTAAAAATGCGAGAACATTAATCTAGATATCAAAATTTATCAAACGCACAAGTCGGTCGGCGTTCGAGACGTAAAAATGCAAGAATATGAATCTAGGAATCTAAATTTATCAAATACAAGAATGTAGATTTAGATATCAAAATTTATCAAATACACAAGTATTACAAAAACGACGCTACGCGTCGGTCAGCGTCGGGACGTAAAAATGCAAGAATATGATTCTGTATCAAAATTGTCAAATTCAAAATCAACTTAGGATCTTTCAAAAAGTATGCGATGTAACAGCACCGAACGCTTTCGCGTCTAAAAATACAGCCGAATTTCCAAGCTACTGGACCCCCGTATTACCGTTATATCTTGGATTTGTGAAACATTCTCAATGTTAAAAATTAAGGTATTGGCTTCTAACACATACGCCAGAAATGAAGTTTGTTCTCTTGCTTGCTTGCTCTACTGATTTTTCCCAATTACAACCCCCCCCCCTTTACCCCTCCAACAAAAAATACATACGTGTACCAAATTTCAAGTGAATATCTCAAGTTTATTTCATCAACCCCTTTATTAATGGAGTGGTGGGGGGGGGGGACTGGTAAATAATTGCATCCCCATCCCTTCAACGGAAACATCTCAAAATATAATTTAGTTCCAGATGTCGTTATAATACATACGTGTAGAAAATTTCAAGTAAATATCACAATTTTATTTTATCAACCCCTTTAAAATGGAGTGGTGGGGGGTTAAAAAATATTATAAAAAAATCTGAGGCCTTGGCTTCTAGTGCATACACCGAATTTTAAATTTCTGTACTCTTACCAGCTTGTTTTACTTATTTACCCCTACTATTTAACCCCCAAACCTTCAACGGAACAATCAAATAAATATAAACTAGTTCCAGATGTCATTATAATATATGCGTATACCAAGTTTCAGGTGATCTTAATTTTATTTTATCAACCCCTTTAATAATGGAGTGGTGCGTGGTGGGGGATGGAAAATATCAAAAATATTTAAAAATTTTGTTTACTGCAAAAAAAAATCTATAACGGTTGTCGAGTTATTAGGGGTAGCTATTTTGCAAAAAATCACCTTGTACAATTCTTTTTTGTGGTAGCGACTTCAGCGGTTGAAGGTTTATCTGCTCTTAAATTGTTTCAGATGAAATATGATTCAACCTGTATACTACTACTTCACAGCTGAACACATTGACAGATTTATACGTCCCATTTAAAAATGCGTTAGGGATTAGGTTAGGTTACTGATAAGCTTAATCAATGAAGACGTGAAAATGGCAAGCACTCGGAATCCTTCAGCGGTTCATGGATCATTTTCTGGATTACTTCTGTAATATCTTTTTAAGATTATGTAAAATGTTAAAAAAACTGTCCGTGTCGGCTAAGTATTTGGGGGTGGCCCCACCCCATTTAGGGGGCTGGCCAAAAAATTAGAACTAACTAATGGATCTGATTAAGATCAAATTTTAAGAGAAAACAGTAGTTTACAATGGGCTTGTTCGGCATTTTTTTTTATTTCATAAATCGAAAGGGCAAGTATAAAATAATGGATCTGCAAACAATCAGAATCTTATTCGTACGTTTAGTATCTTAAAAACTATTACAAATCTCCATATCGTGAAAATGGGGCGTGGCCACGCGCTACGTCACTATACGCATAGAGTCAGCGATCTCAATAGACTTGATGCTCCTTAGTTGTTTTTTTTTTTTTTTTAGATTTTAGATGGAGGAGTTGGCGATTGGCCTTGCCTACTGCGACCAGTATAGGTCTATTGTAGTACTCCATTTTATACCTTAGGGCTCCTTATCCAGACATGGTCCTCACAAGACTTCGAGTCTGTTGATAAGGAGCTCTTTGGTAAAGTTATCAGTCCTTGTTTTTATTGTCTCGCCAAGTCGTCTCAGTCCAGTTAAGGCTATTCAGCTCATGACATAGACTGACGTACCTGAACGAGAACTCACCCATCCATGCGCTGGACCCGACCGACGTAGCTTAACTTCGACGATCGAGTGCCCGCACCTACACCGGCGACAGTACAAGGAACTCCTTAGTTGTTATAATTATAAGTGTTTTCGAAGTATCGTTTGTTTTGCTTACTTTTTGACAGTAGGGGAGTACAATTTGGTGAAATGTCAAAAAATTACAATTTTCTCTCGCTCCTGTCGGGACGAATTTTTGATTTTGACCCTGCAATTTACGACTAGGATTCATCGCTGACCTTCTCCTTTCCGTAGAGACATAGAACGAACTTCCACTCGACGTATTTATTTAGTTACCAGCGTTTGAAAATTACATGTTTTTCGACTTATCAGGTTAAATTTGAAAGATCCCAGAAAGCCACTTTTCTTACGTCACTTGCGTATAGTGTCGTCACAAATGAGCGCTCGGTTTTTGCAACTATTACTAATTTCAACTCCTTATATTTCGAGAACGGAGAAAGTTAATAATACGAAATTTTAAGTGCATAATGAGAATATCGAATACTATATAAAAAAGTATAAAAACCATATAAAAAGAATATCATGGAACAAGCCCATTTTTCATGGAAATGGATATTTTCCAAGTTATAAAGATTTGCAAATTTTGAATTTATTGAAAAATTGGCACTTCGGGATTATTTTTCGTAAACAATAAAAAGTATTACTTATATATAATAAGAAAGTGGTATAACAAAAACTGCGTTTCTATCCGTGGCTCTTAATTCCTCCGGTTTCTTCCGTGATGTTTTCCCTTCAGCACAGTTGTGCTCAGTTCAGTCGATATTCTTTGCATGAATTATACTCCCAGTTCTAGCTTTTAAATGTTTGGTTCAACTCGTGTAAATTTTCTTGCTGTTGAAACACTTGATTCTATATATATCATACTGGAATTCAATATGAATATAACAGAATCGAGAGATAAAAGAGAAGGCCCTCGTTTTTATAATGTGGAACCATTTCTGTCATTTTACAAAAGCGACTTTTAAAGCTCAAAATGTATGCTTTCAGATGTTTTTTAAACTACATCTACCTATACCTACCATCTTTTTTAGGAATAAGAAAAGAAAACGCCGAAAAGTTATAAACAAAACTGTTTTAAAATTTCTGAATATTACGGTTTTGTAGGTCTTTCAACAGGTATTCTGTTTTTTAATCATGATTTTTAAGTGAAGTATATAAGCCGATTACTCATTAATATCTGAATTTTATATATTTATACCTATTGTGTAGTTAATAAAAATAAAAGTTTTGAAATTCATACGTTGTTAATTTCAGTTGCTTAATCCCCTCAACCAAGATATCATTCTGAAATTATAATAGTATATTTTTATCTGAGAGACATTATATTAAAACACCAAATCAGGAAACGGGCTTGTAATGGTCACCCAGGGTCTTATTCTGTTACAAATAGGCTTTGCAATGAGTAGTAATGACTTATCCTGGAAGCAACTTAGACTGAATTTCCAAATTAATAATAGAAATACTACTCGTACACTTAGTACAGTTAGTCAGTCAATCATCAGTATACATAATGGTGAATAAGCAATTGGTTGTTTCTCATATTATACAGGGCGTCCCAAAACTCAACGTCATCCCGTGGAGGACTGATAGAACAGCTCATGTATGACCAGAATATCAAAATATAACCTTAGTTAAAAAAAAATAGTTCTTGAGATATTAACACTGAATAAATTTCGTGAACATCGACACCTTACATAGCTACACAAAATTCAAAATTTTAAGATTCTAATCTTTGCTATGCAACCCCGAATAGCCCTGCTATTGAACACAGTCCTAAATAAAATTAATAGTGCCATAGCTTTGGAAAAATTTCGTGGGTTCATTTTTTTATTAGCTAATAGAGACTCCTCATACTGTAAAAAAATTACCACTCTAATCTGGCAAGTTAATTTAAAAAATTGCCATTTAGTGTAGTCTTTAAAATGGCACAATATTTTCTTGTTTTACTTTAGAAAAAAGGATATCGCTATTTTATTGCAAAATGAGCACTGTGAAATGATTTCAATAATTAGGAATTTAGAGGAAAACAATCAGGAATATGTTTATATGCAGGCTGTCCATTTCATCAGTCTTCGAGGATATCTTGCTTAATATCAATCATACAAAGACATGCTAATGCAAGAATTGTGTCTATTATTAGGAGCTACAGAGTGGTTTAAAGATATTTGAAATTCATGGCGTATTTTAAGTGCTTTGGCGCAAAATCTCAAAAATGCGAAATATCTCGAGGCCAGCAGCCTTATTCTTGACATGCTTCGCAGTGCACGCATACGTATTGATGCGAACGGCATATTTGCTAACACTTTCTGTATACGACATTCTTGACTGCATTTCGTTTATGTACACGAACGATAGCAATAACTCATTAAAATGCAATTGGCATGGCAATTTTTGAAAAATACCTAATTTCTCTGTGTTTGAAATGACAGATGATGTAATTTGTAGTTGATATTATTCTTTTAAAGAAAAAGAAATAAAAGAATAAAGATTACTTCTCCCTTAAGAAATGGCTTTGGGAACGTAGCCCGTATAGCCACGACAAATTGTTTGTATTAAAGAATAGAGATTCTTTTTATTATTTCACTAAGAATTTATTATGTAATGGAGACTCCACTACTGAACAAAAGCGGATAATTCTAGAATTCATAAAAGAACTTCCAAAACTCACTTCTAAGAAATTTTCTAATGAATTTACGCAAAAAGATGGTCAGTGTATGTGGCAAGAACTTACTATTAAATTTTCTTAAAAACACCCGATTGCTACAAATTCATAGCAAAACCTTACTGTTGTGGTTACGATCAAATCTGTAGCTCTTTTCTCTGGTCTCATAAATGGTTCTACAGTTTCAATGAGAAATCTACATAATACCTTAAACATTCTAAATATTTGTACCTATGAACTCTTTTTCATATTAAAACTTCAAACATCTACATTATTAAACTTGTTGTGCCTCTGTATGAGATTTTCTGCATTTTGCAGATTTTCAATGTTCGCAATATACTGCAGATCGTCCATTATCAACAAATATAACAATACAATAAATATTCTTAATTTATCGTAACGAATTTGAAGACTTTAAAAACATACCAAATAAAATATTACGTTATGTATCATCATTCGCATATTTACCGATTGCCAAAAACCGCTCGTTGTTTAATGCGAGCACTCGAATACTTTGCGAACGGTCAAGAATGTCTAGAATGAATTTTTATTCGAATTTTAGTAAATTGCGAGTAACCAAAAAAATGCGTGTAGTCAAGAATAGCGTTGCAGATATCTTCGTTATTTGAAGGACCACGAAAAAACATTTAAGATCAGTTTTCTAGAATAACAATTTTAAACGAAGTATTATCTAATTTTTTTTACAACAGTTGGATTTCGAGATTTACTCTTTAGGGTGACAATGAATATATACGAAGCAGGTATTTTCCTTCCATTTCAACGATATGTCATATGCCATATTTACGCAATGGAACAAAGCAAGCTATTATAAAAACATTTTTTAAATAAGTTTATAATTAGTTGCTTAGTTCTAATGAATAAAAATATGGCATGTGACATATGGCTGAAAAGGAGAAAAATACTCTATTTCACGATATCATTTCCCACTTGTTTAGTATACATTTTTTTTAATCCAAAAGAATACATTTTGAAATCTAGAGGCTCTAAAAAAATAGATAATACCTCATTATAAAACTCTATTTTACAAAAAAAATGTGATCTTAAAAGTTTTCTCGTAGTCCTTCAAATAACAAAGATATGTGGTTTCTACATATTTTGCATTTTTGAGATTTTTTATGTTATACGTCAGATGATGACACCATATTACTACCTTTTTGCCTTGCACTGTAAAGACATTAAGTAGGTACTTGAGGCAGGAATCTAGCATTTATAATGCGTTATACATCTCCGCGAAGTTCAAGGATAACTTCCAGCCGAGTTCCTATAGCTATCGCACTCCAGCCTCAAGTGGTTTTTAGCATTTCCTGATATTTATAGGACTTGTTGGATGTTCTCTAGACGGTCTTACATCAGATATACACAGGGCATAAATAACAAATTTGCGTCGGTATGGTATGGATGTGATGAGAGCTCTGCTATTTAAACCATGTATACGCAGTTTAAAACTATACGAGATATTTATTTTTCAGCACATGCAAAGTTCGTTGCCTCTGTTGATCGAACTATATACTAAACTAAATGTAGAGGATTAACGTCGAACTTTGTTTCGAAAAGACTCACGAATTGTTATCTCTTGTTGATTTTACATTTCGATGGGGCGGTTGTATGGAATAAATTGGTAAAGAGGATTTTAATCATTTACGTAGGAAAAATTTACAACAGCTTTCAGCAAATGTTGCAACTTATTGGACTTATAATGAGCATATTTGTTGTAAGTCGACAAAAATTTAGCGTTGAAGAAAACACACAATTTTCTACTGAAATTTATTCAACAACATATTAAAATGCAATGTTGTGTACAGTAGTGTCGCGATAATCCGGATCAATTAAAACCAGGCTAATTCGGATTATCAAATAATTCGGATTATTAAAACATTTTAAATTCAGGTTTTAAAATTACAAAAAATAAATAATAGGCCGCATTTACCAAAACTAAGCAATGCACTTATATACAAAACAAAACAAATAAAAAATGGGATCCTGTATCATGAAAACAAAATATTAAAAATATGCAACTACATATGTATGTATATACATAATTAACATTTTCATCACTTTCTTCTACATTAATTTCATTGGCTCCATTAGAATTGTGTGGTACCCCCTTTTACAATTTTCGGCACCGGCTGAAAAAAGTGATTTTACTCTGATGACTCATGTGTTGTTGTTTTTCAACAGCAATTTTCTTGAGATTTTGTAGCATCATAATCTTTTAAAGGAATGTAATTTTCTGTAGACCACTGTAAAGCAAGATATAAGCTTTTGACAGCATCTTCATTTTTAATTCTGACTGGAGTGGCAATTTCCATCACATCATCATCAGAGTCAGCATGAATTAAATTTTCTTGTTCAATCAATTTATCATCACTATCAATCTTCCATTTTTCTTATTTTTTGGTTTTAAAATCGTTTTCCGGCATTTTTCTAAGTAACTGACTGGTACATGTTCCCAAGCATTGTGAAGCAAGCATACAGCATGTTTTAAGTTTAAGCTCTTAAAACACTTCACAAGATGAAAGAAGAGTCACCTGAATTAATTCGGATTACAGAATCAAGTAAAATCAGGATTACAGAGTACTTCAAGAGGACAAGAAGGCAATCCGGATAATAGAAGCATCCGGATCAACGCGGAATCTGATTATTGCGGTACTACTATATTATATATGCACATTGCACATCTGGATGTATGTGTTAACAGTTCCTTATTCTTATCAAATCTAAAGCGACATACGAGTTCAATTGTAACATTCAATAAATCAATGTATATGGGTAAAATATTTATAGATATACTTCCACATCCATGAGGTGGAGTGGAAGTATAGTCATCATAACAGAACATTCAAATCTTCTTTCGTTAAAATAAGTTTGAATGTAATTAAACTTGGGGGTTTTAAATTTGAGCGAAGAAAAATGTCTGCCTGTCGATCTTTCTGTCTGTCTGTAATAGACTGCTCACAAAATAAAAAAAAGGTCATACATTTTGGAGGCCCATTAGGGTAAAGTTTCTATTAGGTGTAATTAGAGGATCCCCAAATTTTGGTTAAAAAATTTTTAGTGTAACAGGTCGCTAGTATGGAATTTTTACCCTAAAATTTGATTTTTTTAAAGCTGACAAGGGAAGGAGCTTGTCGAATCGCAAACCAACCTCGGGTAGCTTCCTCCATCATTAGACTATCTGTATTTTAAGATGAGGAATGCGTTGACACCGATTGAGAACCCCCAAGATTACACGATGTCTTTTGGTCAAGAAAATGAAGAAAACGATGAAAAAAGAACAACTTTGCCATTTATACGGGGGTATTGTGAAAAGCAAGTTCCTGCTTCAAATTTGGAACTGTACAAAATCGTTGTCTATCATATACAAAGGCTCCTGCCAAGCGATAAACCCATTCGAATCGTCGCAGAACACTTACAACCTGTTGATCAAACGCGAAAAAGAGCAAAATTACTGAATTCTCTACACCCATGCATTATGACTTCCCGGGGTTTGAATCTAGTGGTGCTAAACATGGCTGATATCCTTACTTATCTACTGTTAATTTGATTAGCGTCTACAGCAACGAGCTATGATTATTTCATGGAAAGCGGGACCCGACAAAAACAAGAAATCTCTTCAGTTTTTTGCATTAACTTATCATATCCCTTCACTGTCAGCTTTGGTTGGTTTCAAACTTACCACCCACATCTGCTTATTACCGCGAGAGATGTCTACCAAGTCTACCAAGATCAGCAGCTATTGCAAGACTCAAACTTCAAGATCTCGTAACGTCTAGAAGAAAATTTTTTTCGTACTGAATAATATCCCGATGTATTTTCTTGATAAAGATTCATCATTGTGGGATGAAGATACTCAATTCAAGGAGGGATTAAAAAAAGTTATAGGGATAAAAGTCATCACCAATGATGTAGCTGAACGCACAATTTCGTTAGCAGAGACATGTTAATGGTAAAATAAATAGGGAGGAGGATCAACTTCAAAACTTACTGCAGGGAGTTAAGCATAATATATCAGTTTTCTCCAGATGTACAAAGCGGGCTATTTCTGCATCTATGCGAAGATTCTAAATAGGATCAGTTCCGAAAATTCACAAATTTTACTCTTTTCTGCGATTGCTTAATGGGTTGTAAGTGTGCTGCGACAATGCGGATGGGTTTATAGCTTAGCAGGAGCCTTTGTATATGATAGACAATGATTTTGTATAGTTTCAAACCTGAAGAAGCAACTTCCTTTTCACAATATCTCCGTGAAAATGGCAAAATTGTGCTTCTTTCATCGTGTTTTTGATTTTCTTGACCAAAGAACACGTGAGGGTGTTATCTTAGGGGTTTTTAACCAGTGTCAAAGTATTCCTCCTTTTTTAAAGCTGGCAGGGGAAAGAGAATGTTGAATCGCAAACCAACTTTGGGTAGCTTTCTCCAGCATTATATTCTAAAATACATAAAATCTAATGGTGGAGGAAACTACCCAAGATTGGTTTGCGATTCAACATGCTCTTTCCCCTGCCAGCTTTAAAAAATCCATTTTTGGGTAAATAATCGATACTAATGACCTGTTACACCAATAATTTTTGCAAAAATTTGGGGATCTTCTAAATACACTAAATAGAGACTTTTCCCCAATGGGCCTACAAAATGTATGACGACCTTTTTTTATTTTGTGGGAAGTCTAGTCTGTAACTTTATATATCCTCAGTATCACGCTGGAATAGTTTCAGGCATTGACTTGAAATTTGACACACGTATGTATCATAACGGAATATTTTGAGCTTATTCTGTTGAAAGGTTGAGGGTTAAATAGGGGTAGCAGCTGGTACGAGTCCAGAAACTTGGGATTTGGTGTATATAGAAAACGCCAAAGTCACAATTTTGTTTTTATAACATCTGCCACCCCCACTCCATTACTAAAAAAGTTAATAAAATAAAATTGTGATTTAGTGTATGCACAAGGACAAAAGCTGTTAAAAATTTTTTTCATCAGGCACCCCCCTTACCACCTTGAAGTAGACAGACGATTGCAAATACTACATTTTTAAAGTCTCATGAGCAAATATAGTAATCAAAATATGTTCATTTAAAGAGACTTGGATAGAAAACCTAGCTATAGAAGTAGCAATTCCTTAGTAATTTCTTGGTTAACTGAAAGCAATTTCTATATACTTATTAATTATTATATAAAGAATGAAAGCATTGTGGTATCCTGAAATACTGAATACTGAAATTTCGTTTTGATCAGCATTTTTTCAAGCGCAAATGTTTCTTTCCATCGATATACTCATTAACCTTCTTCATTTTTAGATTATTTCAAAGTGGAACGAGCATCACCAAAATAACAAGACAGGAAAATTAATAGTTAAGGTACCAAAGAAGAAAAAGGGCTCGAAAAATATAATAAAGAAATCTGAGGCCTTGGCTATTAGTATATACACCTAATCTCAAGTTTCTACCTGTCTCTTACCACCTTGCTTTACTTATTTTCTACTATTTACCCCTACATATTCCCCACCCCTTCAACAAAATTATATCAACGTATAATCTAGTTCTAAATGTCATTATAATCCATAGGTGTCCCAAATTTCAAGTGAATATCTCAATTTTATTTCGTCAGCCCATTTAATAATGGAGTGGGGGTGCTGGAGGGGTTGAAAAATGTTATAAAAAATATGAGGCCTTAGCTTCTAGTAGATACACCATTAAGTTTCTGTACTTTTACCAGCTTGCTTTACTTATTTTCCACAATTTAACCCCCAACCCTTCAACGGAATCCTCTTAAAATATAATCTATTTCTAGATGACGCACACAGGGGCATTTGCACTAAAAAATTGGAGAAAATTACTCTTTGAGTTAATATCATTTAAAACACTTCGGTGTACTTAAATACCATGTTAAATGAAAATTACGACGAGAATTTCGTTAAAAACCGCTGCCTAGGGAATCACTACTTCCACATCCAGATTCTTCATCAAAGTCACTTTAAAGGAAACATCTTGACTAGATTTGCACTCTAGTGTGTGAAAATTATTGGTCATAGAATATTAATTATATTTGGAGCACATGTCATAGAAAAGTTTGAGGCGTTGGTTTCTACCAAATACGTTAAAAATGAATTGTCATTACAATACATCCGTGTACTAACTTTCAAGTAAACATCTCAATTTTATGTTATCAAACCCGTTAATAATGGAGCGGAGATAGTGGTGTTTGAAAAATATTGGAAAGAAATCTGGGGCCTTGGTTTCTAGTATATACACCAAATCCCATATTTATGTACTCTTAACAGCATGATTTATTTATTTTATCCTATTTACTCGTATTCAATCCTCATCCCTTCAATGGAACCATCTTAAAATATAATCTAGTTCAAGATGTTGTTATAACACATACGTGTCCCAAATTTCAAGTGAATATCTCGATTTTATTTTATCAACCCCTTTAATATTGGATTAAGGGTGGTGGGGGTTGAAAATTATTACAAAAAATATGAGGCCTTGGCTTCTTGGACATACGCCGAATTTCAAGTTTCTGTACCTTTACCAGCTTGCTTTACTTATTTTTCCCTATTTACTCCCAATTACCCCCACTCGTTCAACGCAGTCATGTCTAAATATAATCCAGTTTTAGATATCGTTATACGTGTAACAAATTCCAAGTGAAAATCTAAATTTAATTTTATCAACTCTTTTAATAAGGGAGTGGGGGTGATGGGGGGGATGGAAAATATTATGGAAAAATCTGAGGCCATCGCCTTGAGTATCTACACCAAAACACAAATTTGTATACACTTACTAGCTTGCTTTACTTAGTTTCCCTACCTACCATGGAATAGGGGTGGTGGGGGTTGAAAAATAACAGAAATTATAGAGACCTTGGCTTCTAGTACATACACCGAATTTCAAGTTTTTGTACTCTTATCAGCTTGCTTTACTTATTTTCCTCTATTTACACCTATTTAACCCCCAACCCTTCAACGGAATCATCACAAAATATAATTTAGTTCCAGATGTCGTTATAATACATACGTGTACCAAATTTCAAATGAATATCCCAATTTTATTCTAGCAACCCCTTTAATAATGAAGAAGGGGTGGTGGGGGATTGAAAAACATTATAAAAAAAATCTGAGGCCCTGGTTTGTAGTACATTCATCAAATTTCAATTTTCTGTACTCTTACCAGCTTGCTTTACTTATTTTCCCATATTTACCCCTATTTAACCCCCAACCCTTCAACGGAATCATTTCAAAATAAAATCTAGTCCGGATGTCGTTATAATACATACGTGTACCAAATTTCAAATGAATATCTCAATTTAATTTTAGCAATCCCTTTAATAATGAAGAAGGGGTGGTGGGGGGTTGAAAAACATTATGAAAAAAATCTGAGGCCTTGGCTTGTAGTACATACATCAAATTTCAAGTTTCTGTACTCTTACCAGCTTGCTTTACATATTTCTCCATATTTACCCCTATTTACCCCACAACCCTTCACCAGATATCTTCAAAAAACAATCCTGTTCCAGATCTCATTATAATATACACGTGTACAAAATTTCAAGTCAATATCTTAAACCGTTCCGGAGAAAGCGTGCGGACAAAAAAAGTTACAGACCGACAGACAGACATTTTTTTTTTCGCTCAAATTTAAAATCTCGACGTTTCATGACATTCTAGACCGATTTCAAGAAAAAAAAAATTTACGATTACTATACTTCCAATCTACTACGTGGATGTGGAAGTAAAAATACATAATGTAGTTTGCATCTTTGTTGGTATGTATTTAATATTACCGATTTACCAAAAAAAAGGTAACATAATTAGTCAGGTGATAACGTCCATATTTCATCATCTGATGATTTAACATAATGTGCAGCAATTTCCTCATCAGACGAATCTTCCTGAAATGTAACTGTTTCAGGTTCAATAGGAAGAAATATATATTGTCTCTTTTAGAAATGGTCGTGTCTTTTTCATAGGTCGCAAGCCTGTTAACAAAGGATCAAAAATGGAATCAGCTCCCAATTTCATTTGAGTAGCAAAAGCTAATTCTTTTTAACCTGTTTCTTTACGAATGCTTTCAGTCTTTCTTCACTTACTTCGCTCGCTATAATCACTAAATGACTTCATTGCGCGTCTGGGCGACCCGACCGAGATTTACTTGAGAGTATTACAATTTTTCCTTGAAGCCAATCTTGTTTTTTTTTTAAAGGCCTCTTCTTTATTGTGTGCCACTTTTATATTCGTTTTATTTCTGATTTAACATATGAAAGTTTATGTGTCATATCTTTCAATTTCAAATATTTTTATGTAAAATGAACTGAACTATATTCAGTTCATTTTACATAAAAATTATTCATCCTACGAAAATAATAATATGAGCTTGATTTTTCTAAATATTCTCTTCCATAAAATATATTCAACTTTTCTTATTTTCAATAAATATTTCCCGACTTAGGTATTTATGAAAAAACTAATTTTCAATTAAATTGTTTCAATAATACAACCACTATAGAGACGTAAAATGTTCTTCTTCTAAAAAGTACATTTGGAAAAAGTCATATTCCAATCTGCAGCCGTTCTTCATTTCTCCGAGTTTAAAACCGTTGGTAGCTGGACTATAACAATATCATAATTAACATTTATGAATACAAATAATTACATACTATCTATTCAGTAGGTACATGTTTACCATCAACCAATGTCCTCCTGTCTACATAATGAGTTTCATGAAATCTGTGTTAGAAGCAAAACAAAATTGCAATATCCAATTCATCATGCAATATTTCAAAATGCCTTTTTACTTAACCTTCAATATTAGTTTATGTTTTCAGAAATTAATATCTAAGTCAATAATAAACAATAATTGATTACCAGTATTTTGTTGATTTTCAAGATAATTTTATAACCCTCCGTCTTAAGCGTATTTTAAAAGTAAAACTAATGGATTATGATATAGGCTAAGTGACTATATATTACTTACTTATGTCTCGAAATAGTGATTACAAATAATACACTGGAAGGCGAATGAATGCTGGAAAGGTTTGGTAACTTTGAATTGTTTATTTTAATTCTTTATGATTTTCATTTACTTATTGTGTAATGTATTTAATTGAATAACTGAGGAAAACTGGAATAATGTCTCTTTCTTGATATCAACAGAATTGAAACATTCACATTTACATAAGTCAAACCAAACGAAAACTGCAAAATAAGAAAACCATACAACACTTGTCATTTTTAAAATACAATTATATAAGTAAGTACATCACTAATATTGTTAAGCGTAATTGATAGTTTAAAATACTTTTCCGTCAACGTATATACAGGGTGTAGTTAGTTTCATGTCATTACAAAAAAACTCGTGGTAGAGAACGACAAGACAAACAAAAAAACCTTATATAACATGGGGTCTAAAGCTCATAGTTTTGGAGAAAAAAAATAAACAAAAATTTCGCAAATTTTCAATAAAGTTTTTTGAGAACTGCTGGAATATTGAGGTAGGTTTAGATCTAGATCTAATCTGAAGAAAACTATACATTAACTCTCCCTTGTGCAATATTTTAGTTACTGTCGGTGTTTCGTTATGTACACACGTCCAACCCGCCGTTTGTTGTTTTTGTTATTTTTGAATTTCGCGTCATTGTGTATTTATAGTTAAGATTTATTTTATTGACTTACCGTTCAAGTTGTCAAATTCCTGATTACGTACAGACACAACTCTCTTGTTCGTTCTTTTTGTATTACTTTTTGGCGTTTGTACCAAGTTTTTATTTTATTTTTCTTTATTGACAACGTTAGTTGATAGTTTAGTGTTTAGTGTTGAACGAAGTGCGTATGTACTTATTTCGACGTACCGAACTGTGTATTGATACAGATGCAGAGATTTTGAATCATTTAGTTAGGTAGTAAGCTTTTAACCCAGGACACTCATTTACGTTACAAATGTTAATAAACCACATTTAAATTTTCTAAATTATAAACAATCCAATATTTTGTTCCAAATTAAAAAACACACATGTAAAGAAATGCTCTGTTTAAACCTCTATGGCCATTATTTGCTTGCAATTGTGCGCGAAGAGAGAACGAATTATTTACCTCTTTATATTTGCCTCAGTTCAGTTGTGGCGGTACATCAAAGGCCGTCGATGATCCTTTGCGGCCAGCACTTTTTTATGACAATTCAAAAGTTGTATAATTGAGAAGTACAAGTCCATCGACAAAGAAAAGCAGTGGTTCTCAATAGCTGTCTACCATAATATTAAATATGTTAACCTAGATCAGTGTTTTTCAAAGTGCCCCTAGAAGGAAAAGTCATAAAGGTTTTTTGTTTGTCTAGTCGGTCCCCATTACCAGTTTTTTTAATGACATGAAACTGATTACACCCTGTATATCTAGTTGAATATTTTTAGACAAGATCTCTTTTTGTTGATTCTACTCCTGAATAAAAATGTACCTGCACAGAAATACTGTTAAATGTGTATTGGAAATTTCATAAAACATGTAGAATACGTTTTGCCCTATAAGAAAGCAAAAAAGATGAACCTAAGATATCTCCACCATACTCACTTTTGGAGATAACGCGGTTTGAAGTAACCCTAAAAAAGTGCTAAAATTGCGTAAAAGTGCCACCATGTTCTCATATATTGCGTTTGCAAACTATTACGAGTCCCGGACGATAAAACTGCATAGGAAATCATGATATTGTTGGAACACTACTCAAAGCAGCAATATAGTCCGGTCATCATAAAGTAAAAATCATCGATTTTGTTCAGAAATTCAAAACAGCAATTTTATTGATTTTTCTTACAGGAAAAATTGCGCTGAACAGGATGGTGACATTAAAAAATTTATAAAATGCAAGCTTCATTGTTAAAAACAATGGTTTTTAGTGAAAATTTTCATTTCTTTATGTTTTTTGACTTTTTAACGAAAACAGACAAAAAAAGTCATAGGCATAAAAAAATGAAGATTTTATCAACACGTGTCGTTTCAGACTTGTAGCGACCTCTTAATAATGTATACATATATTTGCATACTAAAAAAATATCAATACAATTTTCATAAAAAATTGTTTCTTTTTAACTTTTATTACTTTTTTTCTAAATAAACCATATTAAAAATTAAAAAAAAACAATAAATTTACAGTATTTCAATTTTTTTCTATTTTTCTATATTTTTCATCAATACAAATACATATAGTGACATTTAATACGTATTTAAACAATATCGATTAAAACGATATACAAAAAAAATAAGCTTAAAAAATTAAGAATAAAATGAGAATACCTCTAAATGACTCTTTAAACTACTTACAGCGCATTTAAATCCGAGCGCGCTTTGAATTTTTTATATACAGGATGGGGCAATAGTGCATCGGACCTCGATATCTCGAGTTCTATGATAGCTAGAAATTAAAAAAAAAACTGCAAGTCAACTAGATAAAAAAAAGTCTATAACTGGAAATGATTTTCGAACATACAGGGCGAGCCAAGACGAAATTACAGAACTAAGTGCCTTTTTTTAAAAATGGAATGCTATGTATATCAGTACATTTTTAGCTCTATTAATTTCTATATTAACATTGAATATCTCCCAACCACTTGGATGTAATGAATATTCTTGTTGTAATAATGCAATCTGCAGATGGAAATTTAAAAAATCACCATAGCCACAATTATGGGTTTTAAGAAAAACTTATATGAATGCCAGTTACGAGACATCTAATTAATATTATTGAATCAATTTCATTTCCTAAAATTGTACAGGGTAGCCAAAAATTATTTTTGAATTAAGAACTTTTTAAATTGAATTTTCTCATTTTTTTCAAATGGAACACGATGTGATGTAGAAATGAAAAACGAACATTTTTTGTAAGTACTTCCCTATGGCTAATTGCAACCATTTTCGTTTTATAAATAAATAAGTGTCAAATTCAAGAACAAACTTAAAAAAAGAGGTTCCCTCAAATAACTCATGAGAAAAATTTATAATAGGTGTTCGACGTGTTGCCCATTTTGATTGACATACGTCTCTATGCAATTTTGAAATGAGGCCATTTTAGTGGACCATTTCTTCCAATCCATTGAGTAAATAGTATTTAACAGGTCCTTTACCGTATTTTGTACATTATTTTGCCGTTTCCGTTATTCGACAAGCAATAAAACCTCAGTTTGGTATAAACTGTCGTATACAACGGAGCATTTATCACACTTATCGGTCGTTAGTTATAATTTGTAATGAATTTAAAATATTTGAAATTTTACAATATGAATTTTAATAAGGCGGAATTTGTAGACACGACTTTTGTTTTGGGCGAGTCAGGCAGAAATTGTTTACTTGCCAATAGAATTTATCACCAACGTTATCCTGAGAGAAGGATTCCTGATGTTAGCAGCTTCCAAGACCTTCTCGATAGATTTCTGGAGACTGGAAATGTCGAATATAAAAAAGTGAAAGAATAAAACATGTTGTGAACGAAGAAAATGAGTTTTCTGTGGTTGAGAATCACCATGTTACTCAAAGAGAAGTGAGCTCATTAGTAGGAATAAGTAGACGGTCTATCATATTCAAATGTACCAGGAATTATCTGATGAGGATTTTCAAAAGCGCCTACAATTTTGTAATTGGGCCAGAGGTAAAATGTAAGATGATGTCAACTTCTTCAATAATGTTTTATTCACTGATGAGGCAACTGTTCATGAAAATAGATTTGTTGGTAGGCACAATTTCTATTATTGCTTCGGAAAATCCTCACTTTTTTATGCAAGTTGATAACCAACACAGATGATCTATAAACATTTGGGAAGGAATTATTGGAGAACATGTAATAGAGCCACATTTCTTTGGTGGTACATTGACTGAAGCTATTTATCTTCATTTTTTGAAAAAATATCTGCCATAATTGTTGGTAAATCTCCCTGAAAGAATTTGAAATAGGATGTGGTTTCAGCAAGATGCTGCTCCACCACATTATTTAAATACAGTTGGAGACCACTTAAATAATACCTACCTTCATCAATGGATTGGAAATGGACCTACTGAATACCTAGATGCCCAGATCTTACAAAAATGGTTTTCTTTTTACGGGGATACGTGAAGGAAATTGTTTATAGAGACACACCAACAACATTACAAAATATGAAGGAAAGAATAATAACTGCCTTTAGATCTATCACACCGGCAGTTTTAGGAACAGCGCATAGAGATCAAATTGGGCAACATGTGGAACATTTATTAATTTTTTTTTACTGAGTTATTTGAAGAAACCTCTTTTCTTAAGTTAATTTTTGAATTTTGCAATTATTGCTCAATAAAACGAAATTGGTTGCAATTAGCCAGAGGGAAGAACTTACAAAAAATGTTCGTGTTTCATTTCTACATCACATCGTTGAAAAATATACAGGGTGTTCCATTTGAAAAAATTGACAAATGAAAATGATTCAAAAACATTAATTAGATGACTCGTAACTAGTATTCACATAAGTTTTTCTTAAAATCCATAGTTGTGACTGTTGTGATTTTTTTAATATCCATCTGCAGATTGCATTATTTCAACAAAAAAGTTCATTACATCCAAGTGGTTGGGAGATATTCAATGCTAATATAGGATTGAATAGAGCCTAGAAAGAGACTTCAAAAAATGTACTGATATATATAGCATTCCATTTAAAAAAAAGGCACTTGGTCCTGTAATATCGTCTTGGCTCGCCCTGTAGTTCGAAAATAATTTCCAGTTATAGACTTTTCTATTTAGTTTACTTGCATTTATTTTTCAAATTTCTAGCTATCGTAGAACTCGAGATATCAAGGTTTGGCGCACTATTGCCCCACCCTGTACATTATATTATATGCATTTCGATACGACGCGACGTTCCTGGGCCGAGATATTTCATTTGTTTACAAAGCATTTTCTTTTAAATGTTGTCCGACGCCAAGGAGGGATAGATTAAAGAAGGGGTGCTTAATAAAGAACTAACCAATCAAAACTCAATACGTAAAAATCGTCACTATGACGCAGTTGGAGGTATGTATATGGTGTCCAAAATTAGTGGACGTTATACGGTATGCACAGTATAAATTACAGACGTCTGAAATAATAATGTTATATTACAATGAAACTTGAAGAAATGTTCGTGATATAGTTGATAGTTACGATTTCTTACATGTAGCAAAAAGACTAAATCAGTTTGGTACACCATGACAGGTTTGTTCAAAACTGTTGTAATATCTGCACCACAAATGTTGAAATCAAACTCTTTGGTTGAAATACTATACTGAAAGTTTGTTCAGTGTTCAGTAAAACTGATATAGCTGCCATAATTTATTTGGTGTGTTCACAAATTTCCAATATAATACATCTATATGTGCTCTATATGGCCACACTTTTACTCCGAATTAACAAAAATTGAGAACTATCTAGTCATACACACCAAGCTATCACCATCTGCATGGCACTGCCAGGAGCAAAGTAATAAATTATACTGCAATGTTTAAAAGTGAATTATTTATTAAGAAACTGAATGAGATATTTCATGAAAATGTAATCCATTAGAATGAAAAATTTTGAAGACAATATGGTAGATAAATAAATTAATTTTAGGCTTTTTTTCTCATTTTTAACTGAATTTTCATACCGTAAGGGGTCGTGTAGATACTAGTTTAACTTGCATAGCCGTAGGGAATTATGCTGGATGCTAGTGTTGTAATGAGAATGTCAAATGAGAAATTTAGGATTTTAATTTTCTAGCATAACCAGAGTTCAGGTTATCAAAAGAATGCAACATGATTTCATCAATATTTTTACATATAATTTTTCTTTTAGTTCTCATAGATATTTTTTTCCGCTGTTTGCAATATTTATGGACTTTTACACAAACATAATTATAGATTTCTAATGAATAACTAAAAAGGGAATAAGAGTTAATAAAAATTCAGTAAAATCCCTACAGTGTATAATTTTTAAATATATGTTATATTAAAAAATAGTACGACACTGAGTTATAAGCAAGCTCCTCAGTGGTATCAAGTTACATAAGTTGATAACGACTTCTCTCGGTAATTGCTTATCTTACGTATCAAGTTTCACCTATTGTTTTGTATCCGTTCTCATAGTTTATGCCAAACTGCACATTTGCATTTCCTTTGTTCTCCGTCTAGCTGACACTGCTTTCCTAATATTATAAATATGACCAGCAGACGCATTTGTATTCAGTATTATACTCACCTTTATATTAAAACTTTTAAATCAACAATTACATTTTTCATTCAGAGTCATCGATGACTCTCTGTAACTAAATAAATATTTTTTAAAAAGACAAATACAAAGTATCAAATATAACAGTGGCGCAGTCGTACCGGATCTAGAAAAACGCACAAGTTCGGGAGCCTAACTTCTGGTAAACGTGTCCGAGAGGAACAAGGAGTTCATCTGCAGAAGGTGCCTAACCCACGGAAAAGAGCCAGAAGAACAAGGAGACCTTCCTAGCTGTGACGGTGGATCCCAATCCTTCAACTAGAGAAAGAACCTACCAATGGAAATATTAATGTAAGTCATTTTAAGAATCATCTCGTTCTATTTTATTATTTTTTCACAATTATTTTATAAAAGTGCTATATACACTCAGCGAACAAAATACAGTTCTATTATCAAATAATTTTTCCTTGACAAAATAAACGCGACAAGTTTAATTTAATTTTAATTAGCGTAAGAAACGTATTATACTGCTAATACGTCACCGTGTATTATACAGTTAATACACAAACTACCTAAATAATTTTTTTTTAAAACTAATTCCTTTTCTCAAAAAGGTAATTTTTAACAATTTCAAGTTAACATTTAATTTAATTTCTGTACTTTCTAAATAAAAGCAACAATGCCAGAAACATCGCAAACCACGCAAACGGTACAAAGTGCAAGGATAGAGCAAATTGAGCCTTACAAGCTCTCTGAAATTTTTTCTGTCATACCGGAATTCGATGGCAATGCCATTAATTTACAAACATTTTTAAATTCTTGCATTTATGCACAAGGCATGGCAATCAATGACCAAAAAATTTTACTAACGCTACATATAAAAAATAAATTGCGTGGCAGAGCTGCAGAATTAATAAACTCTCGTAATCCTGATACATGGGCAGAGATAAGAGTCTTGCTCGAAACTCATTTCGGAGACTCTCGAGACTTAACATCTTTAATCCAAGACTTACAGCGCATTCACCAAATGCCAGGTGAATCTGCATTAACTTTTGTTGCACGTCTACAGACGCATAATGCGAAAATGCATGCGGCTATTCAGAAGCAACGCCTATCTGGAGAACAAAAACAATCTCAATCGGAATTAATAGAAACTATGACCCTGAACACTTTGTTGACGGGTTTAGAGTCAAAACTAGGCCAAATAATACGTGCTGGAAACCCAACAAGTATGTTACAGGCAATTAATAGGATTAGAAGAGAATTACAACTCTCTTACTTTGAATCACAAAAATTTTCAAAAAATAATAATAATAATGTTAAAAATCCAGTGCCTCCTCAACAAAAACGACCAAACGTAAATTTCCAACAAAAATTTTGTTCATTTTGTAAACGCAGCGGGCATATAATAAACGAATGTCGCACAAGGCAACAACAATTATTTATGCCATCAACTTCACAAAATTTCCAAAGACCAAACTCTCAAGGTAATACAGGTTTTCAAAATTTTGCACAACAAACTAGTCAATTTAATACCAGAACATTTCCACAAAATAATCAAGTTAGCCAAGCACAACAAAATAGGCCTTCAGCAATTAGACCAAATCCTAATTTTGTCCAACAAAGACCATCAGCGATACAACCAAATCCAAATTTTAACCGTTTCAATCAACAAAAGACTCATCATTTAAATTACGAACCTTATGATGACCAATATAATTTTAACCAGTATGAAGATTATTCAGCTGAATACCAAAATGTATATGAAATGTACGATAATTTTAATTCAGGAGATTGTCAAAATTTCCCTGAAAATACAACTAATTTGCCAGAACAATACGAGAATTATACTGCTAATTCTCAGATGCCGCAAGAGAATTATACTGCTAATTCTCACTTGCCGCAGGAGGATTACACTGCTAATCCTCAGGATTTTTGCAAAAGTCCGGAGTATCTCATGGATACTCCAACACAAGAAACGAATTACGAATTGGACCAAATTTCCCACCAAATTCAAAATATGAACCTCAACGACAATTTCGACCCGTTTCTGAACTTCCCAGAACAGAAGTTCATGTAGAAACACTTTCGCATGCCTTATTGACTGTAAATTCAAATAATCTCTATTACATTAAAGACATCACAAATAAATTTAAAATTCTCATTGATTCTGGTGCAGGAATTTCGATTTTTAAACCAAAAACGGCAGAAAATTACAAAAGAAGATTTTCTGAAAATATTATTATACAAGGCATAACTGAACAAAAAATTAACATTAACGAATCTGTTCTTATACCATTTACTGACAATAATCCACACAAAGTTTACATTCATAATTTGGATATAGAATTTGACGGGCTATTAGGCGCAGACTTTTTAGAACACTACGAATGTATGGTAGATATTAAAAATAAGCGACTAATTACCAATTTCAAAACCGTACCGATATTTAAAGCTACGGGTGACGAAAAAACACAAAATTTACCTTTGCAACCAACTACAAACTCAAATCAAATTCGGAATCAAATTCCATGTAACGTGAAAAATCAAAATTTAATTTCAATCGAACCACGCATGGAAAAAATATTTAAATTAAAATGTAATTTACGGAATACTGAGGCTATACTGTTAGCCCAGGAAAATGAAAAAGTACGCTTACCAAACGCTATTGTCAAAATCGACGACAACGGAGAATTTTTAACATCAATTATAAACGCTAACGCAATTCCAAAAATAATCGATTTCTCGAATCTTAAACTAGAACCAGTTCAAAAATTTAGATCAATTTTTAATTTAAACTCACAGAGTCCGGACAGTCCTCAACATACAGACAGAAATTTCGAAATTAGAAATCAACTACGATTAGAACATTTGAACGAAGAAGAAGCCGAATTAATAACAGAACTTTGTCTAAATTTTTCTGATATATTTTATTTAGAAGGCGACAATTTAAGTTTCACTAATGAGATTAAACATTCTATTGATACGAACGATTCTAAACCAGTTTTTACAAAATCATATCGCTATCCTCACATTCACAAAGAGGAAGTTAAAACTCAGGTCTCTAAAATGCTAGACCAAGGTATAATCAGACCATCAATTTCACCCTGGTCATCCCCGGTTTGGGTTGTACCTAAAAAACTAGACGCCTCCGGTAAACAAAAATGGCGAGTTGTAGTAGACTACAGAAAACTTAACGAACTGACTATTGACGACAAATATCCGCTTCCAAATATTTCGGACCTTCTTGATCAATTAGGCAAGTGCCAATATTTTACCACGTTAGATCTCGCCTCCGGATTCCATCAAATAGAAATCGACGCGAAAGATATTCAAAAAACTGCTTTCACAGTAGAAAACGGTCATTTTGAATTTGTACGAATGCCATTTGGACTGAAAAATGCTCCATCAACATTTCAAAGAGTGATGGACAACATTTTGTTAGGTATCCAAAACGAACGGTGTCTCGTCTACATGGATGATATTATTATCTATTCGCCTACCATTCATGACCACATTTCGCGATTAACGGAAGTATTTAAACGTTTACAAAAAGCCAATCTCAAAATTCAACCGGACAAATGCGAATTTTTACGCAAGGAAGTTGCATATTTAGGCCATCTTATTACTAAGGACGGTGTAAAACCAAATCCCGCTAAAGTTGACGCGATTCTAAATTTTCCTCAACCGAGAAACCCTAAGGAAATAAAATCATTCCTAGGCTTAGCTGGATATTACAGACGTTTTATACCTAACTTTTCAAAGATTTCTAAACCTTTAACAAAATTATTGCAAAAAGACATACTTTTCGACTTTGACAATGATTGCTTAAACTCCTTCGAAAATTTGAAACGAGCGTTAACAACAACTCCGATTCTTATTTATCCAAATTTTGACGACGTTTTCATCCTAACTACTGATGCTAGCGCATTTGCCATTGGTTCCGTGCTCTCGCAAGGAAATATAGGCAAAGATTTACCAATAGCTTATGCATCTCGAACTTTATGCGCGGCGGAGACTAAGTATTCAACGATAGAGCGCGAGCTATTAGCCATAGTATGGTCAGTAAAACACTTTAGGCCATATCTATTCGGAAGAAAGTTCAAGTTAGTAACCGATCATCGACCACTTACCTGGCTATTTTCGATAAAAGACCCAGGAAGCAGACTCGCACGTTGGCGACTCAAATTAGAAGAATACGACTATGAAATCATCTACAAACCCGGTAAAACCAATAAAAACGCGGACGCGCTATCGCGAGTTAAAATCAATCACTTTTCGGAATGTTCCAAATTTTATTCAAAAATTCTAGCCGCGAACGAAGACGACGAATCAGAAGATGACGAACCAAACAATGACGAAAACCCGAACAATAACAACAAAATCACTAAAGAACAAATCTCTCAAGAATTTGATATCTTTTGTAATTTGTATAAGACGAAATCCTTAATAGATTATTCTAAAATTCAAACTTCAAACAGACAACTTTTAGACAAGGAACACAAAAATATTATAACATTCTTTCAACAAAATAAGTTAGAAGATTTGCATCATAAAATTATTGAGGACATGTTCGAAGAACACCCCGAATTTTATAATAACACTATTAACATTGTCTCAAGCAAATCGGTCAGGCATAGAAAATATTTTATTGTTCCTTTACCTTTTGATGTAGATTCAATAAACGAACATTTATTCATGGTATTGTACAAAAGACAAGACATTTTGGATCTTTCTAAAACATACTATGTAGAAAATAATTTAGATCTTCCAATACTCGAAATGCTATCTTTTATTTTTGCAGAAAAAGACTTGAAAATAGTTATCTGTCAAAATATTGTTAAAACCCCCGATGAAGACGAAATTCCAATTATTTTAGATCAAAACCATTCAGGCAAAAATAACTTACACCGTGGTATTAATGAAACTATTAGAAGGATTCGAGTAAAGTACAATTGGCGAGGCTTAACTAAAGACGTTGAAAACTTCATAAAAAATTGCGAAACATGCGAAAAAACTAAAGTCTGTCGTAAAAATCTTAGCAATCCTTTAGTAATCACCGAGACTCCAAAAACGCCATTCGAAAGAATTAATGTCGACCTGTTCGAATTTCCCACGCGAAATTACGCTGTTACAATCCGCGACGAATTAACAAAATTTACTCAAGCCTATGCTGTTCCGGATAAATCCGCGAAATCAGTTGTAAATACCTTATTGCTTTACTTTCAACACTACGGTACCCCGTTGAGAATTCATTGTGATTACGGCGGTGAATTTGACAATAAATTATTAAAAGACCTTTGTACGCTCTATGACATAAAACTGACATACTCAAGCGTAGGACATCCCCAATCCAACGGATCTCTCGAGCGATTTCACGCTACATTAGCCGAAATGATAAGAGTCCACAAAACTGAAAATCCGAATGAACATCCATTCACAATATTACCATATGCAATTATTTGCTATAACAACTCGGTTAACAAAACGCACGGTTTCACTCCGTACGAACTCATTTTCGGACATACGTCTATTAGACCACCTGAAACTTTATACAACCAAAAGGAACTAATAACGAAATACGTAAGAGATTTAAACAACAGAATATCTCATTATTATAAAATCGCCCGCAGTAGAACGCAATCTCAAAAGGAGAAAGCGAAAGTTCGCTTTGACAGAAATGTTCCAAAAAATCGACCTGAATACAAAGTTGGCGATAAAGTATATGTGAAAGATTCTCAAATTAAAAACAAACTTCAAAATAAATTTAACGGGCCTTTTAAAATCATAGAAATATTCCAAAATTCTGCTACCTTATTAAATCTTGAAACAAATCAAGAAACTAAAGTAAATTTCGATAGAATGAAACCATATACTGAAAATTAAATTTATTTTCAGGTTTATCCTGCTGTTCGGATCAGCACTCGCACAATATAAAATAATACCAATAAACAACACTATTGGTGTATTTTACCACAAAGACACGGACATCGTTGTGACAAACGAAAAATGGACATTATTGGTACATAAAAATATATCATCCCTTAAACTAGCTTTCGACAAGAACCAACAAATTCTAGACATGATATTAAATACTCTCGACGGTGCTCATCAAAAAATGATCACGTTTAGAAGTGAAGTCAAAACAGACCTTAACCTTTTGACACAAATTTCCAAAACTATACAATCCAAATTTGATGAGGTATTTCTAGACACAAAAAGATATAAGCGCGGAATACTAAATGGTATCGGCACAATTTTCAAATCAATAACCGGAAATCTAGACGCCGAGGATGGCGAATATTACGCTAACTGTATTAATAAATTAAATAACGACGAACACCAATTAGAAAATTTAATAAAAAATCAAATTTCAGTTACAACATCAGTAATCAAAAATTTCAACTCAACTATTCAAAAATTGCAAATTGACGAGGAAACGTTCAACAAAGACATAAAAGAGATCGAACGTACAATCGATACCATGACGCGAAACATCGAAGCTGTAGAAATAAAGCTAAAATTCTTACACATTTGTGAACAATTAATGGCAAGCTATTTGTATCTTGAAGACAACTTGAATGACATTTTAAACTCAATAACATTTGCTAGACTAGGAATAATTCATTCGTCGATCATAACTCCCGATCACTTAGTAACAGCATTACAAGAAATTTCACAGAGTCTGCGAAGAAACAATTTGCCTCTTCCAATCAAATTATCGGCAGTTGCTCAATATTTAGACATTATTGAATTAAAAGCATTTCAAGTAGATTCCAACTTAATATTTGTTTTAAAGATACCACTTGTTGAACCTCAGAACTATAATACCTACCGTTTATACCCTATCCCTATATTTGATAACAGAACTGGTCTTCATCATATTCTATCTATTTCTCAAAAATTTATCGCGAGAGATGATGATTCTTTAATGTACATACCAATAACGAATTTAAAAGAATGCAAACCCTTATATTTTGGAACTAAGCTATGCTCGAACCTGTTTGCATACCCCATTGACCAGAATGCCATTTGTGAAGCTAGGATCCTGAAACAACCAATGAAACTTCCCGAGAATTGCCAAACCTCCTTCATTATTAGCCAAGGGTATAATGTTCAAGAACTCGAAGAGAACACGTGGCTCATAATAAATTCCGAACCTCTACATATCACCATTAGCTGCCCGAAGAGAGAACCAGCAACGGAGCTGATTAATAAAAATTCAATTATAAAATTACAACCTGGATGTTACGCCTTCGCAGGTATTTCCAGGATACAAGCCAGTGCCAAGGACCTCTCCGAAATTAAAGACAATTCCCATCCTGTGCAAATCCCATTTGAATGTTGTAACCAGATGCCCGACAAAATTCAACTACCTAAATTAAAACCATTGAAACTCAATAATTTAAATATCGAAGATTTGGATATTGCTAAAAACAAATTGGAGCAATATTCTAAGGATCTGGACGATCTCATCAACGAACCTTTCGTGACCAAACATATGTCCTGGTTCACGTATTTCACCATCACCTTCATCATTTCCATAATTCTACTTTACGTGTTTTGTAAATGTAGAAGGAAGAGACGTTTACTGAAGATCGAACCCTCTACAGGCGATTCTCCTTCACCTCCTCCAGGACGAAGCAAAACTTTCATGAAATTCCCAAGTTTAATCCCTCCAAGAAAGCGACCCGGTATCAAACCTCAAGAAGAAGATATCGAGTTATCATAGACTTTCCAGTGAACCACTAATTTTTGTTTATTGACTTAAACTTTTATTCTTTCTATTTTTATGCTTATTATTTTATTCACTCAATATTTTATTATTATCTTTGCATTATATTCATTTTGTTTTATTATTACTTTTATATTGCATTCAATAATTATTTTATTCAAAAGTTGTTGTATAACAATCAACTTTTTTATTAAGGGGGAAGTTGTTATATTAAAAAATAGTACGACACTGAGTTATAAGCAAGCTCCTCAGTGGTATCAAGTTACATAAGTTGATAACGACTTCTCTCGGTAATTGCTTATCTTACGTATCAAGTTTCACCTATTGTTTTGTATCCGTTCTCATAGTTTATGCCAAACTGCACATTTGCATTTCCTTTGTTCTCCGTCTAGCTGACACTGCTTTCCTAATATTATAAATATGACCAGCAGACGCATTTGTATTCAGTATTATACTCACCTTTATATTAAAACTTTTAAATCAACAATTACATTTTTCATTCAGAGTCATCGATGACTCTCTGTAACTAAATAAATATTTTTTAAAAAGACAAATACAAAGTATCAAATATAACATATATAGGTTACTATAATATTTGTTATATACACATATCTGCAAGATTATATATTTTTACAAATTATCTTTTGTTGTATTTATTGCAATGTTTCACACAAACGGAAAATAACAGAAATTTTATGAGAAATAGACACACACTATACATTACAGCTCTGCTATTTTACCTTCAATGACGCATGATTTGCGTCACAATATAGCTCTGTCTCTTTTACTCGTTGGTAAACATAGATTATAGGCAATAAGCACTCCTTCTTCAATCTATCGCTCCTTGGTCCGACGCACCGTTTTCGTTAAAAAGTCAAAAAACATCAAAAATGAAAATTTTCACTAAAAATCAGTGTTTATAACAATGAAGCCTGTATTTTATAAATTTTCTAATGTCACCATCGTATTAGGCGCAATTTTGTCTATAAGTATTATCAATAAAATTGCTGTTTTAACTTTCTAACCAAAAAAAAGTTACGACGACCGTGCTAGTATTATCTGTATTAAAACAGTCAGGGGCTATTATTATCTTCGAGTAATAGAAAATGTTATATTTACGTGCTTTTGTATCAATTACATTTATTCTCACTTTTCTAAATTCACTTTATGTAATAAATGATTACATTGCATAATTGCAGTGGTCCTAATTATTTATTGGATGTTTTCCAATTTTCCGTATCAATTAAATAGCCTGCCGTTAAATTTAATTATAACACTAATTAAGTTACTTTCAACTCTCCATTAATAAATTGTTATTTCAATCACCTCATCAACAGCATGAACGTGTTTTTGTTTAAAATTTGCAATTTATTGTTGTGATTCATCATTAAACAGTAATTGTGTAACATAATTTAAATTCTCCTAGTTTGAATAAAAAAAGCGTCGTCAAGAATTAGGTGAGTTTTATTTAAACAGACCTTTGGCTTCAGATCCAAAAGGCTTGACATCATATGTCAAACGCCGATATTGCTTTATCCCGTTAACAGCACGCCTAACAAACTGAACGGTTGGTTCCGATATAATGGTAGAACATACAGTACTAAGTAAGTTTTTTGTTCATCGTCTCACAATGTTAAACTTTCAATTACTATAATGGTATACTGGGACACAACTTTGGAAAAATATTAATAACATTGCTCAACGAAATCATCCATACCTTAACCAAAGGTCGGTCAATATACCATTGATAATATAATTTTATATTGGCATTATTTCAGATTCTCTACCCAATTAAGAAAAAAATTATAACCACAGATGATTCTTCTTTTCAATATAGAAATCTCAAATCTGCATAGTAACAACCAATATGGAGTAGGAAAACGAGAATATAGTTTATTGATTATTGTATATATATTATGCCCACAAAAATAGATTCTCTCTAAAAAAGCAACGCCAAGTACACTCTGTTCAAAAAAATATCTTTCTTATCTATAAAAACAAAAAATGAGGTATCTATGTATAAAAATGTATATGTATAAAAAAAAAATTTCAAATACAAAAAACTTGGCGCGCTTCCCTGTTCATGTTTCCGCAGATTCTGCACATGTTGATAATCGGAAGTAATATATAATATTGCAGACAGAGGTTTTGTCAACTTGACGGGAAAATTTGTATAAAATTGACTGAGTGGCAGTGGTGAATCCAAACAGCCTTTTGCCTCTTAGTGAAACGCGCCAAGTTTTTTTGTGTTTAGAGAAAACCATTTTTTATACTTTTTTTTATAAATAGATATCGAAATTGGCGATTTAAATTGATTTCAAATATCTTTGGAAAGAACACATTTTATGCTTTTGTAGAGAGGGAAGATATTTATTTGGATGGAGTGTACTTTGCGCTGTATTTTTAGTGGGCATTTCATTACTTTTAAAAGTGAATTATTTATTATTTGTTTGCTTATAGTAATGAAACATATTCTTTATAGGATTTTGCAAACAGTGACCTTGGATTAGAATCCGGCCTGTATGGGGACTTTGAATAAATTGGTTAGCGGTCGCACAATGGGCCACAAGGCCTGAGTGCGGCGACCTTTGGTCGCCCCGCTAGAAGAAAAAGAAGGTATATAGATTCTATGTGACATGGCGGGGTAACTAACATGTTTAGTAAACGTAATGAGATAAATCTTAACTGATTAAGACTTCCTTTCGCCAACAGTAAAGCGATTTTGAGCTGCGAAGGAAATTTTTCTGTGCAATATGTGGTAAATATACAACGAAATTTTTGAGCGCTCTAAAAATAACGAATATTTATCAAAATTAAAAATATGAAATGAAAATAAAATTTTTGTATTCAATCTTTTTGTGGTTTCCCACCAATTGTGGTTCGCAGATAACATATTTCACAATAATAGATTGTTGCTAAAATGGTTATTCACAATAATTTTAATTTTTGAACTATTTTTATTTCAAAGTCGAAAATGGCCGCTATACAAATAGTTCAAACATAAATAACATTATGGTGTCCACCTTATAAATCATATTTATAACTATGAATACACTTTTTTGTAATTAGACAGGGTTGTATTGCATAAAGCATAGGTAATTTCCACTAATATTTTGCCCTGAATAATTTTACCTGATATTGCTTTTTATTAACTACGAGGAGATCCCGCAAAAAACAACAAGGGTCAGTACCTTCATATATGTTAATATTTTAAAAGATTATATAGCTTCACCTGTAACAATGTCAACAAATCTTTCAATCAAAATTTCGATTAGTTCTAATTGAGCTAGAGCTTTGAAATATTGCACACATGTAGAATACGATAAATTATGTGTCATCATTCTAAATCCAATATGGTGGATTACCTTTTTCTTCAGAGCCCCCTTGACATGAGTATCAAATGAAAGGGTTTGACGAGTAAAATACGATATGTGCAACACAACATCTGTACAATCTGGTTGGTACACTATGTACATAGCTAAAGACTAAAAGTAAAAAATAAAATAATAAAAAAAATATTTAAAAAACCTTTTTATTAAAAAAATTTACTAAAAAACGAAAAATTGAAAATGTAGGTACTAAAAAGAAAATAGTTTTTTTTAATTCATGCGTCTAGAAGTAAAAGCTTTGGGGGCGGTCAATTTAACTGAGTAACTGTGAATGGTGTTATAAGACCGCCCCCAAAACTTTTAGTTTCCAGGTGTATGAATTTAAATGTACTGCTTTCGACATTATTACACATATGGAACTGAGTCCTGTAAAAGATTTTACTGCAAGTGAGAAAATAATATGGCGCCTAAACACCTACCCATGTTTGATAAAAATGGTACAGAATATATCAGTCTTTAAAAACAATTTTTATCCCTTTAACTATTTTATGACGGTTTTATGAGAGCAATGTGTGCTTCGTGTATATAACAATTGTTTAGCAACTACGATCAAATACAATATGCTTCCAGCAATAATATTGTGTTAAGAGGAATCTTAATAAAATTATTTTATTAACGCTTAGCTAAACTCTTAAAGAGTAGTTTTATAGATGTTTGCAAATTGACCAAAATGTGCCGGAGATCATTACTATAAATCTGTTATAAATCAATTTTGCTTCGTGAGCTAAAACATCCTATAATAATTGCTGTATAGACGTTTATAAAACAGCGAAAAACAAATTCTACAAAATGTTTTATAATTGAGCTGTAAGAACATTCTTAGCACTTATTTGTATGACGATGTATTTGTGAAGACTAAATAATCACTTTGGCAGTTTTAACGAAACAAAACAATTTTTGCAGAACAGTAATGCAACAGTAATAAAATAAAATTGTGCTGTCATTTTAAATTTATAGAGCAGCTTTGTTAGTTGGGTACCTATATCAAGAGACACGGGAGTATCCCGCGCCAAGTTCACTCCAACATCCCCGCTCATAGAAATAATACCTGCCCCCACCACTACCTAAATTTTGAACTTAAATTTCTCAATAAATGTACGGATTTAACTAAGAATTTGTTTAGTTACACTTATATATCGATAATTCTCTATCGATTGAGACCAGAATCAATTATATTAATTACATATTAATGAAGGTGCGTACATAACAACGCGTATCCACGCCCCTTGCACCTTAAAACACAAGATTTTATACTTCTAACAATTAAAATTTATACAGGGTGTCCCGTAATAACGTGCAAAAAATTTAACTGCTAATTCTCTATCGAAAATGAAGGTGGATTCCTTATATAAAATTTTTCAAAATAAGCCTTTCTTGTCCAGCTACACCCCCTTAAGACAGCAAGAAAACTGTTTTTAATTTCTATCTAGAAACAACGTAACTGAAAAAAGACGAAATTTGACACATCTCGGTTACTAATGAACATGCATCTAATGAAATTATTTCATAGATCGATGTGTGTATTCGAAGGGGTGATATTAACTACCCTTCTTATAATTTTGTAAATATCTTTCTGTCTACTATTTTTTTCTTTGAATAAAAAAAAAGAAATACACATCATGATTCATTTAGAAACTTTATTAACTCTTGAAGAAATATCTTAAAATGGACCGTTCTTGAGGAAAAGGAACGAAATTAAATCTGCAAGTGCTCAGTCAAAAGCGACGAGCCGTATTATATTGGTCAAAACACAAAGTAGGCTGGTGTCAAATCATAATTTGGCAGTATTATGTACCTATGTGATCATTTGGTGCTTATAAATTATTTTCAAACAAAAATTAAAAACCGTCTTTTCGCTCACCCCTTTAAGAGGTACAGCTGAACAGGAAAAAAATTAACTGAAGAACTCACCCTCATTTCCGATAAGGAATTGGTAGTTAAACCTTTTGCACGTTATTACGGGACACCCTGTATATGCGATTTGTCCCACTAATTTGCGGCTTTCGTCGGTGATGATCGGTTTAAAAGATTCATAGTAGGTAATGCGGCACTTTGGACAGGCCTCCATCCTCCAGAATGGGGCTCCTGTAGGGCTCCGTCTTGGCCCTCATAGGGCTTTACTGGGCCCCATTTCGCCCCTCATAATGGGGCCTTCGTAGAACACGTCTTTATCATCTCTGGGGCCCATATCAAAGATTCCTGTTCGCTCTGTGGTCTCTTTAACTCTCGCACAGCATAACCTCACCTCTATGTACTAAATGACTAACATATCCTTTAATTTTACGTTTTATAAGGTTATTCTCATTTTAAATGTTTTTATTCACATTTCTAGATTGGAACCAGCGTAACATGAATAAACCTTTTTACATAGAATACATATAATATTTTAATATTGTTGATTTAAAAAAATTTACTGATATTTGCAAGTTGGAAATCCAATCTATAATCAGCGGTCTGATTTTAATATTCAGAAACATTGAAAAACCATATGTATTCTATATGAGGTTTATTAATGTTACACTGGTTCCAATCTAGAAATGCAAATAAAAACATTGAAAATTAGAATAAACTTAGAAAAATATAAAATTTAAGGTTACGTTCGTCATATCTTGCTACTGCTCTATTCTCACACAGTATAACCTCATTTCTATGAAATCTCCGAATTGATCACCAGGCGCCACCTAGTGTTCTCTAGACTATAGCACTCTCGCCAGGACTTTCATCTGTGCATCCAGCCCGGGAATTTTTAATTTTTAAGTACCTATAGTCATCTAGTGCCGTGAATCCAGACTTCAACATCATATTGTAGTACCGAAAGAAATTTGGATCTGATGAAAAAAAAAAAACTGGGAATGCTCAGGGATCGAACCGTGGATCTCAATATTCGTAGGCTGACGCTTCAAGGCATGGCTTGAAAAGTGGTTGATGAAATTCTGAGTGATTCTAAACGTGTATTCTGGTAGAGCTTTACTTGTTTGCAAAATTGTGACATAATCAAGAAACAAGGTAGTGTTCCGCGCCAAGTTCACTCCAACATCCTCCACGCTCACAGAAATGTTATCATTTCTGTGAGCGTTTCGCATTTCGCTTATGCGAGTACGCGTGTATCTTCACAAAAATACTATCTGCAAGAAGTAATGAAATGAAACATATTCTTTATAGGATTTTGCAAACAGTGGAAAGAAAAGCTATCTATGAGAACTAAAGGAAAAACTATATATATATATATATATAACATTAATGAAATCTTTGCATTCTTTCGATAACCTGACTTCTGGTTATACTAACAAGTAAAAATTCTTTTTGTCATTCTCATTTTAACACTAGCATCCAACCTAGTCCCCTACGGCTAAGCAGGCTAAACTAGTATCCACATGATCCCCTACGATATGTAAATTCAGTTAAAAATGAGAAACAAAGGCCTGAAATTAATTTATTTACGTACCTTGTCTTTAAAAATTTTTTCATTCTAATGAATTATATTTTCATAAAATCTCATTCAGTTTCTTGGAAATGCTTAGCCTTTGAAACGTTTCTCGTCCTTATTGTGGACTCATCAGAAAAGCCTAAAGCCACTCATAACGATGTTCCATGCAAAACTAAGACAATATCCATGAATAAGTTTAAAAAATAATTATAATTGACATTGACTGATAAAAAAACAACAGATCTTCACCTATCTATTATCTAACTAGTATTGGAGCCTATATACTCTATGCATTAAATATTCTATAAAGAATATGTTTCATTACTATAAGCAAACAAATAATAAATAATTCACTTTTAAACATGCATAGAGTATATAGGCCAAGGCCAAAATCCTCCCTATGGAGGAATTTCTTATTTCTTCCAGCACTGGAAAGTCAATGCCGTTTGTGTCTCAGATTTATCAACGTAGGGCAGGAAGTCAGGACGTGGATGGAAGTTTCTTCCTCGTCCTCGCAGTCGGGGTGGTCCACCACCACCATGGTGTGCAGGTGTTTCCTGAAAGAGCCGTGTCCGGTCAAAAGACCTGTCACGACTCTGGCTTGTTTCCTGCTTAGTCGCAGAATGTATTTTGTTCTCTCCGGCAAGGGCCCTGAGATGAGGAGCTTCGCATGCCGGAGTCCTGGGTGGAAAGCCCAGTAGTCAATGAACTGGGAGCGGGTGGAGTCTTCTATTAACCTCTTGGTTTTGGATCTAGGGTAACCTAGGGCCAGCTCCGGACCCAGTAGAGGCTTCCGAGAGCCTCCTCTGGCCAGAGCGTCTGCCCGTTCGTTACGCTCAATGTTGCTGTGTCCAGACACCCAGAGAAGCCTGATCCAGTTAGATGAGCAAAGTTCGCAGAGAGTCTGTTTACAGTTTTGAACCAATTTTGATTTAGTTCTTGTCGATGCACGGGCCTTGAGGGCCGCTTGAATGTCACATCTATATACCTTTGTAATATTTTAAAACTATTTTGAAACTATTATTGTCTGCAAAAACATTTAAAAAATAAATAACTTATGTTGTTGTTGCTGTACACATCAAAAAGGTATCAATGGAAATTATGACACAATGCTTATAAAAATGCTTTGGCTAACTCGAATAATTTTATAATTATCGTCTTAGTTTTTTTAATCCTGTGTAAATGTTTATACAATTATTTTATAACACCTGTGAGAGCCATAACAAAATAGTTTAAAGAACTACTTTGTTTTATAAACTGTGCTCATTATGCGTTTATAAGCATTGTATAAACGTTTGAAAATGTTTATATCAACAATCTTGTTTTATAAAAAATGTTCTGTAAGCATTCTTTCAGCTTCTACAAAATATCAAATTGCTAGTTGGGTATGAAGCTATACAAAAAAAATACAAATCATCGCTTGGTGTAATCTATTAACTAAGTCACAAAAATTAGGTCTGTTGCTGTAGATACTTTAAAAAAATGTTATTTGTTTATAATAAAACAATAATCGAAACAACACTTAATAAATTTAGTCTCAAAATAGAATCAATCATTTAAAGTAACAATATCTATTTCAATCTGATTTAATATAGTATAATACGATAAATGATGAATGTGACTGTGTATACTGAGTACCAATACATTATTTTTGAGATAATCCTGGTTAGTGCCAACTGGTTCTATCTAAATATATTAAGATTGTATCTATATTAATCACAAGACTGTCGGATATTATATGTTCTCTACTTGTTGAAATCATGGTTTATGTACCGTACCTATGCAATTTATTTGATGTAATAGTCTTAAGCTGCATCGTGAATGTTTTACATACAGGATGAGATATTAGTCCGTGGATGGTCAAAATCTCATCAACCGTTAGAAATTTGACAAAAAGTCTTAGACAATAGTTGTAGGAGATCAAAAGTGGCATGAATGTAAATAAACATATTATTTATAGGATTTTGCAAACAGAAGAAAAACTAAAAAGAGGAACTATAGTTTTCCTTACAATTATAAGCAAACAAATAATAATTCACTTTTAAACAAAAGTGGCATCTTATAAAATTATTTTTTAATCAATAGGGTGTTTAACATAGGTCGCAAGCTAATACTTGGATTTTTAAATGGAACACCCATTTTATTTCCACATCCACATAGTGGAGTGGAAGTGTAGTAATCGTAAAATAAATTCAAACTTTTTAGACTATTCGAGAGCAGTTAACTGTGTAAATCATGAATCAATGTTTGCAAAATGGAAATATCATGGTTTTAATGAAAATGCAGTATTATTCTTCACGTATAGTGCGTACCAAATTTGGTCAATCTGAAGCTAAGTTCATTAAGTTTGGAGTACCTCAAGTTTCTATATTGGGGCCACTCTTATGTTTAATTTACCCGTCAGACATTTAACGTCACATTGCTCGTTGTAATATGCAAACTTATGCTGACGATACACAACTGCTCTATAGTTTTCATCCAGACAATTATAATCTTGTACTTAGATATGTTAATGCTGATCTCATATAAAATTATACCTATAGTGTACATCACAATCTTGTTTTACATCCAACTAAATAGGCCGTGATTTCATTTTGCTCCAGCACATTTAACTAGCAATATGAAAATAAAGAGTGAATATACCTTATAGAAAAGAAGTTAAAAAATTAGGAGTTATTCGCGATTATATATTGGAATTTGAACGGCATGTAACAGTCTAGTTAAAAAAATTTACTTAAGATTAAAATTATTATATTCTAAAAGTTATGGTATTAAGAAAGTTATGGCATTTTGTACTATTGCCTTATTATGTACTACCCTTATTTAAATACAGCTTCAGGGAATAGAGTACAAACAGTTCAAAATACCTGTCGTCGATTTATTTTTAATTTATGTAAATATGATCATATAAATACAAAAGCCATGGTCCTGAAATGGTTAAAAATATATGATGCTTGGAAACTCGATTTATCAGCTTTTGTGCATCGCTTGTCGCTTACTACAAAACCTGGGTATCTTAAGAATGAACTTATACCACGAAATAAAATTCATGCTGTCAATATAAGAAACAGATAATTATACAATGCCTTTACATACATCTGCTCTTTTCAAAAAATGTTTTACTTACAATGCTATAAGATGTTATACAGTATTGACTAATCCGCAAAAACATTTTCCATTAAAACATTTCGTAAATATATAAAAAATAAATTACTAAATTTATAAAATAATTTTCACTGAATGTCGCTAGCTGATTTTCAATCTGTGTCATGTTGCTTGTTTCTGAATATTTTTAAATTTTTGTGTTTTATATATTATGTACATTGTACATTGACCTACTTTATTTTCTTGTCATTAGTACATTACTTACTGTAATATGTTATTATTTACTATTTGCTTCTCTTAATATTTTGTATTATTTAGATATAAAGTTAAGTGTAAGAGTGCCTATGGTTAAACTTCGCCATAATAAACACTGTTATTATTATTTTTATTATTATTCCTATTATTTCTACTTGTGAACTTATAGTATAAGAGTCAGTGGCCACAACAACATACACATTTCTACACAGCTGGAAATGAGCAAAAAGGTTGGTTTAGATCTCCTCAAAGAAGGAATGACTGATATGGCTAAGGGCGTCGGTAGGGTGAGTACCATTTTTGAAAATAGTTGGCGTTTAAGTTGTAAAGGGATTAATTGTGTCGTTTTCCTTTAGCCCGCATTTCTATCGTTGATTCACAAAAACCGGGTATCAAATAAAATTTTTCTCCTTATTATACTCTTCGCAAATACAAAACGAAGATCGAGATCGGCACACTTCTAAAACCGGTAATATTGCTCGTAGAGAAAAAAAAATCATATGTGTGTGTTAGTGATCGAATTCTGAACAACTTTCAAAATATCTGTCCGTCCGTTCGTCCGTCCGTCTCTCTGTCCGTCTGTCCGCCTGTCTGTCTGTCTGTCCGTCCGCCACGTTTCTTGTAAGCACGATACCTTAAGAACGAAAAGTCCGATTGTACTGAAATTTGGATAGTGAGTTAGCGTTAGCTAGAGGAAGAACCCTATTGCTTTTGGGCCAAATCGATCGATAAATAAAAAAGTTATACATACATTTCTTTAAATAAAAAAAATATTCTTTTACATAATTTTTTTATGTTTTGTAATTAAACTAAAAATGTCTAAAACTGATATTATTTACAAGAAAACTGCGAAGAGTATCCTATAGAATGTGTAACAATTATATAAAAAGTGCAGTAAATCGGCGAAGAGTATAGCGGTTAGCTTGTTTTCTTTTATTAAATTTTAGCAAAATTAGTTGAAAAATGAAGGAAGATCCCAATGATAGAATTTGACTAAGCAAACATCAATGTCAAAGAAATATTTATAGATGTGAAATATAGTTAATATTCGAGCAAGAGATTAGGGATGAGAAAGTAAAAAAAGTGCAAATATTTTTCTGAATAGTACTTCAACTCTGGACCTCATATGCATGTGAAGTATTTCTTTCGCCGCTACCCTACGCGAGCTCTGAAAATTTCAACTTTGTAGAAATAAATAAATAAACTTCAACTTCAATGGCAACCATTTAAAAAAAAATCAAAGGTGCTCACTCCTCACTTCACCCACGTCTTTTAGCCATACCGGTTCCTTCTTTGGGGAGATCTAAACTTGTTAGTTTCGATCTCCACACAGCTGGAAATAAGCAAAAATGTTTTTTGTGTTATAGGTTGTTTTTATTAAAATACAAACAGTCTCTGAATGCATGCTTTGTTTGGGTTATGGGTAGGTGAGAGGCAACTATGAATTATAAACATGGTATGTAACCGATTCATAAGGTGGTGAGATATGGTACCGGTTTCAGTGGCCAGAGCTCGTTCGACGAATTCAAAGCTCGCCGGAAGAGTCCGTCACTTGGATGGGTGACCGTATCTCATGTCGCCGTCCTGATTAAGTGGTAGAGTAGTATTAGCTAAACTTCGCCAAGACGTTAAAATAAATAAGGCAAAAAAATTAAATTAAGAAAATAAATAAGAGGACCAGGCATTCACTTATAAACTTGCATATACATATGAACTATTATACGTATTATTAATATATTTTCATACACCCTAAATGTATTAATTTACTTCCATATTTTTGGGGTTGTTTCATCCCCTTTTCTTATTTTGCTTATTTCCCGCTGTGTAAAAGTATGTATGTTCTCTGGACAATAGTTCTTAAACTATTAGGTACTTTAGTTGATGGCCGAGACCACCGGTCACGGTGCGGGTCTATTTCTTATGGGAATATTCCCATAAGAAATAGACCCGAAATATGCCTTGGTTAGTTTCTACGGAAGAAGATTTTTGATTTTTTTTTTTTTTACATCCATACACTACTTGTATGTGGATTTCAGAGTTGACATGTAAAGTTTAAACATATCTTTATAAAGATTACTGTCCTTTTTGATGTGAGGTCATCTATTTTTGTGAGGATATCTAAATTATTCAGTGGCTTCTATACTGAATAAAATATCTGATGGCAGACATATTCAAACATCCTTTCTGGTTAGTGAAATATTAATATAATAAACCTTTAATATTAAATTTGCATATCAACGCCAGTTCTATAATTTTAACCCGTTTCTTAATATTACCTAATGGTATTGTCAATTGATGGATATGATGGATATGAAGTAGTTCTGGAAAGCAAAACATAAAATCTCCCACTTGAAACTATTGTATGGGTCCACCTACGTAGCATATTATTATTATAAATAATTGTTTAAATTCCTTATATCAAATTACACACATCTTACAGCAACAATCGATTAAAGTAACCTTGGACTTGATCAAGCTATGAAAAATGTGTACAGATGTTAATTTGTTGAAGTCATCCGCTTTAGAGACTATTATATTTATCTTAATTATTCAGTTTCCACCTACAATCAATACTCGCCTACTGTTTTTGGGCGTGGAAAAAAATAAATACTCTGTAAAAATTTACTTCGTATTTAACTGTTACTAATTATTTTATTAGAATCAGTTTACGAGGTCAATGTCAATGACTTAAATTTTTATTTGTATTTTATATACTGCGAGGATGTGTTTGATCAATACATCGTGGGTACAAAATATGACTGATTAAAAACTAATACTTCCGGCAACACAAATTATTATTACAAAATTATTAATTATGTCAAAAATCTCGCTAGTAGTTTCAGTATTTTTTTTATAGAAAATCTAATAAGTTCAATCATCTAGCCAAAATAACAAATTTAATTAGAAAAACGGCCTCCATTATTTCTTCTAATTTATTAAAATTTCCTATCATATTCCTTAATTTTATTTGATAAATCATTCAATATCTAATGGTGTATAGCTAAAGTTATATCATTACAATATAATGAAGCGGATAATACTTGCAAGTATGGAGAAATAGAGTCCAGTACCTATCTTTATTGCATTTTATCACAAAGATACTGGAAAAGATTAAATGCTCAGTAAGATAATGATCTGTAATATTTTATGCAGCCCACAACATGGATTTAGGGACGGTAAAATCATATATTCGGCATTACCTGATTTGAAAATAAATTGTACAATAACTTTAATTTAAACAAGAACATTTTAAGTTCTAAGTGTATTTAGTTGGACAGAGCAAATCAATTACATAATATTTATTTTGTTCGTTTTAGTACATTTTGACTAAAGCTTGTGTTTAAAAAGTGTTTTTACTTATATTTTATTATTTCCGGTTTAATCACAGTAATGACCATTGATGAGTTGCATAGCGAGCTTACTAACCTGACTGCGGCATTAGGTCATGATCATCAGATTATATTGTCATCGGGACTACATATGCATGCAAAATTTCAAGGCACTAGATCTAGTGGAATTGATTCAAGATTGATTCGCAAGATTTGACCTAAACTGACTGACAAACATGTGAGGTTAAGTTTGTAGTGACGAAGTATCAATGCTCTTAAGAAAGACTGTTTTTTTTTACTATATTTTTTGATCAATACATTTTTTTGGAATAAATTAGAACAAAATATTTATGATAAACTTTCAATTTCTACTATATTATACCTACTGGTGAATATGGCCCGAAAAGCCAAGTTGACTGGGATGTGTTTAAATGGCTTAACTAAATTTTAAATATGTATTCAAAAATTAAAATGCAATAATCTGATAATTATTGCTTGTACCTTACGGTGGTGACAAAGCAGTTTTTAATGCCGCGCGTAGCTAAATATAAAAGTAGTTATTCCTTATTATATTACCATCATTTCTGAACGTGGTTATAAGGCGTACACATTTTCAAGTAATAATTGCAAATTCTTATTGCTTTAAAAACACATGCAGGTGTATGCAAATTATTTGGATACATTGTTTTAATTTAAATATAACATATTGTGGCTCATGTATTTAACATGAAACAGAGACTGCGAGATGACATTGTAAATCTCCAATATTTATTTATTTATTGATAATTAACCCTTAAGTACTGGCATACAATTCTAGGAACATATATACTGATGTGTCGTCTGAGAGACTACTTTAAAAAAAATATAAATATATCTATTTGTTATGATGGCATTACACTTTTGTTTAAGTGTAATATACTTCATTATATTGGTATGTGATATAAATTATACACATTGAAAAAATAATACTAGGTGTTTGAAAAAAAAAATATTTGATAACTATAGATAGGAAAAGTGACATAAATGCATATAGACCGCATTTTGCGATTATAAAATAAAGGAATGAATGCTAATTCAGCTGTTTTATATATTAGAAAAATATTAAAGAAGCGTTGGAATGAAAAAAAAAATTGATGAACATAACAATACATTTACAAACGTCAAAAATTTGCTGCTCACATATCTTCCGCGCAGCGGACGCATACCTTTTTTGTACATTGAAGGCATAGGTATAGGCTTCTTACGTGTGTTACACAGGTATTTTGTCATTCTCCTCTTTTTACTTGGACATATGGAACATAGTTTTTCTAATATATCTTCCTCAACCCCATCTAATGTTTTTTCTTCAATACCCAAAACACGCCGTACGCACAATTGTATTTCTCTAGAAATGTGAAAAATGGTTTCTCTCCTTCTCATATGCGGTTCAGCTAGTTATCTTGCAAGTTGTTTTAGAAAATTTGATTTTTCTGGTATTTTGGGATTATCTTTATTATCTACACTCGTACTGACGTGTCGTCTGCCGGACGACGTTTTACTTTCAGCTTCAAGTAACTTCGGTACTATTCGGTAATATTTCTTTTATACGTGCTGTATATCTTTGTTTCCCTTTCATTTGAGAGTACACTAATATTTGGATTAAAATTTCGTTAAATAAAAAAGATATCGACATTTATAAAATAGCGGTAGTCTGTCGGACGACATGTCAGTACTTAAGGGTTAATCATTACTGCTATTTTTAACAATCATGAATCAGTAAAATAAGACGTGTTCTAAAGTTAGATTCTCCACGTTATTTTATTGATTCGTTATTGTACCAATTTTAATCTAACTAGGAATAGGTACAATAAGCGTGCAACAATTTGGAATAATCATGCACGTAAAGTTTTTGAATATAAATCCGTGTTAGAGCAAACTGAAATAAAATTCTAAAGAATATGAGTGTCTACCTGTAAGTATGTATACCTATGATATATCATAATATGGCTACCAGCACGATAACTCAGCCGGTTAAACGTTATTAGTGGCAAACACGTTTGGTCAGACTGTCTATCGTTTACTGGGTTCAATCCCCAGCTCCGACACTGGAAATATTAGTAAGTAATGTATCTTGTCTGCATTTTTAAAAAATGCATAACTCCTTCGGGATAGTCTAGGCTTTGGATTTGAGGGTTGTCTACTATGTGTGGTGTGTTTATGTTTACTAAGTTAAATGCAGGTACGATAACTTTTGTGACACTTTTTTAAAATAATTTATGTCGGAATATTTCCGCAACTAAGGCCAATCACCGATGCTAGGAGACGAGCTACAATAAACCTTGGAATTTTTATGATGTCTTGTTTTAAGAAGAGTAGACATTTTTACTTGCCTAACATCTGATAGGCAAAAGACCGGCTGCTTTACATCCTCTCGTAGGACGCAATTCTCGCCTAATCTTGCACAGCTTCAGGGTATACGTTGATGTACAGGACGTGGAGCGAGTTCGCTGTATTTTTCTGGAGGTTGTCCTAAGTGCTAATCGCGACTAACATAGCCCAAATTATCGAATCGACATATGAATCTGCTCTTGTGACTTTTTCGAAACTTGAGATTAAATTTAAATTTTGTGCCTGTATAAGCAAAGAGCACAGTAGAAAACGTGTTACTGAAATTGGGCCAAATGCATTCAAGTTAAATTAAGAATTATTTTAAATTAAACACAACGCATTATCCTCTCCAAGCACTCGTTGGAGCCATCCAGGTATCCAAGGTGTGAATCGCTGTAACAACTGAAGGGCTGACTGGAGGCAGGCCAGGTCAGATTAAAAAGAAAATGAAGTATAAAAGACAATCTAATTTTGCAGGATGGACGCTTTAAAATTATATGAGACGAAACATGTAAAAAATAAACTTAAACAAATAATTGGAATATATAATGCAAAAGATGCTAGCGTAAATAAAACATCACAAAGTAAACTAAGCAACCAACTGCAACTGTTAAGAAAATGCACTAAAAGAATAAATTAATGTGTGGTTGGTTTTAACTAATTAACGTGAAAGCATGAAACGCTCAAAATGCTTACCTAGAATACTAAGAAGTATATCACAAAGCTTCTGCCAGTTCTTCTAAGTGGTGGGGGTGGTATATGTCAGGAAAAAACTTGAAGTCCCGGTCTCTAGCATATACATCAAATCCCAAGTTTTTGGACTCTTACTAGTTTGATTTACTTAGTTTCCCCTATTTACCTCCCAACCATTCAACGGAATGATCTCAAATTACATTCCAGTTCGAGATATCGTTAGAATACATACTTACGTGTACCAAATTTCAAGTGAATATCTCAATTTTATTTGTCAACCCCTATAATATCGGAGCGGAGGAGGTGGTGAGCGGTGTGACAAGGGTTACAAAAAAAATTAGAGGCCTTGGCTTCTAGTATAGACACCAAATCAGAAGTTTCTGGACTCTTACTAGCTTGCTTTACTTGTGTCTCCCTATTTACCCCTGAGCCCTTCAACGGAATTATCTAAACCATAATCTAGTTCTATATGTCATTCTAGTACATACCTGTACCAAATTTCAAGTGAATATCTCAATTTAATTTTATTAACCCCTATAATGGGAATGGGGAACGTGCTGGGGGATGGCAAATTTTATAATAAATTTGAGGCCTTGGCTTCTAGTATATACATCAAATCCAAAGGTTCTGAACACTTATCAACTTAATTTACTTTACCCTCCAACTGTAATCTGAATAACGACGAGGTATACCCCTTAATCCTAAAAAATGTTGAGGGAAAAAAGTTAAATTTACACCAATAAATATAACAAAAAATTGAATTTTTAAAAGTTTATTATTTAGAATAACCAAATGAACTTATTATTGGTAAACATAAAAGAATGGTGCGAGACGAACAACCTCTTAATAAATGCGACGAAAACGTATGTAAGGTCAGGTCAGTCTCTGGGTATACAAGAGTGCAATATAATGACGAACTCATAACAGAAGCGAAGCATGTTAAATTCTTAGGAATAATTTTGCAAAGTGACATCAAATGGGTCCAACAAATTACCGCTGTATGCTCAAAGTTAGAAAATATGTATACCTTCTAAACGCCACAAGGAAAAACATAAGTCAAGAAGCTGCTAGAACCATATATATATATATGGCATACTGCCAATCTCAACTAATGAACGGAATAATATTCTGGGCATGTACTACCACAGCTAATATAGATAAGTTATTCAAAACCCAAAAACGGTTAATACGAGCATTATGCAATACCACCAGTCGACCGCTCTTCAAATCGCTAAGAATACTGCCATTAATGAGTCTGTATGTCCTAGAAGCAGTAAAATTCGTACATAATAACACTAGCCTATTCAATAGTCATCAAGTTGACCGTCCCTATGGCACACGTACAACGGACGTAAGACTTCCACCACATATCCACGCTTTCTTCCACAACTCCTTCAAAGTGCAGTCTGTGAAGCTGTATAATATTCTTCCGAATAATTATAAATCTTTAAGCAAGTCCAACTTTAAAAAAAACATTGAAAAAATTCATCTTGCAACACTGTTTCTACACTGTTCAAGAATTCATAAACTGCTGTGATGCCATGTAATTATTCATACTTTTTGTCTGTTGTTTTAATTGTAGACCAAGCACTATGTATATTATATGTTACTATAAGTATTTATTCGTATGTATAATTCTGCATGTATTGTATTTTTAAATTGTACTTTATGAGTTGCAATCTATGCATAATATGTATTTTAATGTTTTACGCTATAACTTAATGATCAGAATGAATAATCATCCACCCTTCGGTTTGACCCACCCACAACATTCACTTGTAATGTATTTTGGAAATAAAAACTATCTATCTATCTATCTATCTAACTCTTCGCCGAAGTAAGCACAAAATATAATCTAATGCCATCTCGTTATAATAGACAATGAACAATGTTCCACGATGAAAATTTCACGAATTAATTGAAACATTAGGATAACAATGACACAATAGTGGCTAGGTTTGATATTTCAATAACTCAAAAACAACTGAAGATATGTATACATATTTTTAAATAAATTGTTAGAATTGTCTTTTGTTTCCATGGCATACTTGAAAAACCAAGCAATATCCCGGCAAGATAAGGTATTTCTTTATTTCTATGGAATAACTCGATTGGGGATGAAGTTAAATATAGAGAATGCATAAGTAACTCACCGTAAAATTTTCTTTCGAATAATGTCAAAAAAAAAACAGTAGGTGCCATTAGAAAAAATCGACTTGACGATTTTTCATTACGACATTTAAAAATCGCCTGCACCCATATGGTACAAGATGGGACTACTGATGGGATATCAAGTGTGAGCCTGAACTTCCAGCTAACTGCTTCATCGAGTTGGTTTCATAATTTTCGATTTAAGATATACAAATTCGTTCGTAAACTACTACAGCGGCAATTTTTTTAAAAGAAATTGACATGTATCAAAATCTCTAACAGAAAAGTTAACATAACTTGGGTTGCCTAACCTCAGAATTGGAAGGCCAATGGAACCATGTAAAAAATTGTAATAATAATAATAATAATAATAATGATAATCGTTTATTATCCAAAAGACCACATTGGTATAGGATTAGTCATTAGTCAAAAAAAAATTAGCATCTTACTAGTGAATCGTGCTCTCATTATTGTTTAAAACTAGGTACAAAACAGAAAAAAATAGAGACATGTCAAAAATGTAAATATGTATAAAGTTATATAGCATAATATAGCATATCTAAACAATTAAAACCACCTACTAATTTTCCAAATATTCATCAACTGAATAAAAACATTTAGCTGTTAGGTATTTTTTTGTTTCGTTTTTAAATGCTTTTGTATTTTCGATACTTTTTAAGAAATTTGGGATCTTATTATACAATTTTGTTCCGATATATTTTGGGCTTTCTTCATATTTTGATATCTTAGGTAACGGTGTGCTTAAGTTATTACTTTCCCTGGTTTCATAATTATGATTATAATTGTTTGGTAGAAATTTACTGAGATTATTAACATATATTAGAATCTCTAGAATATAAATACATGGCAATGTCAAAATATTTAAATCTTTAAACAGATAGTATATTTAGGTACTTCCATAATATTACGTACAGCCTTCTTCTGCAGTTTAAATATTCTTTCAAAATGACATGAAGAGCCCCAAAAGAGAATTCCATATGTTGCCCTTGAAATAAAATTTGTATAATAATATGCCAATACAGTTTTCCTGTTTGATATTTTGGATAATCTATACAATCCATAACAGACGGAAGAAAGATTTTTGCTGCAAAGTCAATGTGTTCATCCCAATTTAATGCGTTATCAATGAATACTCCCAAGAATTTAGTATGACAGACTTGTTCTATAGATTTGCCAGCTATTTTTATTGTGACTTTTATCATATGTACTATGCCTAAGACACACTATAATGAAAACGGTGTTAGATATATTTAAGAATAGTCTATTCGATTTAAAGTGATCAGCAAATTTTGTTAGCGAAGTTTGTACATCAGATATAGCTGTTTCAAAAGATTCTCTACAGCACAAGTAGGAATTATCATCCGCACACATAATTAAAAAATTATCAAAGAAGAGAGGCAAATCGTTGATATAAAGCAAAAATTGTAAAGGCCTCAGAACAGAACCTTGCGGAACTCCAAATTTAATATTCAATTTTTCCGATTTAATTCCCCTTACTTCTACTACATGAGTTCTATTTCTAAGGTAGGACATCACCCAGCTATTTACTTTGCCTCTTAAACCATAATTATTCAATTATTTCAAAAGTATTGTATGATTTACTAGATCAAAGGCTTTGCTTAGATCCATAAAGAGTCCTACACATTTTTTATTTTGATCTAAGTTCTCATATAAATTATTTAAAAATGACATTATGGCGGTCTCTGTTGAACATTTCTTTCGAAAACTATGCTGCGAATCTATAATAATATTATATTGTGTGGCGAATTCAACAATTCTATTGAACATAACCCGTTCTAATATTTTAGCAATAGTTGACAGAACAGCAACTGGTCTATAATTTTCAGATAATGTATCATCTCCTTTTTTATACAGTGGAAAGACTCTTGCTGACTTTAAAATAGATGGAAACATTCCTTCTGAGAGTGATAAATTTATTAAAAAAGTAAGTGGAGGTACTAAATAGTTGACGGACTCTTTTATCAAATTAGAACTCAAATTTTATCTAGGCCGGAATGGCTATTTTTTAATTTCATTATAATGTTATAGATTTCTGATTCCGAAGCCGGATTTAAAAAAAGTGTGGGATAATTTAAATTTTGATCAAAATTGATTTCAGTAATATTCTCACCAAGGTCATCATTTAATTTAACTGGCAGATCTATAAAATACTTATTTAGATGTTGTGCAATAAGATAGGGATCAGTTACAAAATTGTTATTAATTTGGTAACTGGTAACGTGTAGGTTTCCATTTAAAATAAGAAAGTTGGTATCGACTTTTGGCACACACTGTATAGCTGGAGGACAAAAAATATTTTAGGTAGAACGGGCATAATCGATTATTATGGCTGTATACCAAGTTTCAAGTTTCTAATCCAACTGTAAGTTGAAAAACGAACGGGCTGTGCGAATCATCCTGTATATATATGACTTGTGGTGACTTTTGCGTGTCCGGGTAATTCACCTTTTAATCCTTTTCAATAAACCTAAAATATTCCTTTCAAAAAGTGCTGTAATATTAAAGTTCTGAAAATCTGTTTTTTTTTTCTCTTAATTCAGGTGGACGAAATCGTAAACGTTAGGCTGCAATTTCTACTCAAACGATATTCGAGGAATAGAGAGCTACCAGATCATCGTTAAATATTCTTTAAACAGATCTGGTAGGATAGTTATACAAACTGCTAACACCTTGCAAAGGATGTGAGTCAACTCTACAGAAACTGGGCTTTGTTTGCTTATGTTTTTTATGTATCTTTCTAGATTGTGTTTAGTAGTAAGTTTGGAGTATATCGTGAGAGGATGAATCATAGAAGTGATCGACCTATTTACGAAAACACGCATGAAACATCAGAATAGAATTTCATACTTTGCAAAATACATGGGTCAATGGTAAAAAAACTACGCAGTATTATTTTGTCAGAAGTTGCTAACTACCTATAAAAATATTTACTCTTTTACTTTGGTAAACAAATAATACACAGTAGTTCAGAAAATCATATTAGGAGTTTATAACTTTGAAAGTAGTCAGTGCTGATTTTATGAACGTACTGAATGGAATTAATCGGCAGTGCCCAAGTGTTTTTGAGGATATTGGTCAAAAAAATGTAAAATATCATAACATGTGTAGGTACATATATAATTGTTGTGCAAGAAAAAAAGAAAATAGAAAAGGATAACCTGCCAGAAGAGTAAGAAAACAAAGAAATAGGATAGCTATGGCTTCTAAAAAAGTAAAATTAGCCATTCATTTTTCTGATCGGCCGTAACTGTATGCTACAACTTTGAGAAAAGGTGTTAAGGTAGCCATTCCCTAGAAAGAGACATCCGAAATATTTATTATTTTTAGCTATAACTTTTTTTTCTTAGTACGTATATTTAAAAAAACTATAAGAGTACCTAAGTAGAACTATAACAAGATTATTACTATGAATGTTCACTCAATAATTTTAGTGGTTTGTAAAATAGCTCGATTTAAATTTAAGAATTGTGTTAATCTTCCTATTTCGTAGTATTAAATCGAGCTATTTTGCAAACCATTGAAATTATTGAGTGAAAATTCATAGTAATAGTCTTGTTATAGTTCTATTTAGGTACTCTTATGTATTTTTTAAATATACGTAACTAAGAAAAAAAAAGTTATGGGCAAAAATAATAAATATTTCCCTATCGGATGTCTCTTTCTAGGGAATGGCCACCTTAAGTAATATTCCTAAAAGATATGTCATTACAAGTTTTCAAAACTTTATACTACTGCACGCAGAAAACGAAGTCTAGTTTTACTTATCGACAATATCTGAAGCCAAGATATAACGCAAAACTATTCGCATATTTTGTTAAAACAAAAGTACAAAAATAGAAACAAATAGGCAAATGTGGATCCACCTTTTGCTATGGCGATATGAATCTATCTGAAGGAAGTACAACTGCTAGAAACAAATCGAAAAGGGTTATACAGCCCATATAGTCCATACTCGAGATCAATCATTTAAATGTCTAACCGTTGCACAGTGGGTCAATTCCAGGCATTTCTGGCCAAAACTCAAATCAACCGATTTTAACAGATTTCCAAGAAGTGGATAATAAAGAGGCTTCTTGGAAAGGGTGATGGTTATACTTAGGGGAACAGAAGACCCCGAACCCAATACCTGCTTCATTTGCGTTCTACGGCTCGAGAACGAAACAAGCGTTATGTGTTTTTGTGCAGTGAATATTTAGTGTTTTTCAAACAGTGAATTCTTTGTTTCTTTGTCTTCTATTGAATGAACCGGCAATGTCTGATACAGAACTAGGTACGAGCTATATTGTAAGCAGTTAGTTGATTTTGTTTGCCATTTGGTACCTAAGCGATAGCCTCTTATCGAGTAAGCGGTTTTTATCGCAAATTTTGATGAAAATTAAAGTTTAGGTTTCTGTAACGCTTTACCTTCCTAAGCTTCCGCATTGTAGTTTCTTTATGATATTGAATGTAGTGTCCATTACATGTTCTGTGAATTGCAACTGCCTATAGCTGCCATGTTTTGGGTTTAGGCATTTTGAATACGTTGATACAGGCAAAAAACATTAAATTTCAAATGTAATAATAATTATTATTGATATTGCAGTCACTGACTTTATTCAATTTGTTCAGTAATCACTACTTCAAAGTGAAATATACTCTCAATACACAATATCTCTAATGTATACCATCCTATACTTTTCAAACCCTATATAAGATAAGTAAGCAGATGAAATTGGCAAACATTATAATACCTCCTCTTTTGCGTTTCTTTCAGATCCAAGCGCCCATCTTATAAACCCAAGCGACTTAATTTATTCAAGACTTGGCAAATCTGAAAATTCCAAAGTGAAATATCAAAAAAGAATTGTGACCCACGAGGATTTGTTGCTTATACTTTTTTGGTTTCATCGGATCCTTTTATAAATATGAAAACTATGAAAACACAAAAGAAAACTCTCGTGGTTGAAGCATGAAACTTTTGACAATGGAAATAGATCATTATTTCGAAACGTTGACAATAGCGCCGGCGCCAGACAGACATACATACATACATACATAGCACTTCACACCACGGCAGTTGAAGGGTTGGACGGGGCGAAGCCGGGACTTGTAAGAAATAAATATAAACGTTAACTCCTGTTTGCAGAATGTAAATTAAATAACAAAAAATATGTGAAATAGAAATTAAACTGAAAATAATTAGTATAAAACGCAAAACCGCGTGCATAAATACAATTTCTGTGGTATATATGGCTGATCTATACGGAAAAATTGTTGACTAGAAGTCCCGTTCTAATTATAACGAGAAAGAGAGCGGCTTTGCCAGATCACACAATGTATGATTTAAAATATTAAGATTTTTCATATGCTTCTGGCATTTAATGCAAAATATTATTAGATTGATTGATTGACTGATTTGCCAGCGTATGGTGGGCATTGCTGCCAATTCCGGGCATGCATGGAGGTTCGTTCCAATACGCAGCCCGGCCGTCTGTTGAATACGCCCAACGGACGGCCAAACCGCGTGCCGGAACCAAATCTCGGATGTGGATGGGATGGGAGGATGGGAAGTGTAGGTGTTTGAGAGATGCTTCTTTTAAGTTTCCATGCTTCTATTAAGTTTCCATTTGCCATCATCGGCTGGGGTGTGGTGCAGTTGTTTGCGAGATGCTTCTTTTCAGTTTCCGTGCTTCTTTTAAGTTTCCATCTATCGTCATCTCCTTCTTTTTTTTTATTTATTAACCGCTCCACAAGTAAATATCCATCTAAGGTGGAGTTGCTGGGAAAGGCCCTATCTCGTGGTAACATTATTATTATTATTATTATTATTGCGCATTATGAGAAAAGAGGTCCGAAGGGATAGTTTACTCACCCTGTATGTCGTTTCCTTGAAACAATCGGTTTCAATTTTGGGCAGTTTTTCCATTTCATCACCTATATATTATGTAATATCTTTTGAATTGCTGCTTCTTTGAACAATCGGTTTCAATTTCCGTCTTCCAAATTAATCATAAAATATTATGTTTTGAATCAATAAATCGAGCAGATAAAAATTAAGATGGTAAAGATCAGATAGAAATATGGAATAGAATAATATCAATTAATTCAGATAAAAATAAATAAATTTATAGCTTATCTGTCTTTCTGCAGCGTCTTGTAATTGCTGTTTTGTTTTATTTTATTTCCTTTCCTGCTCTTCCTTGGGTTGACTTAATATTGTCCCATTTAAAAACTTTTCACTGTATACAATAACTTTAGGTCACAACACAGCTATATTGCTTTGTAAACATATGTGCCCCATCTTGACACTGACTATGCTATTATTTATTGCCCATGTAATGCAAAATATTATTAGAAAGAGGAAAAATCAACAAAAAATAACAAACATAGATGAAGGAGGGAAAGAAGCAGTTAAAGATCAGAAATTGTGTTTGGCAGATTTCATAATTATAGATAAAAAGATTTTATATAGGATGCCGGGAGATGGGCAACGCTTGGTATGGTAATTTGTATATTATACGAAAAGGTGCATTATGCTCTCTAATTTGAGTAATGTTGCGGGTAAGCGGGCTATCACCAAGTTTGAATTGGTAGAATTTTTTAGATGTAACTAGTCCGCTAGTGATATTATGTCGCGACAACGTGCATAGAGATCTCTTAAGGAGATGTAACGTGAGAAATTTGCAGATAGACTTATGTTCCAGAACTTTTAGTCTTTCTATTGTCGTGGCCGACGCGCTGCACAACAATCCAGCCGAGCCAGACGCTTCTCGACCACAACTGCTTGCCGCAAATCAGGCTAACTGATATTTGCTAAACCATCGAGATGAAATATTACAAAATACAAATCAAACCAACAGGGCCGTTAGAAAACTAAAATTTATTTTTGATTTCAAACGCTACACCGGCCCGGCCCACTGGTCTATAAAATTTCAGGTTAAAACAAAAATTTTGTTTTTTATATTATTTCTTTAAGTTTTAAGGGTCCCCTTCCTCACTAAAAAATGAAGAAAACTCAAAATTGGATTCTTTCTTTAGTTCTGTTACCCTACATTTTTTGATAAACCGAGGGATAAATTATACATGGGAAATTGTTATGATAATAATCCGGACGGAGTTGTACACTACATTATGTAATAAGAGAGACGAAGTTGCGAAGAAAAATTATTGTTATGTAAGGAAAATTTGTCTTTTCTTTGGGTTAAAGCAATGCGATTAAGTATGCTTTTAAGACCTAAAAATACAATTTTAAATTATAGAAAACTTAGAGGGCCAAAAAAATTTCTTTTGAGATCGCCGCAAAATAACAAAATTGTGACATTTTTCAGATTTTTCCATAATCAAAAAATTGTTTTAAAATAATATTATTTTATCAGTAAAAGTTATTTCAATTTGAAACATTGTTTTTCATTTAATTTAACAGAAAAAAAGCAAATCAACATTCATCCGTTAGATACACACCAAACGATTAGTAGTGTTGAGAGTATAGGGTTATATTATTCGGGTTCTTTATTTAGAACAAAAGATGTAAGGTTATATTAAAAAAATTGAAATGTATAATTAGTTCTTTTTTTAAAATGCTTGTTATCCATTAGAAACATTTATTTAGTATAAGTAATCAAATCGTTAACTCTTCGAGAGGTATATAGAAAATTACAAACCAAAAATATTAAACATTAATCATTTCATTTTTTGTTAGTTATATTATGTACCGTGTTTGGTTTCAACTTATTTTTATTTACAATACCGCATCAACTATATATATTTTATTGCTATATAAATTGGAAATACCAACAAGTTGTACAACTTCTCCAGAGTTAAGTTTTGCATAATTTATTAAAAATTATTCCAGTGTCAACATAGACGGATTTTGTGTATGTTTTTTATAAACAAGTAATAAAACGCATAAAAAAGTTGTTGACTTGAAAAAATACATTTTCTGGTTACAAAATATATACTTCAAATATAAATTATACACAATGTTGTAAAAAAATATATGTATGCGTCATAAGATACCTACCTACCTTATTTACCTTTGAATTTTAATTTTAGTAGCAAATAGAACCAGCCTGAGTCGAAAGTACTAAAATTAAGTAGGTATTTGTAAGATTGGAGAGGTTGCTAGGTAGAAAAACGTCCTGTAGAAGGTCTAGTTTCTGGTAAGTTGAGATCTTCTTTACGCCTCTCGTTTACTGAAGTGTTAAGTAATAATCGGGAAAAAGTAACTCCGAGATTTCTTCAGATTTTCACGTTATAGAATTATAGTCCAAGAGCTGTTGACATTTTTCACTGATTATTTAGTTAAGGTCTATTTTTTGAGAGAATGTTTTGTTTGTTTTGTTAAAATGTTTTCTTAACCACTTCTCAAGTCACCGAGGTAACTCCTTGAAAATCCAGAATGATTTTGTGTAAGGTAAAGAGAAACGAGGCCCTACAGTTTATAACGGAGTCCGCACCACATCTGTTATTGAGGGAGGCATGTATAAGCGTGATCTATAAGAATTAACCCTGATAGGAGGCAGAACACCCCCAATTTGCAAAAAAATAGTGAACACAATTACCACTTAGTTAAAGCTGTAACTTTTTATATTGCTATAAGATTGGCAGATCGATTGGCCGGTACTAAAAGGGTGACAGATCCCATCAAAGCCGTCGTGGGCACGACGAAATTTTTATTATTTAGTTAAGCTTCAATTTTTAAAATGTTATTATGTCAACTGTTTTAAGTGTACGTTTCAATATGCAGAATAAAATATTGGTTTTTAACTCTCTTGCAGAACTATCTGAACATACCGCGTGCGCGTGCGCGCCTTGACTTCGTGTCGTTTCCCGTATTATTTGATTATCTTGAATGCTTCATACCTCCACAATAATTTAATCAATTTTTGCAACCTTTTTGATGACAAGCAGTCGCATTATTCGTATCTAGAATTAATATCTTAGCAAATATTGTAATAAAAAACGAACTTCCATAAATTATTATGTTTTTTCCAATATAAAGCATAAATAGGTGCGTGAATTGAAATAATGTTACTAATACATTTATTTATCGCGAATTTATTTTAACATTGGAAATGTTTATGTTTTCGTATATGGGGTAGAGTTACCAGTTTTTGTTCAAGGTCAAAAGACAGCGGTGTTGCGGCACAGTAGAGAGAAGACCAGTAGGCTCACTTACTCTTGAGATTTGTTATAATCGATTTTATTTTTTATGAATCCACTGCGCATCCGATATTTGTACGCCCATCTACATATACACTGCTCGAGCTAGAAAATGCTAATAAACTGGCCAACACTTACAATGACACTAAATTATTTTTGTTCGAGAATATCGTTGGCAGATGATTTATTTTGCGATTGAATTTAATGTTTACTGATTAATCAATAAGTAGCGAATTAAAATTTGACCTGCCTTAACTTAAATTTATTACTTAACATTCGCGTCTGACGTCACAGACTGAAAATGTATGAGTATATACTATTCAAGCAAAAATTTGTACACGGCTGCTAAAGAGGCCGCGCTACTATCGATTAGGCGGCTGCGCTTGCCAATTACATTACCTACCGTGTCGGGAGGTTACCTAAATTTTTACAGCGATGCTGACGGTAGAACATAAAAGTGTACAGATTGCTACAAATAGGCGCCTGCTTGCAAATAAATGATGTGTTAGAATTGCAACTAACTGATATAGGTTGTCTGTTGTAGAAATTGAGTGACACTAATAATATCTCTTTAGTTCAAAGTAATGTGTCGCGGTCGACTGAGACTATCATATGCAACGGCTGATATACGCAAATGTAATATGGGTTGAATACATTACAGGGGGTTAAATTACCAGTTTTCATTTAAGGTGGAAATACAGCGGTGTCGCGGTCGATTGAGACTGCGTATATGCAACGGCTGATATACACAAATGTAACATGGGTTGCATATATCAGAGGGGGTTAAGTTACCAGTTTTCATTTAAGGTGGAAATACAGCGGTGTAGTGGATCGTGCTATTTCCCTCAGGCTTCTAGTACATACACCGAATTTCAAGTTTCTGTACTCTTACCAGCTTGCTCCACTTATTTTCCCCTATTTACCCCTATTTAACCCCCCAACCCTTCAACGGAATCACTTCAAAATATAATCTGGTTCCAGATGTCGTTATAATATATACGTGTACCAAATTTTAAATGAATATCTCAATTTTATTTTAGCAACCCCTTTAATAATGAAGAAGGGGTGGTGGGGGGTTAAAAAACATTAAAAAAAATCTGAGGCCCTGGCTTGTAGTACATACCTACATCAAATTTCAAGTTTCTATACTCTTACCAGCTTGCTTTACTTATTTTAAAGTTACAGACAGACCGACAGACAGAAATTTTTTTCGCTCAAATTTAAAATCTCGACGTTTCATGGCATTCTAAACAGATTTCAAGAAAAAAAAATTGAAAATTTTTTTACGATTACTATACTTCCAACCCACTACGTGGATGTGGAAGTAATTGAAGCTTATCGATCTGCCAATGTTATAGCAAGATTCATAAGGTACCAGGTAAACAATATAAAAAGTTACAGCTTTAATTAAATGATAATTAAATGTTCACTATTTTTTTGCAAATTGGGGGTGTGCTGCTTCCCTCCGATACCTCTATCAGACAGATCAGATGACATTTATACATGCCTCCCTCAACATTCTCTCAAAAAATAGACAACTAAATAATCACCGAAAAATGTCACCAGCTCTCTTTCATACCATGATTAGATTAGATTACGAAAATAAAGGTCTTACAATATCGTCAGTCTGTCTGTCGGCGCTATATCCAAAAGACGATTTAACTGAAAAATAATATAAACTACGTGTTACACCACTGCCGAGGAAGAAAGTTGATACTCTTGGTTTATTAACGCGAGGTTAAAGTTATCCTATGGTTAAAGCATACACATGCAAAGGCTTTAACCATAGGATAACTGTGACACATAATTGGATGGACCCCATACAAACATTATTGTTGGAAAAAATGTGAAGGAAGACAATAATATTTGGTTTGTTAACACAATTAACAAGGAATAACCCTGTTATACTGTAAGTGAAAAATAATGAACTAAGAAACTACAGAGGAAAACAATATTTAGAAAACTGGATATACTTTTAGTGGAAAAAAGATATAGACCGGTCGTCCAAAGAAAAAAAATATTTCAGAAATCAAAATGCCAAGTAAAGAGGGAAATTTTACGTAAATAGTTTTACCGATTCTTTAAATATGTGATAATATTATGTGTATTTATACAAAAATATATAATGAAACTTTTAAAAACATACATAATAGCGTACAAATCGTTAACCTAATGATGACAATAAAAAAATCTAAATGTCTATTATTAACTTTTAGTTCAAAATAACTCTTCTTGCGCGTACATAAAACATAAGAGTCTGAAAAGATAGATAATGAAATAACATTATCTATCTTTTCAGGCTCTTATTTTGCAGTGACCATAAATCCATTCTTCTTTTTTCCTGCATAGAAACTTCAATAATGGGTTCTCGATTTTCTTTTCAAATTTCTAACTCACTAATATCACTCATTATATTTTTTCTCGCTAAGTCGGCAATGTCGATCGATGCACTAGGCTATATAAGTATTTAGTGCAACGTTTTAAAGAAGAACTGAAATTAAATTAAGTCAATTTTCCGGGTTCCATATGTTACTCCCCTGAATTTTAACATGTCTCTAAAAATTCTTTGATTTTTCCAGGTCAGCGGGTACCTTGTCAAAAATACTTGAGTCTAAAGTGGCGTGGATATACCCATTTATAAGCCTACCCCCGACTACGTTATCAAGTTTTCAAATAACATTGGTATAGACTGTAGAGAATGGAAATTAGGTAGACCAATTCACGAGGTAGAACAAGATACAAGAAACAATTTTTCTTACTATTAAACGTACAAATGTATCTCTATTAGTATTGAGCCATATTTATCGTATCGATCGTATCACTAGTGCTTCGTATTTTATCGGTAAAATTTGGTTACGAGAGAAAATTAAAACATACTTATAGTAATGACTTTAACACTTCGTGTCTTTATTAAGATCAACTTTTGGTCAAAGCTAAATAGCAATATTGACTTACGGACCACACTCTGTACATTCCCAGGCAAGTATGCGTACTGGAAGACCAAGATATTTTTCGCAATTTAACTCTCAGTTGAATGTTCATGCAGTAATTTCATTAAATAATTAATGATACAGCTTTGCAATCAAATTATTCTGATTAAGATGTTAAACCACTTCACCGTACTGAATTAAATTTTAGTTCACCATATCCATTACTAATATAAATCTTCATCGCAGCATTAACCTTAAACGTAAATAATTTACATGCCTAAGATTTTAAGTATGAACATGTTTTCCTTGATTTTACAAATAGAACATAGTGAAGTTATAAAAACTGAGTCGCGTGGTCGAAAATGTTTATATATAGTATCATGAACTTGCACCTCCCTAGTGCACTAACTGAATATAAATCAACATTATTGACAATAAGGTGCAGCTAAGAGAACGTAGGACATAAGGCGGGAAATAACACACTTGCATTATACTACTGCTTGACACTTCTTTCATTGCATAACAAACATTTTTTACCGTTATTAGCCTATTAGTTTCAATAATGAGTAATCTTACGAAAGATGCATCAAATTTCGTACAATCTCATAAAATGTATCTTGATTTAATTTTTAAACTAAAGAGAGAAACACAATAAATCGTATTTCAAGCATACTCCTTTATTTATCAATTTTACCTATTATCAAAAAAGACCCTTATGAAAGAATTAATTTATTTGAATTTCGAATACGTACATATTTCAATGACAAGAACATAGGGTAGAGAATATATACCGTGAGTATAGTGGCGGGCTAGGTATAGGGAGTAAAAATTGCAATATCGCCTGTGCCACTCGGCAATGAATAACTACAGCTGGGATATTTCAGTAGCCGTGTGCCGTCACGTCTGTCGATTTTGCTGTTGCTGGATTGGCATATCTCTCGTACTGCATGAATGTAGGTACATACCTAGCCAGCCGCTACACACACGGTATTTAAAGCCAAAAAGTGAGAAAAATTTGCTAAACTAATGAAAGGCTAGTGCATGGGTGTTACCGTCAGTGCATATGACTAGTTTGAACAAAACCGTAGACAATGGGAAGTTGATTTCTTGCTCCGATCACAGAACTTTTCCCTAGATAGATACTGTTGCTTGTTTGTCAGTCGCTGATATAGTCACAGTATAAGACACTTGAATTGTAAACATTATATGTTTCTTATTGATGAATAATTATGGGCCTGAAGTTTTGATCGATCAAAGAGACGAAAAAAAAAGTTCTTATACCACGCTGAATTCAGCGCTAAAATATTTTATTAATTAAAACACTAATGTAGGAAAAAATCCCCTCCTTCTACGGCCATCGGAACCTACCCTTTGGGCAACCCTTCGTATTTGATGATCGTGCACATTCAAAAACAGGCCGAATGCCACGCTGGTTTCAACGCTAAGGCACATTATTAATTAAAGCATTAATTTAGCAAAAAATCCTCGCCACCCACGGCCATCGGAAACTACCCTCTGAGCAACCCCTCGTATTTGAAAATTGTGCACGTTTAACAAACTGACGTATACCACGCTCGATTCAACTGTAAAATATTTTATTAATAAAAACACTAATTTAGCGAGAAATCCACGCCTCCCACGGTCGTCGGAAACTACCCCTTGAATAATCCTTCGGAATTTGAAAATTGTCAAGATTCAAAATCAGAGCGAATACCACGCTGATTTCAATACTAAAACATTTTATTAATTAAAACATTAATTTAGCAAAAACTCTTCCATAGCCATCGAAAACTACCCCTTGCATTTAAAAATCTCCGACATTCAAAACCAGGCCATATACCACGCTCGATTCAGCGCTAAAATATTTTATTAATTAAAACATTAATTTAGCAAAAAACCCCCGCCATCTACGGCTATCGGAAACTACCCTCTGAACAACCCTTCGTATTTGAAAATTGTGCACATTCAAAAGCGCTAAAATATGTAATTAATTAAAACACTAATTTAGCGAAAAATCCACGCCCTCCACAATCATCTGAAACTACCCCTTGAGCAACCCTCCGGATTTGAAAATTATTGTCAAGATTTAAAACCAGGTTGAATACCAGGCTGATATCAACACTAAAACACTTTACTAATTAAAACATTAATTTAGCAAAAACTCTGCGTCTTCCACAGTCAACGGAAACTACCCCTTGCATTCGAATATCTCCGACATTCAAAACCAGGCAGTATACCACGCTCGTTTCAGCTTTAAAACATTTTGTTAGTTAAAACATGTGGCAAATAATCCTCGTCTCACATGGCCAAAGTGCCCCTTGAGAACCCTTCGTATTTGAAAATTGTCCCCATTCAAGACCAGGCCGAATACCACGCTGAACTAAACACTATAACAATTTATTGATGAAACCATTAATTTAGCAAAAAATCACCGCTTTCCACGGCCATCGGAAACTACCCTTTGAGAAATTCTTAGCATTTGAAAATTGTTCTAATTCAAAACCAGGCAGAATGCCACGCTGGTTTCAACACTAAAACCCTTTATTATTTAAAATATTAATTTAGCAAAAAATCCCCGCTCTACACGGTCATCGGAAACCTTGTGACCAACCCTTCTTAATTGAAAGTTGTCAACATTCAAAACCATACCGACTACCTCACTGATTTCAACACTAAAATAAAACATTAATTTAGCAAAAATCTCCGCCTCCCACAGCCATCCGAAACTACCCCTTGCATACGAAAATCTTTTACATTCAAAACCAGGCCGACAATTTTCAAATCCGAAGGGTTGCTCAAGGGGTAGTTTCAGATGATCGTGGAGGGCGTGGATTTTTCGCTAAATTAGTGTTTTAATTAATAACATATTTTAGCCCTTAATCGAGCGTGATATAGGGCCTGCTTTTGAATGTGCACAATTTTCAAATACGAAGGGTTGTTCAGAGGGTAGTTTCCGATAGCCGTAGATGGCGGGGATTTTTTGCTAAATTAATGATTTAATTAATAAAATATTTTAGCGCTGAATCGAGCGTGGAAGACGCAGAGTTTTTGATAAATTAATGTTTTAATTAATAAAATGTTTTAGTATTGAAATCAGCGTGGTATTCGCCCTGGTATTGAATCTTGACAATTTTCAAATCCGAAGGGTTATTCAAGGGGTAGTTTCCTATGACCGTGTGTTTTAATTAATAAAATATTTTAGCGCTGAATCGAGCGTGGTATACGGCCTGGTTTTGAACGTCGGAGATTTTCGAAAGCAAGGGGTAGTTTTCGATGGCTGTGGAAGACGCAGAGTTTTTGTTAAATTAAAGTTTTAATTAATAAAATGTTTTAGTATTGAAATCAGCGTGGCATTCGCTCTGATTTTGAATCTTGACAATTTTCAAATTCCGAAGGATTATTCAAGGGGTAGTTTCCGACGACCGTGGGAGGCGTGGATTTCTCGCTAAATTAGTGTTTTTATTAATAAAATATTTTACAGCTGAATCGAGCGTGGTATACGTCAGGTTGTTAAACGTGCACAATTTTCAAATACGAGGGGTTGCTCAGAGGGTAGTTTCCGATGGCCGTGGGTGGCGAGGATTTTTTGCTAAATTAATGCTTTAATTAATAATGTGTCTTAGCGTTGAAACCAGCGTGGTATTCGGCCTGTTTTTGAATGTGCACGATTTTCAAATACGAAGGGTTGCCCAAAGGGTAGGTTCCGATGGCCGTAGAAGGAGGGGATTTTTTCCTGCATTAGTGTTTTAATTAATAAAATATTTTAGCGCTGAATTCAGCGTGGTATAAGAACTTTTTTTTTTCGTCTCTTTGATCGATCAAAACTTCAGGCCCATGAATAATTGATCTTTTCGCGGTTTTCATTTGAACAATGGTGATATTCCGGAGTCGATCGGCTTGGCTCGATTAACGTAATGTCTATTTAGCATGTCCGCTATTAATACCAATAGATGTTAGCTAAGTCTTTCGCTTTGGAAAAGACGTTTTTAAAAAGATTTTAAAAAGTCAAAAGTTCACAACTCAAAGAAATTAACTTATTTATTTTATAGTGTTACAATTAAACACATGTGGCAAGTTCGAGAATGGATATAAATCTAATGAGCTCTATAGCAAAACTCCTATTTATAAGCTAGGTATTTATTGTCTAGTAAGCAGCATGCATCATGTGGCCATTAGGTAACATCAGCATAATGTAGATAAGGATGCTCACATAACTCCTCCATCCCTAAGCTGAAAAAATAAAGGATTTTGTTTTTTCAGTATTTTTCGATGAATTCTCAGGGGGTGTGTCCTGGTTCTCTCGTTCGGCATCTTTCTTAAAGCTGAACAATGTGTGAAACATTTTTTGTTTCTTAGGGTAGATAAATTTCAGAAAGCAAATTAATAAAATAACAATAATTATAGATAAACATATATATAAGTCAGTATGATCACTTCTGTTAATGTCACTAAGTGTCTTTAGTTCGTGTAAATGGGTTTCGTCAGCCATGCGTTTGATGTCTGCGAGTCGATTCACTTCTATTTGTTTGTAGGGGATGACTTCTTTGTTGTTCTCCTTGGTGGACAATGTTCTCACTGGGAGGATTTCCAAGGGTGTTCCAGGGATGAAACCGGCAATGTTGTAGAATTCGTGTCCATGGATAGATATACTACATTTTTGGGGTATATATATCAGATGGGGTTGGTCAATGATATTGTAACCGTGTTCTCCGCATTGCTTTTCTATTGTCATCTTAGTGGCTGGTATGGCTAATACATAGGCGTTGTTTATTCGTTCCACAATGTCATTTTTTATGACGACGTCTGTAGTTTGGCAGGGTGCTGATCCAGCGCCGCTAAGTATTTGGGGTAGGCAATCTCCTTGTGATACGGTTTGTGTCACATGATACAAACACAGGTCCTCGATACGTGGGCATGGTAGTTCTTCGTAGTGGTGATAAGTCGAGTTTACAAGGATAAATGGTTTTAGGGGGATTATGGTTTTATTTAGAGCGGGTATAGGGAATAAGTGGTAATAATCGTATAAACCTTCGCTCAAAATAGGGAAGTGAAATATGAAGCATATGGTTTGCTTTACATAATAAATTTCTGTTTTTATTAATTCGTAATAACTCTGAATGTTTTTTAAATTCTGGGGTTCCCTCGATATACAGGGTATTCATTATCCTTGTCAGATCAATTAGATCATTAATAGGTAGAATAGCACTATGTATTGATTCTAGGTGTGCAAATAATATTGCATCTTGTATGTTGTCTAGTATGGTAATTAACGATAAACAATCTATAATCATATTGTCTAGAAAATTTTGCAATCTTAAAAATAGTGTAAATTTATTCAAGCTTTGTTCAATCGTTCTTATTCTAGTATTTACTTGATTTTGATTAATAGTGATTTTTTCGAATGTTGATATTGTTTCATTCATGAAATTGTTTGTAATTGTTAGATAACTTTCTAAATCTGTATGCATCTCTTTCTGGTTTGACTCTAGGATGGATATAGCGTTGTCATATCGTTTTGCGTCGTCCGAATCTAAGGTGCCAAAGGCCCATTTGGAAGCTTTTCCAATTATATTAAAAAGGCCTCTTTTTGTTCGTGTATTTCCTAACGGTTTCACGTTTTTCAGTTTATTTTCCGCTTGATTTAGTAGGTATTCTAGATGTTCATATATATTATTTAATTGCGGATATAGTTCGTCGTTTACGTTTATAATGGGTTTTATTGTTTTCATATTTATTTTTATGCTTAATATGGGGGCATCAAAATTTGTTAAATCGATGTATTTTATAAATGAATGTTTTTGTGAAGTGGTTCGGGCTTTGCCTAACGAAAAAGGAAGGATAGGGTTAGAAATTTTATCTATCTTGATTTGTGCTTGTACTAGCGACGTCAGGTACAATATGGCTAGTAGTCCCAGCATCTGAAACAGGTAATTTTCCTTTTAGATTTCTGGCTGGTTTAAGCGTAGATTTGTGGCGTGTGCCTTTTGTTGTTAATATTTTATTTTGTTGGTCTTGAACGACCATAACTGATTCGTAGGGAGTAGCGATTTTATTTCTGAGAGTTAATTTTGCATACGCGGTTTTGTGCGTGGTAATCGGTTCTGGTTCATTTCTATTTTCGTTGACTTTCGAAAGGTCTTTACTCTTTTCGTTATTCTCGTTAACCATTCTTTCTATTATTTGTAAGTTTGTACTGTGTCTGTTAACGTAATCATTAATAATGTCGTGTTCGGACATTTCGAATGCCGTTTTATTATCGAAATCTCCTTTTATAATTTGAAAAGGTGTGAATTTTGTTGCTGAATGCATGGAGTTATTATATCCTAAAATCGCGTAACTCATTAACGTTTCGATCGTTTGTGTCTTGTTTAGTCCCGTATTTAATATACGTAGTCCTTCTAGTATAGTAGAGTGAAATCGCTCTATAGGGGATTTACTACCGGGATTTCTTACAGTTGTAAAATGTAATTCGATACTATGTTTAGCACAAAATTCTTCAAATAAATGATTTTTAAATTCGGTTCCTAGGTCGCAAGTGATTTTTCTGGGGATACCGTAGTGTGACATGTATTTTAGTAAACCTTCGCAAACATGAATAGCTGTAAGGCAAATAGGGTAAGCTTGTCCGAAACGGCTAAAACTATCTATTACAGTTAAAAATTTCTGTTTGCTCACAACAAATGTGTCTATGTACAAATGTTCAAAAGGACGATGTCCAATGGGGGTTGACTGAAATACAATTTTATGTGGATGTCGTTCATATTTTGTTTTCTGACAGGTGACACAAGTATTTATATAATTTATTACATCATTATTTAAATTTGGCCAATAGTACAGGTTTCGCAGGGCGAGGGTGGTTTCGTTAATACCGCGATGTACAGTTTTTTGTTCGTGATGGTATTTGATTTTTTCTTGTTGCGATTCTGGTTTTTCGATATCGTCAACGTAATTATTTGTCTGTACTAATTTGTAAGCAGTATGTTGAAAATGTCGCTGCAAAATGGGAATTATTTCTTGCATAATCCGTTCGTCAATTAGTATTCCGTATAGTGTTTTAGGTTTTACATATTCTTTAAAAGTTTTCACTACTTCGTTTTCAAACATGTCTTTATTTCTACTAGGAAAAACTATCTGATATCTAGTTTTTGTTCCGAATGGTTTTGCGAGTTTTACGTGGGTACAGGTATTGTCTTTACTAGCTGTAATCATTAGTTGATTTTTAAATGTATTTATTGCATTTTCTGAAATGGGAATATTTAATATTGGATTTTCGGTTGCGGAATGTATTGTTTCATTTGACGCCTGTGATCTAGGGGGGCAAATTTGCGTATCCGAGATTACATTAATTTTCGGAGTGTTCTGCACTGTTAAGTCGGCGGGGGAAACATCTTCGTCTGATCGAAATTCTAGATCAATTAAGTCATCTAATGTTAACTCAGGGAAATCGGTTTCTAATTTGTTTTGATCCGAATCGTCTATATTGCCGTCAATAGATTTGTTTTCTATCGGATGTATTTCAGGCTGAATTTCAATACGCGAGAGAGCGTCTGCTACTTTATTTTCTTTACCTTTTTTGTATATTATGTCATAGTCATATTCCATTAATTTTAAACGCCATCGCATAAGGCGACTGTTTGGCTCTTTCAAGTTATTAACCCACTGTAGAGGTTTGTGGTCTGTGACTATGGTAAATTTTCGGCCAAATAGAATTGGACGCCAGTATTTTGTAAAATTAACGATGGACAATAACTCTTTTTCTATAGTACTATAGTTTATTTCCGCAGGGTTAAGGGTGCGACTAGCGTACGCTACTGGTTTATCATTACCTATAGTTCCTTGTGATAAAACCGCCCCGATTGCGTAGTTACTAGCATCGGTGGTGAGTATAAAAGGCTTAGTGAAGTCGGGGTATTGTAATAATGGTTCGTTAGTAAGTATGTTTTTACAGGTCTCGAATGCTGACAAAAATTCAGGTGAATGAATAACTTTTTCGCCTTTTTTCAAGCACTTCGTAAAAGGTTTTGTGATCTTTGCAAAATCCTTTATGAATTTTCTATAAAATCCAAGTAGTCCTAAAAATGATTTTATTTCGCGTGCCGTTCTAGGAATAGGAAAGTTTTTGATGGCTCGAATTTTGTTGGGGTTAGGTTTTATACCTTGTGGTGTAATAACATGTCCTAAAAATTCGACGTTCTGTTTTAAAAATTCCGACTTGTCTAATTGTATTTTTAATTTAGCCTCTCTTAATTTTGAAAATACTTGTTTTAGATTTTGAATATGTTCCTGAAGGGAAGTACTGAAAATAATTATGTCGTCCATGTAGACTAAACATATTTTATTTTGAAGTTCTCGTAAAACATGGTCCATCACACGTTGAAACGTGGCTGGAGCATTCTTAAGGCCAAATGGCATACGCAAATATTCGTAATGGCCGTTTTCGACGTTGAATGCCGTTTTTTCGATGCTGTTTTGTTGCATCTCGATTTGGTGGAATCCGCTAGCTAAATCTAAAGTTGTAAAATAATTACACTTGCCTAATTTGTCAAGTATATCGTCGATGTTTGGTATCGGGTATCTGTCGTCTATAGTTTTTTCGTTTAGTCGCCTATAGTCAACTACAATACGCCATTTCTTTACTCCGGATGCGTCAGCCTTTTTTGGGACTATCCAAATCGGACTGGACCAGGGTGATTGACTTGGTCTAATAATGCCGTCTTTTAACATCTTGTTTATTTGTGTGTTTACTTCGGTTTTGTGATAGTGTGGAAACCGATAAGTTTTTACATGAATGGGGATTTCGTCGTTAGTTTTTATTTCGTGTTTTACTTTGTTGGTAAATGATAGTTTTTGATCAGCGTGATGAAAAATATCGGGAAATTTATTTATAAGTTTTAATATTTGTTCGCGTTCTTCCTCGTTCATATGACTGGTTCTAATTAAATCATTTAAATTTTTATGTTGGCTTGTTTGACTAGAATAATCGGGTAATGCGTCTTCAATATTATAAATTTCAAATTGTTCAGGATCATAAAGTGTGACATCAAAAGGTGTTCTAATTTCTACACATGAAGCCTGATCAGTATTATTTTGAATTTCAAATCTAGCACGAAAATTTTCTGCATAAGTTAAAGTTTCAGGAATGTATAGTCCGAAAAGATTTTGTTCGGGAACTAAAATATTTCCTTCACGTTTATTTACATAAAATAATTTATTAATAGTTTGATGGGGTGGTATTTCGATTTTTATATGCGTTTGCGTGTGTTCTTCTCGATATTTGAACGGTATTTGAACTTTATCGTTGTATAAAACTTGTTCTGTAAAATGCATTTGTAAATCTAATTTTCGTAATTCGTCTAGGCCTATAATTCCGTCGAAGTAGTCTGAAAAAGGATATAACGTAAATTCTATTTCTTTATCTGACTGTAATTCTTTAAAAGCTGGTATTTTTGCTTTGTACACAGCTTCGCGAGCTTGGCCTATCGATTGTAATAATGAAGGTGCTTTATACATACAATTTGGAAAATATAATTCGGCTACAATTGGTCTCAACATGGAAACGTTACAACCGGTGTCGATTAATAATTTTAAATCGGGATTTGTTGTTTGTATGTATGGTAAAGCGTTTATATATGCATTAAATGTTATGTCTGTCTGTCTGTTTGAGGAAGTTTGAGAAAATTTGGATTCTCGAGATTTGGATCATAATTATCTATAGGGTCTTCTCTATATTCTTGGTTATATGGGTTGTGGTATTGATCGGGTATTTGATACATTTCATTTTCAGCAATTGAATATTGATTATCGAAATTTTCATTATTTTGTTCTTCAGAATAAAGGTAATTTGCATTTTCGGTATCGTATGTGACGTCGGATGGTTCGTCATTTATTGCGTGTAGCTCCTGAACAGTGTATTTTGGATTTTGGGTGCGTTGTACCCAAGGAAACTGTTGTCTCACCTGGCCAGAGGTAAGTCTCGGCTGTGGGTGATTTTGATAGTTTCTGTTTGTGGGGAAACTTTGCCGTGATTGTATTGACATGGGTTCAGGTGCATGTTGCGGGGTTCTATTCTGATTTGGTCTGAACACATTTTGTTTTTGTTGATTTCCAAAAACTTGGTTATTTGTGGGAAATCTAATATTCGTATTTGGTCTAGGCTGAATTGGTATAGGTTGACTAGGAAAATTTTGCTGTGGTGGAAATTGCAAAAATTGGTTTTGATAATTATGTTTATATGGTATTTGAGTCTGGAATTTGTTAGAATTTTGTTGCGTTATTTGTGTTTTAACAGGTTGTTTGCTAATTGAATTTTGGGTCTGAATTTGAGTTTGTATAAAGTTTTCATTTTCAATATACAAATTTATGGCTTCTTCTAATGCTTTAGGGTTTCTAGATCTAATAAAATCACAAGTTCGCATATTTAAATTCCGTAAAAAGACTTTTAGACTTTGGGACTCATATTGATCTATATAAATTAATTTTTGTTGTTGGGTAATTTCTGTGACAGGTTTTGAGTTTAATTTAAAACATAATTTACTACGGTTTGTTTGAATCCGTCTAGCAAATTCAATTGGATTTTCGTTATGTTTTATCGTCATGGTAAATAATGTTTGTTCTAAAATGTCCAAAGATCGGTTGTCTCCGAAAGTACTTCTGAGATTTTCTTTAATAAGTGCCCATGAATTTAATTCTGGACGAGCGCCTATTAACATACGGGCCCTGTCTCTTAGTTTACCCGCTATTATGCGTTCGACACATTTATTTAATCCGCGATCTGTGGTATTTCCGTATAAGTCATAAAATTCATCAACCGCATTTATAAATGGTTCTAATTCGAGTTCCGTACCATCATAAGGTGCTATTGAGTCTGCATACAATTTCAGAACATTAATATTTATAACATTTTCAGTAGCCATTTTTGGACTTTCTGTTTTTTCTGGTTCAGGTTTATCTAATGATAAAGAACTGAGTGAACAAAGTATTGAGTCTAATTGATTATTATCGTTCATGAGGTGAAAAATATGATTTTACAATGTTTTCTTATAAAAATTAAATTTGATTGTAAATGATAAAATTTTGACAAGATCTGATCAAGAATTGTTAATTTTTGAAATATAAAATAATGCCAAAAATTGTTACTTGTTTTATTTATGATGGTTCTTTGAAATTTGGAAACGGTTCACTTATTTTACGATGTGTGAAAAATTAATAAAGTTTTCAAGTTTCTTAAAATTACTTTTTCTTCTTAAATCTACGTTTCACGTGATTGTGAATTTGAACAGAAATGTTCTCACCTAATTAAATTTTTGAACAGAAATGTTCTCACCTAACTAAATTTTTGAACAGAAATGTTCTCACCTAACTTAAACTTTTCTTGGGTTTATACGATATAATACCCAGGAAGTGAACAAAGGAAAACAAACTCGACTTACCTTGATTGGAAGAGGTGTCTGCTGCCTTTGGAGAAGTTATCCACCTGGAACTGCACTTGGTTCTTCTTGCAAATCTACTCAATTCAACTTGCAGTGGCTGTTGTCAATTTCCTTGATGGAAAAGTTGCACTATGCACTTACAACACGAGGTTCTTTTATTTAAGTCTTAAGAAATCAAAATTTCACGTCGATTTCTGCACGATGCACGGACCGACGGACTTAAATCTACACCGACTGCGCCAGCTAAGTCTTTCGCTTTGGAAAAGACGTTTTTAAAAAGATTTTAAAAAGTCAAAAGTTCACAACTCAAAGAAATTAACTTATTTATTTTATAGTGTTACAATTAAACACATGTGGCAAGTTCGAGAATGGATATAAATCTAATGAGCTCTATAGCAAAACTCCTATTTATAAGCTAGGTATTTATTGTCTAGTAAGCAGCATGCATCATGTGGCCATTAGGTAACATCAGCATAATGTAGATAAGGATGCTCACATAACTTGTTTTTACTTAGATTAAATTGTACAAAAACAAAAACGACGTTAGTCATTCTTGAAAAAATAGAGATTGAAAACATTCAAGCAAAGGCAACAGGTTACTTTTAGTATTTCTATTCTCAATTGAGACATTCAGTCTAAAGCGTCCCTAAACGGATGAATCATTAGAAAGCCGGCCTCCGACGGAAAAACATCGAAACCGTTTGAATATTACGAACTAAACCCGTATAGTCAACCAGACATGTTATGCGCTTGTGGCAGTTGAGTTAAAATGAAAGTAGTGGATTGTTTACCTGACTCACCATTATAAGGTTTTATACCTAGTCTCAAAGGTCTCGCTTTATTTGTATATTTTGCCGGTAGCATAGCCGTAGGTTGTTATTTATTTACTTTTATTGAATCATGTATAGAGTTTTTCATTAAACTAACATTATTTATTACAAATAAATAATAACTCACGCAATGCCTATCAATTAATATAAAGTAGTGAAAGAATATTCAATTTATTATACAAATTAAACAATTATTCTTAATATTATCGCTTGGCGCTTATGACATTGCTGGGATTATGAACACTTCCGTTGTCGATCTTCTTTTTATGATTTTCCAATTGATATTAGATAAAGTCTACGAGTATTTGATGCCAGATTTCTGACCAGACTACTGGAGTATTCTTTAGAGTCATGCAATAAAGTTGTATCTCACATTTTTATTAAAAATTCAATTAAGTATTAATTACTAATTTCTGACGTTGATTATCTCCAACAAGATGTACAAATATTTGCAATCGGTAATCATTTTTACCCTAACGCTGCACATTGAAGTGCTATTTCCGTTCTCTCGACACCGATTCTAGTAGAGAAGAAGTGACACTGCACCACCTGAAGAGCCACTTAACGATAACATTTTACTGAATCGTCCTAGCGACCGAGTTTGTGCCAGACATGTTCTAATATTTTGCTTAATCCGCAATGACAGCAATTAAATAGTTGCAAGTGCTTTCAAGTTCTTGCCTAATTGTAAGATGATTGTAACTATTTGAGTACGATTATTTAGTCGCACAGTTGTATTCGCATTAAAAAGTGCATTCGCTTTAGTCATCCACCTAATTTGAACGGTGAAAATATTTATACTTGGACAGCCTCGTGTATATGTGAATAATCAAGTAGTCTACGAGGTGGACTTTCTTTATCTCCCTCTTTACTTTAGGCGAACCGTCAGCCAGTAGCTCTTCATTTATAATAAAATCGTGATACATGCAAAACGAAACTGATCCAGTGTATTCTGAATAAAGCTGTATAACTGAGTTCAGTTCGGGCAACGAGGAACAGCAGTTGACAGCTTTCAGAGAGAACCTGAAGATAGCCGATTGTATCTTGCCGAAACGTCGTTTAGACAACTATGGCTCCTGCAGGATCTTATCACCTACGCGGGAAAACATCCGGAAGTACAACAATATAGTTCACTATATAACAATATATGTAAAGTTGACTAGATATTTATGAGGCACACAGAAACTCAACGCTGCCGACCGGACCGAGCTAATATAAGAGGAGACCAGGGCATGCTTTATCTTCTAGACTATGTTAACTAACAAATATAATGTATTACTTCATAGCTGGAGCGAGCGTAAAGACGTCTGCATATACTCGTATTTCGATACGCAAATGCAGCAACGTCGGGCGCAGTTAGTACTTGGATGGGTAAGCCTCTCCGGGAAAACAAAGCGTTCTCGCTCCATCTTATAACGGCTTGTATATCAGCGCATACGTAGACGGTATGTAGCTTTAGGCGAGGGTTACATAGCGGATGTACCATCCTTCGGAGGGGATGTAAAGCAGTCGGTCCCTTGTCTATTAAATGTTAGGCAAGTAAAAGATCCCTACTCTTCGATAGAGAGGTTCGGCAAAATTTCCAGGTTGGGGGTAGCTCGTCTCCTAGCGTCGGTGATTTGGCCTTAGTAGCGGAAATAGGTCGACGTAAAATAAGCGATTAAAAAAAATACTTCATAGATAAAACATCATTGCTTTTATGTAAAATACGTTCTGGCATGATTAATATAAGAAATAAATGGAAACACACCTCTTTTCATTAATGAATATTGCGAAGGATAAACAATGCGTCCACCAATGCATAAGATATTACCATCTCGACGCAAAACAAAGCAACATTTTTTAATTTACTTATTGATGGCTGGTTTTTATAGTTTTTTTATGTGCTTTATAAATATGTAGTCAGGGTGTATACAGGGTGAGCCGGAAGGAAAGCACCAAACTCCGGTAGTGTATATTACACAAAAGTGTATTACTAAAAAACCATAAAACCCCTAAGAAGCCTACTTTCACGGTGATGTGGAAATGAGTACAATTGATTACACCGACAAACATACAAAAAAAAGTTGCGAGTGAGAACTAGATATTGAAAATGAATTCGACCTTAGTTTTTAAAACTTAACTCTTGTTCTTCTTTAATTTACTAAAAAGATACTCCTTTTCCTTTCGCGGAACGGATGTCCGGTACGGCCTAAAACGGTCGGAGAATGGATTGATGGGGTGCGTCAGCTAGTAGCCTCAATTTCTTCCTCATATTTTCGAGTAAGCATTTCTCAAATCTAGGTATTGCGTCACAAACGGCAACGTCATTGTTGCTATCTTCGCAAACCAATCGCAAATGATCGTAAACAATATCGTTCGAAATTTTCAAAATCGGATTCTAATGTCACGCACATGAAATATTTGGTAGATATTAATTTATTACGGTATGGGCTAGACGGCAGGGGGGAAGAATGCTAAAAAATATATTTTTAGGATACGGTAGAGATTATTATTGGAATCGCTTCGTTTTAGGGTGTAGTGGAATACCCTAAGTTTGCTTACAAATTAGTGAACCCAAGAGTGAACCGCTTGATTTTATAATTAACAATTAGTGAGTAAAGTAGGCCCTTTTCTATATTTCTTTAAATATGTCCATTCCTGCTAACTTTTAGTACTACATATTCATTAGGAAAATAGTTCGTTATGAAATTCTCAAAAGAATGAGCACGATAGAGGTCGCAAGGTTCAATTGTTAACTTGCAAATGGCTTCCAAAGTTTTCAAAACACGTTACTTTTACTATTTTTTTACTCGAAAACGACTGCACATAGATGGTTACAAAATCTCTAAGATGGTGTCTATGTTGTCCCGATAATGTATAAAAAAATTTCAGCAAGATTCGTATATTATTTTTGGATTAATTAACGATCAATTTTTTTAAATCCTTAATTAACAATAGGCGGGTTCGGTAATTTTCATTTTTTTCTTAAATCGATAGGAACCATGGAAAAAAACAACGATATAAAATTTAAAAATTAAATGTCCAAAAATAAAGGTTTTATTGATACTTGAAAATATTCCTGTCGCCGCGAGGCTAGAAACGTACCTGTGCGTGAGGCTACTGCGGTGACGTCAGTGGCCCGACAGCACTGAGCGCTCTTCTTAAGGTGGCCATTCCCTAGAAAGAGACATCCGATAGGGAGATATTTATTATTTTTGCCCACAAATTTTTTTCTTAGTACGCATATTTAAAAAACTATAAGAGTATCTAAGTAGAACCATAACAAGACTATTACAATGAATTTTCATTCAATAATTTCAGTGGTTTGCAAAATAGCTCGATTTAAAACTACGAAATAGGAAGATTAACATTATTTTCAAATTTAAATCTAGCTATTTTGCAACCCGCTGAAATTATTGAATGAAAATTCATAGTATTTACATACTCTTGCCTATTTCATTCAACAAATATAAATAAATATATAAGTAAATACATAAATAAATAAAAAATAATAATTTATTGCCAGGAAACAAAATAGTTTACAGACAAACGGTAAAAATTACCTGTCTAGCAGATTGCTTGTTTTATACAGGGTGTCCGGAAACAAAGTAGAAAAAAATTAACTGAAGATTCCTTAGCCCAAATTAATGGGAGTTCTTCATATAACATTTTTCAAAATACCCCTTCGTTGTCAAGTTACAGCCCCTTTAAAGGGGTAATTTAAAAACTGTTATGATTTTTTTACTCAAAAAATAAAATTTCAACAAACACAATGTTTGGCGTATCTACTACATTTATTAAAAGGCATCTTGTGAATTTTTTTCACCCCCTTGAGTGTCTCACCAAGGGGTAGAATGGGCAACCCCTAATATATTTTTAAAAATATTTTAAAATCTATTCATTTTACATTTCAGAATAAAATATTTTTTGAATCCCTTGTTCATTCTAAAACTTTTTTATCTCTTTAAAAAATGCCGTAGTACCAACCGTTTTCGTGATAAAAAATAAAATTTATGTTCATGCAATGGAGTTCATTTCAATCATTACTGAACGATAATGTTTTAAAACTTTTAGTAGGCTGCTAGTAGGCTATAATCGAATAATCTAAATATTCATTAACAAATTCTATGTAATAATAAACGTACATATTTTTTAATCAAATTGACAAATACTATATTTATTAATGGAATAATTTATGAAATACAAACAATAATATTAAAAAAAGTCAAACAATTTTGACAAACAAGAACATATTTTTCCAAACTTAAATTAACTGCTCAAAATGGCGCCCTTCAGTACGAACACATGTTTGTAACCTTCGTCTCAAATTGCCGTACAAGCTCCGTAGAATTAGTGGGGAGTTACGAATTTCGTCAGCAGTATTAAAAATGGTTTCCCTCAAAACGTCTTCATTTGGAAGTGGTGTAGAGTAAACGACATTTTTCATATGCCCCCAGAAGTAAAAATCTAATGGATTCAAATCCGGGGACCGGGGGGGCCATTTAATTGTAGCTTCTTGTCCTCTTCCAATCCAACGATTTCTAAAATATTGCGAAAGCCATTCCCGAACTTGTACGGAATAATGGGGACCCGCTCCGTCTTGCATATACCACATATCTTGGCGTAATTCAATGGGTAAGTCATCGAAAAGCGGAAACAAGTCATTCTGTAAAAAATGCAAGTACGATATCCCATTTAATCTGTGAGGTAACACAACTGGTCCAATTAAATAATCGCCTATAATTCCAGCCCAAATATTAATAGAGAAGTTGTACTGACATCGTTTAGCTACCACAGCGTGCGGATTTTCATCGTTCCATAGGTGCTGATTACGAAAATTTATAATCCCATGACGAGTAAAACAACACTCGTCAGTGAACAATACTTTTTTTGTGAATTCTAATGGTTTCCTTAAAATAGTTGTACAAAAAGCCTTCCTTACTGGAAAATCACGCGGGAGCAATTCCTGAACCCTTTGCAGATGGTAAGGGTGCAGTCCTTGCCGCTTCAAAATCTTCCATATTTTCCATCTACTTACATTAAAATGAAGAGCAGCCCGTCTAATACTCATTTCAGGATTCTCTCCAAAATATTCTAATATCTGTTCTTCTAAGACAGGTGCCACTTCTACTTCACGACCAGTATCTCGATTCCTTTTTTCAAAAGAACCCCTTTCTCTGAGCCGTATGTGGATATTGGTAAAAGTCGCCACATTAGGTGTAACACGGTTAGGAAACCTCAGGTTGTATTTTCTTTGGGCTGCTAGAGAGTTTCCTTTGCATTCACCATAAATGAAATGCATATCAGCATATTCTTCACTACTATAAATATGTCTAGGCATTTTAAAAGCTTACGACATAGAAAAAATAATGGTTTTAAGTAAGAAATAAACTATGTAATTATTTCCAATAATTGACATGAGCCTACTAGATGTGGTAGACCAATTCCAATAAATACTTAAATGTTAATACTACTGTCAAATTGAAACTTGAAGGCAGCCTACTAAAAGTTTTAAAACATTATCGTTCAGTAATGATTGAAATGAACTCCATTGCATGAACATAAATTTTATTTTTTATCACGAAAACGGTTGGTACTACGGCATTTTTTAAAGAGATAAAAAAGTTTTAGAATGAACAAGGGATTCAAAAAATATTTTATTCTGAAATGTAAAATGAATAGATTTTAAAATATTTTTAAAAATATATTAGGGGTTGCCCGTTCTACCCCTTGGTGAGGCACTCAAGGGGGTGAAAAAAATTCACAAGATGCCTTTTAATAAATGTAGTAGATACGCCAAATACTGTGTTTGTTGAAATTTTATTTTTTGAGTAAAAAAATCATAACAGTTTTTAAATTACCCCTTTAAAGGGACTGTAACTTGACAACGAAGGGGTATTTTGAAAAATGTTATATGAAGAACTCCCATTAATTTGGGCTAAGGAATCTTCAGTTAATTTTTTTCTACTTTGTTTCCGGACACCCTGTATACGTATTCAAATGTTAGTTTGTTTAAACTTTACCGAAACTTCACTAAATAATAAATACAAATACAATACAAATAAAAAATATGCCACAAGTATGGTATTTCCGGTATTTAGCGCCACAGCTTTGAGCTTGATTTATGTTGGCATTCCTTGTCAAAGAATCAAACACCATCTGCACATTAAATGTGGTAAGTTTCGGGAATCGGCTTTCTGGTACCCCGGTTGCATTGTACGACTAGGACTTTAAGAAACACCACCGATAAATGTCACAAAACTTAAATATTATAGTGATTCGCTGCTTGCGCTACCTATGAGGGATACGTGCGCGTAGGGTGGAGCCGGAGCTTTTATCAGGCCACTGACGTCAATCTCGTTGTGGGCTCAACCATTATCACGGAACTTTAATTTGGCAATTGGAGGTGCTGCATTTTTTTTTTCTTATTTTTCTTTTGCACATACATGTCTTGTTGACTATTTAACTTCACATCTGCCAAGAAAAATGTTTTTTTCCTTTATGACCGAAGCCGCATATTATTTATTGTAAAATCCATTTACATTTGGGAAACTCATTTAGAAAATTCAAAAAACTATTGAAAAAAGATATTTTGGTTGATTTTATGAGGTCTTCTACGCGTGAACCTTTTTATGCGCGACATAAATAAATGTTAACGATTGTTTTTTAATACTGTTAAACACAATCAAGGGCTGAAATATTTCTTTATTGAAAGTACCTAGTATTGAAGTTCAATCTCTATCAATTTTATCACTGTGCGACGTATAATATGCCCTCACGAATTTTTTGAAAAATATACAAAATTTCTCGGCTCCTGTGCATGCTAGGACAAACACTCCTTTTAAATTTTAATAAAATAACAGCTTTTTAGGTGTGCAAGAGCGGATTCTCTAAAGTTAAAATATAACCAGATATTTGTTTATTTACGTAGCCCATAAACAGATTCGCGCGTAGACATCCTCATAAAATTATGTACTTGTTCTGTTTCAAAGATTGTGGTTGTAAATAAAGACGTTTATTATTATTATTATTATTATTATTATTTTTTTTTTTTTTTTCGGTTTCCCGATATCACACCACGGAAAGAACGCCAGCATTATATCCACAGCCACTCCCCACATTCCGCAGGGTTAGTGACTGTAGATTCCAGAATCATGTGCTCTAAGCAGGCGAAGGGACCCCAAGATGACTTCTGCATTTGGCATTATTATTATTATTATTATTTTTCACCGTTGCCGGACAGGACTTCCGTTAGTGACTGTACATTCCAGATTCGTGTGCCTTAAGTAGGCGGAGGGACCCCAAGATGACCGCTTTCTGCATTTGGCCTGCCAGCCATTAGGCTGATTTCCGACAGGCTGGTATGGTCTTCAGTTCCGAGAGCAGCGAAGGCTTCATACCTCCGAGTACACGGATTATTAGAACGACCATCTTGACCGAGTAGCCTGGGACAGCACTTGGAGCTCGTACCGGAGATCACGATATTTGGTCCGTTTTTCCTCCTCTTTCAAAGCGATGTTTGGCTCAGCAGGTGCTGAGAACTCGATCACAAACATCACCTTGTTTTGATGGTCGAGGAGGACTATATCAGGCTTGTTGGCTTGAATTAGCCTGATTGTCGGAAACGAGAAGTTCCAGTAAATTCGGCACCTCTCGTTCTCGACAACGGACTCGATGTCTCTGGGAACGTAAGGCAGCACTGGTGTCTGGTCCACTCCGTACGAGTGCCGTAGATGGTAATACAGCACCCGTAACGCCGCATTATGACGATGGATGTATGCCGAAATTGCATATACCGGGCATGAAGATAGTAAATGCATAAGCGATTCCGGCGCCTGACGACAGATCCTGCAGTTAATATCAGGAACGTCTACACCCATTACGCGGCTTCGGTAAACCAAGTGTTGATTACACCATGTTGGCAGGCCACAATGAATCCCTCGGTCTCCGACTTTAGCCCAGCTGACCTTAAAAAGGTGAATGTAAGCTTAGTCGATAAACCCAGTATTTCTAGGTTCTTATAGAATACCCCGTGCATGGGTTTATCGACATGGTGCCTAAACAGATATTCCCGTTCGGCAGCTTTTATTTGGGCCTTCGGGCGAGGTGGCTGCAGTTCAGTAACTGACTCTGGGTCAGCACCGCACCGGCCTCCTCGTCTGTTGTCGAATACGAGATCAAGTTCATCTGCGGCTCGTTTTTCCGCCTTAAACAGTCCTGCACTTACCCCTTTATTTTCGTGATCTCTCACTAATTGCAGAAGCGGGTCTGAGCTCCTTAGGATGTTGCATGCCATACTTAGTGCTACTCTGCCATGCAGACACTCCAGACCCAAGAGTCCTTGGCCACCCCGTTGACGTGGGAGGTACACACAAGGAACGGACGATCTAAGATGAATACTCCTATTGATATTCATCATCTTGCGGGTACTTCTATCTAATTGGCGCAGCTCATCTACAGTCCATTTGACTACCCCAAAGGAGTAGAGCAGGACAGGAACGACGAGCATATTAGTCGCATACACCTTGTTCTTCCGCGAAAGTTCTGATGACCAAATCTTTCGGAGTAGGCGTCTGTACTTACCGCGGAGAGATTCTTTAACTTGCTGCACACCCTGGATGTGATGTTGTTGCACACCCAGGTATGTGTAGGTCTCTCCGGCATCCAGATGTCTTAGGATGCTTCCGTCTGCGCGTCTTCAGCAAAGCCCCCGCATTATTATTATTATTATTATTATTGTTATTAATATTATTATTAAATCGACACAAATTTATTTCTCAATAGTTTTTCGAATTTTCTAAATGAGTTTCCTAATTATAAATGGCTTTTACAAAGAATGGCACAATTGTTAATTACGGATTTAAAAAAATAGATCGTTAATTACTCAAAAAGTAATAAACCGATCTTGTTGAAATTTTTTTGAACATTATCGGGAAAACATAGACATCAGCTTCAAAAATTTTTAGCCCTCTATGTGCAGTTGTTTTTAAGTAATGAAATAGTGAAATTAACGTGTTTTGAAAGCTTTGGAAGCCATTTGAAAGTTAACAATTGCACCTAGCGACTTCTATCAGTGCCCATTTTTTAGAGAATTTCATAACGAACCGTTTTCCTAATGCATAGGTTATACTAAAAGTTGGCAGGAACGGAGATATTTAAAGAAATATAGAAAATTGCCTATTTTACTCACTAATTGTTAATTATAAAATTAAACGGTTCACTAATTTGTAGGTAAACTTAGGGTGTTCAACTACATCCTCGCCATCTAGCCTAGTATGAGTAATGGACATTTCACACGAAACAAATGTTTTCTTAAAATGTTTTCTTAAATGTTTTCTTAACCGCTTCTCATGTCACCGAGGTAACTCCTTGAAAATCCAGAATGATTTTGTGTTAGGTAAAGAGAAATGAGGCCTACGGTTTACAGTGGAGTCCGAACAACATTTTGGGGATAATTTTATAATTAAAATTATTTCGAGGTGAGCAGGGATTGAACCTGCTTTGCTGTATGCCAGTATGCAAGATAGACGCGCTAAACCACTGAGCTACCGTCCCCTGACTAAATAATAATAAAAAAGATCATTATTTGTTGATGAAAAATTATTTACCATACTAGATAATTATCAAAAAATTACTTACTTGCCTGCTAACATTATAGAAATCTGGATGGACTTACCTAAAAAAAAAAAATAGCATAAATAATTAACTGCATAAGAAAACATTTTAGCAAAATATTTTACCTCTACTTGTGTTCATTTCATTACTAACAAACCCCTTTACAGACTCCCCATTTTTATGGGTGGCATGGTTAAAATATTGTGAATTAATTTTTTTATGTTACTTTCTCAAATGCACATACATATATGAGTACGTATCAAACCTTCACAAGAGAAAACTACAGTGATTTTTGCCACCAATTATAATTATTAATAGTTAGTATTTTTGTCTGTTTAACTGGTATGAGTAGAAACTAATTGTTGAATTCTAAATAAGTTCAACGATAATGCAATTTTAATATAGGAATTTATTGAATCATATCGGAAGAATTTGTTTAAATAATTTCACATTTTGCATTCCACAGAGATATGTCAGAGAAGCATAAGACTAACAAACAATTTCTGTTCGGCGAATTTCAAAGTTATTTATATTTTTATTAATTGCCAAATTAAGAACAGATTGTTCATTAATTGGGTTGCAATGTTGTAAACAAGCGTCTTACAAAGTTTAAATTTACAACAGTAATGATCATCTTTGATTACACTTACAACATTTAACAGCATTTTCGAAATTATGTAACGGATAAATATTTCAACATCACTTCATTTTTTTTTTCTAAAATATTTTTTGTTAAATGTACGACAGTGATAGTAACAAAATAATCAAAAACCAACTTCTGCCAGTTTCTCTTGAACAAACCCATATTTAATCCGTAAGTACAAGTTTCCTTCACGGATTCCGAGTTCTTCATCAAATTATTTTACAAAATAACTTCATCACTATTTGAATATTCGAATTGTAAAAACCAAGCTTTTTGTGGCAAAATGCTATTTTTACACTTAAAGCGGCAGGTTTATAACTCGCAATCCAGCGCTCGGCGCGGCGGGGTATACAGTCGGAAAATGACGGTTGATTGTAATCCGGTTAGTATCCTTATGAAAATAAGGAGGAGTTTATAATATAATATAATAATAGAGGAGTTTGACAGAAATATTTCATTTAGTAAACGTTTAAAAAATATGACAAGTAAAATTTTCCGTTAATATGAGTTTACTATAATTTTATTTATTTCTTTAAAAAACTGTAATGTTCCCCCTCCAGCTATAACTAATTTACAGTCCAAACTGCAATATAATTAGACTTCAGTCTTAAATTATCGTGCTTAAAAGACGAACAATCAGACAGACGGATAAACAGACAAGTGGTTATTTTATAAGTCAGAATTCGACGACCAATTCAATGAAATAAAAAATGTTTCCTATGAATTTACGGTTTTTAGAGATGTGTGGATTAAATGTAGAATACTCCTCGTTCTCGTATCTGCGAAGCGTATAATAATAATATACAGCTCGTGATTAAATGGCTTTATTTTTTTATAATGGGTTTTATAGGATTCGCTACTACTTAATCTCCTTGTTACTACATTTTGAAAAAAAATGTAGTATACGTTTAGCATTTTTCCGGTGCACCATCGAAACTCGAAAAAAACGTCGGATCGATGTGAAAGTCATATCTATCGATTCGAGAGCGAATTTAGAAAATTCCGTCCGTCGGTCTGTCGGTCTGTCTGTCTGTCTGTCACGCCCAGCCCCCCTAATCCGTTTTCGGATTGCGATGAAACTTGGGTGGTTAATAGGAGGTCTTTAGAAAACCTTAACGCCGGAAGCTCGGCTCCGTTCGGAAACCGGAAGTACCCGATATAGACGTTTCGAGTTTTCCGGGAGAAATTGAATAACTCGATAACGGGTAATCGGATCGAGACGTTTCAAAAAAGAAAAGGTGCCGCTGGCAAAGCTCTACAAATAAGTATACCAGAGGCTATGTCGAAAAACAAATGAAAATTGATTTTTTTTGTAAAAAACTGGTTTTCTCGAAATCGGGCTAGGAAGCACGATAACTGTCCAGAATATTGATCGATTTCGATGAGACTTGGTGAGATCAAAGGTACCCGGCCACAAATCAAGCCTATTGCTGGCGGCCCGAATCCGTTGACCGCAAGTATGTTTTCCAAGGCCGAGTATGATTTTTCAAAGAAATTAATAACTCCCGAACCGAAGGTCCGATGTTGATTTTCAAAAATGGCAATTGTAGGGCTCGATTAGGTCTATTAGCTGACGTTTGGGAGAAATTTGAAAAAACAAAAGCGAATCTACAAATCCTGGAAAACTTAATTTTTTTGATAAATTCTACAAATTCCGAACAGTTTCCTAATAAAAATCGAAAATTAACTATTCAGTCGGTCGATCTCTATAACCAGTATAAGGCATGGACCTTTTTGGACAAAAAATCTGAAATAGAGTTTTTTCGAAAAACTTAAAATAAACGAGTTATTTACGAAAATGCATTCCATAGAATTATTTAAAAAAATATTACAAATTGATGTGATAATGTTATATTTAAAATATCATCATTCATTTAGTTATTTTCATATACTAAATAAAAATAGAACCGATGCCCTCTCCGTGTTTCAAAATGTAGTTAGCTTTTACTTTAGTCAATGCAAAATGAAAAAAAAAAGAAAATTAAATCATGTCAAAGCACTGGGTCATCTTGCGACCCTCTGCTGAAAATGTGAATCATCCCCACAAATTGAATAAAAAGCATATCAAAATGTAGTTTTTTTCACTTGTTATATATATTTTTTCAATTTTTCCCATTTTTGCTGAATGAAACAAACGATTATTTTTTATATTGGGGGTTCTCATGAGACGCTATATAATAGTTTATGTTATAATACATTTTGTTGCATATATAAGTAGGGACTGGAAAGGAAAAAATGCTTGAAATGTCAAAATGTAAAAAAAAAATTTATCCCAAAGAGAACTATTATTAACCTCGGCACATATAAACGAAGGACGAAGACATATATGTAAGTAACGATGAAGATCGCGATACAAATTTTAGTGTTCAGGAAAGCAGCTCATATGAAACGGAAGATTTATATTGGACAAGTGCAGGGAAAGGAGAAGATGCACCTTGTGTGGATGAACATAAGTCAACGAGGGAAACAAATGAAGCAAAATGTGGAAAAAGTAAGCAGCATATACAAAAATCGAAAGGTATTTGGATTGCTAAATTATACGTATAAAATATTCGGTCGCCTACAAATAAACTGAATATGTAAGAGCATAGAACATCTAAAATGAACCTGCATTATAACAGCACTAAGGATGCTGTTGATAACGCTGATAAAATTTGCTTGCTCTAATCGTACCTTCCTTATTGACACAACCATATTAAGCAGATTTCCCAAGTAAACATTTTAGTTTTAAAATAATCTACGTTATCCTAAAAACTTATTTTCAAGACTACTTATAAAAATAGTTTGGAAGGACTTTATGAAGCTGATTTAAAACCTTTATAAGAGTACAGGGGCCCATCTAGAGGACGGCTTACATTGTATCTTATTAAAACTACTATTAAACAAAAATAAATGGTAATAAATCTATTCTACAGTTATATATAAGTTATATAATGGAGAACTAAAGACTACTAAGAACAATTTAGAAAAACAGTTAAAGATGGATTACTTGTAATGAATTGATGGGGCTACTCATAGTGGGCTAAAATTCTCAACAAAGCTAAGCTTACTATACAACATGTATTAGATAGTTCTTAAAAATTCGTGCGCTCCCTAAAACAACAATTTTTTTAAAATATATTTTGTGATTTAAAAAGTAAAGAGAGCTTTAGCATCTGCCCATAATATGGTTTGGTATATTTGTTTTTATAAAACATTTCTATTAGATAAAAATTTTATTTTTTTTCAATCTGGGACATTTCCAATATGGCTGACCGTTGTATTTCTCGACAGCTAGAAATAAAATGGCGGCTGTATATATAAACCCTATAAGCTGTGAAAAATTCTACTTCAAACATGTTTTGTTTATGACTATTATTTTAGATTATTGTTTAACGATATTAATACATTGTTGTTAGCCAATATTTTGAAGTTCTTAAAACTCTATACTGTAACCATCGAATGATTTATTATGAAATATATTATGCAAATGTGAGAAGTGTATGTAGATCATTATAAATAGATATACATTATGAATCTGAAACAATTACTTTCCTCACAGACAGTCTACGACTTTGTGAGTTTCTTGTTTATTTCATTGTAATATATGTTCACATGTATTGCATACTACATTACATTACATACCACTTGAATCGAAATAAACCATATTGTTATTATTATTATTATTAAACATGCCTATTAGATTACCAACTGTTCTTTAAGTATAATATACATTCTTTTAAACTTGTAGGCTTATCTTAAAACCAATATTAAACCATTTGAGCACATAACTTTATAGGGGCCTAAGTATTTAGGAAATAGTTTATTCTGTGTACCAAATTGGGTTTTTCTGATGGCAACAACGTCGTCCAGTTAGTATTGGGTCGCGCTCCTTCTCTTTTATTCAAAGTTTTACATTTTCCTCTTGAATTTTGTCAATCGACAGCTTTGCGTTGTTCTCCCTCAATTCTTCTCTTTCTTCCTCGAAAATTTCTCTTTCTATTTTCTGTAAAATCTTATAAATGTCGACATCTTTCTTTCTCCTTATATCTACTCCAAACATCAGTTTAAATGGGTTACTGTTGGTACTTCGATTATATGATGAGTTTATTGGATGTTGTAGTCGTGTAATATGTTTGAACCATGTAGCTGGGGCGTCATAGGACAATCTTTCGACTTGTCCGTTTGCTCTGGGTACACCTGTGGTGACTTCAATATGTTCAAAGTTTTCTATTTCGCAATATCCTTTAAATTCGTTAGCCTTAAAAGCTCCTCCTTTGTCCGTAATGATTCTTCTTATTTTACCAAATATAGCTTGGTTCAGCCGTAATTTGCTTAAGACTTCATTTGCACCTAAGGTTTTCGTGGGGTAACTCCAAGTAAACTTGGTAAATGCGTCGATCATTAATAGAATATAGCGATACCTCTTCTTCGTTGATTCAAATAGCCCACAATGGTCCAATTCACAGTTACAATTTTAAATTTGAGTCCTAGCAGATAAACTCTAAATTATTTAAATGATTCAATGATGGCTAATACCTTTAACTCATAACTATGAAACTTTTCCTGACCTGGTGTTGTTTTTCTACTCATAAAATAGACGGGGTGCAATTTTCCATCTTCACCTTCCTGTAGTAATGTGGAACCAAAACCGTATTTACTTGCTTCTACATGTAACTCAGTACGTGCATCTTGTCGGTAAATGTTATTCATCAGTGCTGTATTGAGCTTCTCAAAGGCTTGCTTTTGTTCAATTCCAAATATAAACAAAGATCCATCCTTCAATAGATCGCTTAGTGGTTTGGTTATGTGCGAATACAAAGGAATATACTTTCTAAAGTATCCACTAAATCCTAGAAAACTCTGAACTTGTTTGATCGACGTCGGGACAGGAAAATTCTGAATGGCTAGTGTTTTTTCTTCAGTACGTTGAATCGTTCCATTATACATTACATGGCCAATAAACTCAACTTTTCGTCGCAAAAACTGGCATTTCTTGAACTTTGGTTCAAGCCTATACTTGCTGGTTGTGTCTAAGACGAGCTTAAGTCGTTCTAAACCCTCTGTCTCATGTCTTGACGAGACTATGATATCGTCCATATATAAAATAGCATAATCGTTGTTCATCAAGGGCCAAAATACTTGAGAAACAAATCTTTGAAAGACGCTTGGGCTGTTGCAGAGACCAAACGGAGCTTTGTTAAATTCAAATTGGCCATTATGCGTCACAAACGATGTATATTTTTTACTATCCTCTTCAATTGGCACATGGAAAAATCCATGTATCCAGTACCTACGCTTGTTCTACGTTGTTCGTCTTTTCTGTCTCTGAATCGACTCCCGCCTTTTCTAACAACCTCCTGTGTCAATTCGTGCGCATGTGCAAACATAATAATATACTACCAACTAACAAAACTAAAATTTAAAAAAATTAAATTCAAATCCCATATATGTATATATCTTAACACAATTTTAAAACTACCTATTTTAAAACATTATAGTCTGGGCAAAGGTAAACTGAATCATGTTATGTTTAAGACTGAGATATTACAACTCTAGCAAGAAGTTGGTTTTATGAAGGTTGGACCTGAAACTTAGTGATTTCAAAGCGTACTAGATTTATAGCCCAGCATTAACAATCACCTCAAATTATTTTCATAAAGCAATGATAAAACCACAACATTTGCTGAATCTCTATAAAACTTGATCCTCTTAACTTGAACTTAACAACTATAAAGTTTTATTGAAGACTTGACAAATACCTTGATAAGTCAATCATAAGCCAATAAAGACTTAAAGATAATTTAATTTTAAAGTAAGTTCCTGAAGGCCTTTTTAACACTTTCTTTTAGGCAAAACTATCTTTAAATGCATTTGGCATTTAATAAATCTGGCATAAATCAGTGGTTTATGAGATGGCCATTATAAAACAATGATAAAAAATAAATAAATCTAAAAAACATTTAAATTGTTACATGAGTTATATGTCATCAAAAACAATGAATATATACATTCTAATCAAAGAATATTCTTGCAACGTTGAGATAATTAGTAAATTAAATCTATCAAACGATGAAATTCGAATGTAAAGAACAATGCCAATGTCTACAGAGACTTTGCGTGCCGGTTAAGCAGTTCAATACACCCGGAAGAGCCAATCCCAATGAGCATAAAAAAACGGAGAAGATGCCGCCGGACAAAATGGCAAACATAAAATGCAATCAATGCAAGCTATTTATCTGTGGTATTCACAGACGTGTCTATGCAAATATAAAGAGCACACCTCATTTTTCAGAGGACAACTATATTTCTGTTTATTTATGCAATTAGCATCATATTTGTTCTTCGCGGCCCTGAAATATATGTAAACTATACATCGAAACGTATTCTCAAGGTAAAATCATAATTCAAGCAAAAGGCAAATACAAGATTTTAGAATATGTGAATACAAATAGTCTGCTTCAGATTCGCATTTGATGCAATCCATATGTGGATGATGCTGGATTGTAACATTCTTAATGTTACAATTTATAAAAAAACGTTTGATTGTAAATAATTGTAAATATCTGAATATCGACTTGAATTAGTTAGACTGATCCCCACCCCTGCACCACTAGCGTAACATCGCACATCGCAACAAAAGTCTATCATATTTAAAATATTGAATTTAGAATTAAAAAATAATGAACTACTTTTCGTTTTGGATCCATTCGAAGACAGACTTGTGTAAAAACTTACCATCTTTAGAAAAAGACGACCCACTGGGTATAAAGGTGAGTTTTTCTGGGCTACTGTGGTTTATGCTGGGTTTTTGTAAATTTCAAAGTTTCCGCCTAATTTGCTTTCATTCGGCGTTGTTTTGACAATATAGCATGTGACAACATCTGGACTGTGTTGGAAATATTCTCAATTATTCAGTTGCAGTTGCACTCTTAGGGCTGATTGATATGATGTGATGTAAAACTTGAACATCTAATTGTATGTAGAAACTGAATGAATTCAAGAAAAAGATGCTACGCAGCTTCTGAAGCTTAAATACTCCAGTCACTTTAGACAAAAATTTGGTTTCTGATCTAACAAAACATATTCTTCATTTTTATTCTTTTAATCGATTTATTTTGGTGTTTTCACGAAAATATGAAAAATCGAGAACGAGGCCACTATGGCATAAAAAACTAGTCAAGGTCAAAGTTCACAGAAAACGTTTTTTTGCGAACATCGCGCTTTCTACGGTTCGGAAGCCAATTGAGGTTATTAGGGAAATGAAAGATAATGAAACTCCGCACGAAAATGATCTCTTCCATTTTTTATGGACAACGAACAGTTGAGGCAAAAATGTGCTTCGAAGTTTTCGCGCAAGAAAAGTTTTGTTTTCCTATTACGTGAACACCAAGTACACTATATTATTAAAATTCGATTTCAGTGAGTTTTGCTAACAACGAATAAGATTATGAGATTTTTTCACGTTAAAACTTTGTGTAATATGTTTTTTTGGAAAATTAGGTACATTTTTCTTCATAACGACTGGTGGATTTTAAAATATTTTTACCGTGATACAATCTCCTGATGGATAAGTACCTTCCACCCAAATTTTATAAAAATCACATTGTAAATAAGATTGCTGTGGTATAGGAGTCATGAAAAGTGAGACATACTGTATATTAGTTAACATATACAGGGTGTTTCACTTAAAAGTCCCCAGGCCATTATCTCTAAAACTAATAAAGATATTTTATTTTTGTAAATGGCAGATGATTGATACCAAAGAAAGGTTTAAATAACGGTGATTAGAATTTTTCCTCAACAGCACACAGAGATGGCGCTGCGATGCAAAACTATTTTTTGATGGCTGGAACCTTGAAACATAAGTCATGTGATAAAACAATAATTTGTGAATAATTTTGATGGTATAGAGAATTTACAAAAAACAAGCCGTTTTGGAGTTACATGAGTTTCTTTCATTAATGCCAGTACACGTGAATTTTGATAAATCCCTATCATTTATTTATTATTTATTATAGAATATTGGTTACCAAACACTTTTTTTCAAGATAAGGAAAGTGATATAATACACTATCATAAAATTATGTTTACCACTTCCGGCCAAACCGGAACTAACATGATGAACCAATATCCGTATGTTCCTACATATTACATTTTTTTTTTCTAATAACGCTTCTAATAAAACTTCTAAAATCGACAAGAATGAATTTTCACTCAATAATTTCAGTGGTTTGCAAAATAGCTAGATTTAAATTTAAAAATTATGTTAATCTTGCTATTTTTTAGTTTTAAATCTAGCTATTATAAAAACCACTGAAAATATTGAGTGAAAATTCATAGTAATAGTATTGTTATGGTTCTACTTAGGTACTCTTAGAGTTTTTTTTAAATATACGTACTAAGAAAAAAAGTTATGGGCAAAAATAATAAATATTTCCCTATCGGATGTCTCTTTCTAGGGAATGGCCACCTTAAGCTTTTATTTTTTATTTCATGTTTTTATGTTTCTCAAGGTTATTATTATACTCTTCGCAAATACAAAACGAAGAGTATATAGCTTTCGATCATTTATAAAACCGGTAATATTGCTCGTAGAGAAAAAAAATTTCATATCACTGTGTTGGTAATCGAATTCTGAATAACTTTCAAAACCTACGTCTGTTTTTCTGTTCGTTCGTCCGCCACTTTTCTTGCAAGCCCTATAACTTAAGAACGAAAAGTCCAATTGTATTGAAATTTCAACAAAACGTCAGTGTTAGCTAGAGAAAGAACCTTATTGTTTATTTAACAAAATCTATCAATAAATAAAGAAGTCATTAATTTTTTGAATAAAGACATTTTTTAAATGTTTTAATTAACAAAAATTTCTAAAACTAATATTTAAAAAAAACTGCGAAGAGTATCCTATAGAATGTGCAACAATTACACAAAAATTGCAGTAAATCGGCTAAGAGTATAATAGTTAGCTTGTTTACTTGTTTTATTGTTCACTAATATATTGACACGTTACATTTTTGTTATTGGTTTGTTCAAGTATTTATGAGGAAAAAATATATTTTTTTATAATAATTGCTTTTTTTTTCCTGCAAAAACCCACCAGTTTTTTCTAGTGGTGGGTTTTTGTGCCAACCCTGTTGGAAGAGCACCTTCTAGGTGAAAAGGTATTTATTTACATAAACATTGATTTTTATGGTAAATAATAATAAAGATAAATTGGTAGATAAATGGATAGACAGATAGATTAGATATTTCCTGAAGTCACCAGACTATACAGGGTTGGGCAAACACCCAATTCCTGACGAAACTGTAAGTTCGACTAAAAAATACCTTTAATAAAAGTTTTAGTAGTATTTTTATTTTATTCAGAGACGTACTTTGATTTTCAACAGCTAATCTATTTTTGGAGATATGATGTCATTGGCAGTTCTTTAAATGGACAACCGTATATATTTTTACATACATTGGGTTGATTCTACGGTTGGTTCCTTGTGAAACATTCTTCAATAATTTAAATATACAGGAAAAATTATGCTTTTTAATGTTTCCAAAAGTTTTATTAAAACTCTACACGTGTTTCGGCTTATTAGGCCTTTATCAAGAGTACAAGATAATACTATAGTATTAAAAAGCATAATTTTTCCTGTATATTTAAAAAAATATATATTTTTACATTTTCAGATAGATACTTTTTCATCAACTATAATGACATTAAGGGCTTGGTGGGTGTGTGACTTGTGGTTTTGTTGATATTAAATAAAATACTCAAATAAAGGGTAATAGATATTTTATTAGTTTATGAAGATACAAGATACTGAGCACTTTAATATTAAGAAAAAAAGAAAATATTCATGAATGTTCAAATTGGAGACTTTCAGCAGCCTGATAATATAATAAACGATTAACGAAGGCTCTTAAGGAATCTTGAACGGCATAGTGCGATATTTCTTGAACAGCTATTCTAACTCGGTCTTTCAACTCTACTAACGACTGGGGATTGGTCTTGTAGACAACGGATTTTAAATGACTCCAAAGAAAATATTCTAGAGGACTTAAATATGGCGATCTCGGTGGTGGCCATTCAATATGTCTTCTTCGACCTACCCATTTCTGTGGAAATATTTCATTTAGGTCCATAATGAGGCGGACTTTCATTTTGCTGATAACAAATTTCATCTGATGGTCGTTCAGGTCGTTCATTTCCAAAGAAGGTAATTCTTTGGAAATAAACGATTTAATGCTGGAACAATTTGCTCCTGCAAATGCTGTAAATGACGATTACAGTTTAAATTGATTATGATTGATTATCCCCGCTCATACATTTAATTCTTGAGGGTATTGGATGTGACTTCCTTCCATCCAGTGAGGATTTTGATCAGCCCACTAGTGACAGTTATGTCGATTTACAAAACCATTTAGGCAAAATGTCGCTTCATCGGAAAAGACAATATTATTGAAAAAGTTACCACTAATCTCAATGTTATCCGTCGTTTCCTGGCAAACCTGCGTCCTTCTATCAGGATCATCTTTATTTAATACTTGTACTAAATGTAATGTAATTATACGGATGAAATTTGTTTTTGGACAATATGCTCCTTACCGATCTTTAGCAAATATTGCAAGTTTTGGTATTGAAGTTTATGGTTTTTCTTACAGGTTAGGAAGAACATCAAGAGAAATATTTTCATTTTTATAACCCATTACTTCGACAGAATTTTGGCCGATTATTAACACTTCCCATTTCGTGAACTTTTTGCACAACCTTTGAAACTATCGATTTTGAGATATGAGAATTTCTATCAAGAAATGTTGCATTGGATATATCGCATGCATCTTGTAGAGATCTCTGCTTGTCTCCAAATCCAACCATCATTAACAACGTAATTATTTCACATTCAGTCAGTTTACTTATAAAAATAATGTAAAACAATATAATACAGGTGTGAAATTTTCAGAAGCAAATCGTCTCCCTTTCCTTGATTATTTTCAGTCGGCTTCATACATTGAAACAATATATTAAAACTAATATATTTTTACTATTGAACAATAGTAGATGAATAATCAAGTAAATTATTTACGAGTGAAAAAAAAATGCCTGTGATGGATCGGTAGGATTTTCTTTATTACCTTATAAAGTACTTCAATTAAAAATACTTTACACCAGAGCGTCAACTTACAGTTTAATTACTTTTTACTTACTTTCTTTTAGCTCCCGTGGTGTGAGTAATTGAGAACCCCGTGATATGAAATATAGCGAAGCTTTAATTTAAAAGCTGCCCGCACAAAGCTGTATCTGGGAAAATTCGGTATATATATTTATTATGCAAATTAAATCGGAAATTAAATTGGTACTATTTATTAATTAAATGCTTTCTGAATTTCCATGTAGATTTTATCAGCATAGCTTGCGGGAATCCATTACAATACTATAATTAATATTTTTTGTTGATCGCTAAGATATAATTAACATTTCAAATTATTAATCTACTTCACGCACTGCTTCCAAGCTATAATTATATCAATTATTCCACGATAACAATAGGTAAAACTATGTATACACTTTATTTTCAATAATTATAATATTTAATAAACAACAAATGAATGTAAACTTATACAGTGTGCTCCTATAATGTACAGAATGGTTAACAGATCGATCTGGATTTTTTAGGCACTCTTCAAATTTAATTAAATCTCATAGACATTCGACCGAAATAAATATAACGTTTTATAACACAGCCACATACGAAAATATTTTGTCTTAGTGTTGGAAGTAAACACTGATTTTGAATATACCAAAGTTTTTTTCGTAGCAGCTCTAGTTTTTGAAATACAACGTGACAAATGTTAGTACTGATAAAAGGCAAAATTAATGAAACATTGATGTATTCAGAAACCAAAATATTATTTTCTTATCTAAAATTAGGATCTAAATAGCCGATTTGAGGTACTGGGTATTCCCCATGACCCAACTGTCCTACCTGTGTAACCCGCAACCACGTGATGCCCCCCACTATTAATTGCTCACCGATAGTCCCCTGTGTCTAGCTCCACGTTCTGCACTGGATTAAGAGAAATTGGCCATCAAGAAAAGTTATGATTCAAGGAACACAAAACATAATCAACAAATCGTTGGTTGAGAGCTTCCATCCTTGCATATCAAGCTGGGATTATGGAGCAATTGGTAAGAGCTTTCAATCGACATGGGATTTGTTTTGATTGCTTGTCACGTAAATTTCCTGAGATTAGTACAGAAAAACTGAACGGCGAAATTTTTCATGGTCACCAGATAAAGCAGCTTATAAAAGATCCACATTTCACCGAATCAATGGACGAGGTTGAGTCTAATATCTGATGTTCGTTTGTTCAAGTGCTTTAAAATTTTCTTGAAAAGCATGAGGCACAGAATTACGTCGAAGTGGAAAACATACTTTCCAACTTAAATATTCTTTGTTGTAACATGGGCATTAAGGTTCACTATCTCCACCGCCACTTAGATCGTTTTCCAGAAAACTTAAGTGATTTTAGTCTTGAACAGGGGGAAAGATTTTACCAAGATATAAAAACTATGGAAGAAAGATATCAAGGGAGATGGGATACCCACATGATGGCCAATTACTGATGGAATCTTCAGCGAGATTGTTCTGGTAAACTCCATGCAAGGAAGTCTTTTAAAAGAAAGTTTTTAAGATTGATGATTGATCAATGTATGTATGTCTATTATGTGAAACAAATACCTTACTATGCATTTTCTGGCTATTTCAGCAAACAGTTGTGCTAAATAGTCATCACCTGAAATGCACATAGGATAAAAAATGAGACGATTTTATTATAATTTTATCGATTCGAAAAATATCTCAGATATACCGCATCTCGAAATCTGATAAACCCAATCTGACGGACAATTTTGCATACTGCATCCCAAAATTACTTGGGAACACTTAACAAATCGCAGTCACCAACATGTGTGTAGGCCAGTGAATTACTGGTTACTGTCTAAAAGAATATTTCTATACTTGCTTAGTGTCTTTCCATACCGTCAAGGCATCATTACCACCTACGTTGGATAATATTCTTAATACAATTTTCTGTACTTGCACAAAAGATTGAGACGCAGACTGCGGATGCAGAAAAATTACATTATCTTGCTCCATTTCTTTGCGGCAATTATTACGGACAACCATATTTTAATGCTGCGCCTGAAGCATTTGTCGTTGACTCTACTGATAATGATACATTATTATTACATAGTGGAGGTCAGGAGTCTCAGTATCTGCTAATGAACATAAAGTTGGCAGCCAGAGTTAGCACCCCAGATTCACACAAGGTCCGAAACGGCAAAGTAAAAAGCGGCCGCGCTGCCGCTCGCGGGGTTTATCTTGTTACGAGGAGGAGAAGATGCCTGTCGAGGGTGGAAAGCGGCAGCTCGTAACCGGACCGAATTTTCCGATGTAAAAAAATTTTCCGGCTCTGAAATGCACATGCAAAGAGCTGCCGCGATTCAGGTTGAGGCAATCATCATGATTCGGTGTAAACTAACCGCCCTCCAATTCTCAGCGCGGCAGCTTAATATCCAGTCGAGTTTTCCGGGGAAAAGGAGTTTTCCGACCGTGGAAGGGAAGGGGCAAGAACTGCCGCGATTTTCTCTCTGCGGATGCTTTTCTTTTACCAATAGGTACTCTTTGCCTCACTTTCAGCGCGGCAGCTCAATGCAGTCGGGCTTTCCGAGGGAAAAGAGTTTTCCAACCGTGGAAGGGAAGGGCCACGAACTGCCGCGATTTTCTCTCTGTGGATGCTTTTCTTTTAACAACAGGTACCTTTTGACCTACTTTCAACGCGGCAGGTCAACGCCAAGTCGAGTTTTCCGCGGAAAAAAGAGTTTTCCCACCGTGGAAGGGAACTGCAACGCGCTGCCGCGACTTTCTCTCTGCGGATCCTTTTCTTTTAAAAATAAGTACCTTTTGACCCACTTTCAGCGCGGCAACTCAACGCCAAGTCGAGTTTTCCGGGGAAAAGGGTTTTCCGACCGAGGAAGATAAGAACCACGAGCTGCCGCGATGTCCTCTCTGGGGATGCTTTTCTTTTAACAATAGGTACCTTTTGACCTATTTTTAGAGCGGCAGGTCAACGACAACTCGAGTCTTCCGCGGGAAAAAGAGTTTTCCGACCGTGGAGAGAGGGGCCCAGAACTGCCGCGATTTTCTCTTTGTGGATGCTTTTCTTTTACCAATGGGAACCCTATTACCCACTTTCAGCTCAACGCCATGTCAAGTTTTCAGGGGAAAAACACTTTTTCGACCGTGGAAGGGAAGGGCCACGAGCTGCCGCAATTTTCATTCTGTGGATGCTTTTATTTTAACAATAGGTACCCTTTGACCCATTTCCAGCGCGGCAGCTCAACGCCTAGTCGAGTTTTCCGGGGGAAAAGGGTTTTCCGACCGTGGAAGATAAGGGTCATGAGCTGCCGTGATATTCTCCTCTCTGTGGATGCTTTTCTTTTAACAATAGATACTCTTTGACCCACTTTCAGCGCGGCAGCTCAGCGCCATGTCATCCAAGCATCCACAGAGAGAAAATCGCGGCAGCTCTTAGTCCATCCCTTCCACAGTTGGTAACCTCCCCCCCCCCCCCGGAACATCTCGACTTGCCGTTGAGCTGCCGCGCTGAAAGTGGGTCAAACGGTACCTATTGTTAAAAGAAAAGCATCCCCAGAGAAAAAATCGCGACAGCTCGTGGCCCTTCCCTTCCACGGTCGGAAAACACTTGTCCCGCGGAAAACTGGACTTGGCGTTGAGCTACCGCGCTGGAAATGGGTGTCCTTTCGACTCCTGATCACCAATAACACTGAGGATGATCAGAACAAGCTCATTAATCTGTTGCAAATATAAGCGAGGATGAGAAATATGGTGAACAGAAAGAACTTAAACAGAATAACGATGGTAAAAAATGTACTGAATCGTTTCCAAGATGATATTTAAGTTTACACACACGCGAATTATAAACACCCCACAACGTCAGTAACGTGGAGTTGCTAGACGTTAAAAGTAGGGTACTTTGAAAAATTATTTAAAATAATTAACCATACAGCTGAAAAATTTGGACATATGATTTTAAGGTTGTCTTCTTATTATTGGACGTTTAACCCAATAGAGTTAGAATGGAATCCCACTAAAAAAAAAGAGTACGAAGGAACAACACCCTTCCTAAATTTAGTGATAATGTGGTTGAACTTATGGAACAAGAAATACACATATTACAGCTAAGCAGAAAACAAATTACCATTAATGTAATTGGGGAATAATTATTTTAAATTGTGTCGCTTTCACCGGAGCAATAACAAAATAATCAATTTAAATGTCATTGGGCGCTGAAGGAGAATATTTCTGTATAAAACGAATGTAAAACCAATTAATATGTTTTCCATTTATTTACAATAAATACTTTATAAAGCCATTTTACGGAATACTTTAAAGCACTCGTACATTTATTATTTAACAAAGTGTTCTATTTATTTCGTTCACAAATAATACCCCAGTTTTCACCCTTAATGATATGCTCTAAATAAGAATAGCTAAAGATAGTAACATATGATAATGTTAATATATTTATCTACATAGAGGGACAATAGTACCTTCGACCGCGATATCTCGAGTTCATTTATGAATAGAAATTTGACTTAAAACAAGTTAACTATAGAAAAGAGTCTAAAATCGAAAATCATTTTAGAATATACAGCACAACCCAAGACAATTTTGGCAATTGCTTCAGAGATGTTCTACACTCAGAGGCAATTTCAGATTCAAAGGTTTAGATGGGACCCTTCAACGTTGCTTGGTTATTTGAAAGTATCTAGATCTACGCCCTCTGAATGTTTTGTTTATGGTTTCCTGAGCACCTAGATCTATAGCGTGGCAGATGATTGGGGGCTTGCCTTGTTTCAAGCACCGTTGGTAGTAACTTATATGGGAAAGCAATCAAGTTCTTTAAGACTTGCTAAAAACAAATGTAATGTCTGCAAGATCTTCTGTGTTAAAGATCTCTCTGAAAACTTCAAATACGTCAAAATTAACACAAATAAAACTGCAAACCAATAACTGGTGTAAATGTACGTTTGCGCGAGACAGTTTAAACCAAACTGGGGTTTTATCGTTTGTTGAAACCTAAAAATCAAAAACATTTACAAACGAGAAAATTCAAAGAATTTTTGATGTTCTAGGTGAAATCAAGACACAGACGTAAAACAAAAGTCACAAAAAAAATTCGTACTATTTTTATGGACAAAATGTGGAGCACTTGCTATGTTTTTTCTTTACTCGAATAATTTAGAAAACCTCTCATTAAAAAAAAGTCACTTGATTCATTGGAATCGTTTTGTCTCGTTGAGTATAGACTGTCTAACCTAGTTTGCTTATCTTTTTAACTGAAGTTTCTAGCTAGCATACAGCTTGAGATATCAAAATCGGATGCACTATTGTCTCGTCCTGTGTATATTAAAAAACCGCTGCCTAAGGAATCACTACTTCCACATCCAGATTCTTCATCCAAGTCACTTTAAAGGAAACATCTTGACTATATTTGCACTCTAGTATGTGGAAATTATTGGTCATAGAATTTTAATATTTGGGGCAGATGTCATAGAAAAGTTTGAGGAGTTGGTTTCTATCACATACGTTAAAAATGAAGTTTCTAGTTTACCCTACTTATTTTCCACTATACAAAACCTACCACCTCCCACCCCTTCAATGCAGTCATCTCAATCAGATGTCACTACAATACATACGTGTACTAACTTTCAAGTGAATATCTCAATTTGATGTTATCAATCCCATTAATAATGCAGCGGAGGTGGTGGACTTTGAAAAATATTAAAAAGAAATCTGAGGCCTTGGTTTCTAGCATATACTCCGAATCCCAAATTTCTGTACTCTTACCAGCTTGATTTACTTATTTTCCCCTAGTCCTCCTGTTAACCCCAACCCTTCTACGGAATCATCCCAAAATATAATCTAGTTCCAGATGTCGTTATAATACATACGTCTACCAAATTACAAGTGAATATCTCATATTTTATCAACTCTTTTAATGAGGGAGGGGGAGGGGGGGGGGAGCGGGTGGAAAATGCTAATAAAAAAACCTGAGACTTTCGCTTCTAGTATATACACCAAATCCCAAATTACTGTACTTTTACCAGCTTGCTTTACTTATTTTCCCTTATATACACCTATTTAACCCCCAACCCTTCAACGGAATCATCTCAAAATATAATCTAGTTCCAGATGTCGTTATAATACATATGCGTACTAAATTTCATGTGAATATCTCAATTTTATTTTATTAATCCCTTGAATAATGGAGTAGGGGTGGTGGGGGGCTGAAATATATTATTAAAAAATCTGAGGTCTTGGTTTCTAGTACATACACCGAATTTCAAGTTTCTGTATTCATACCAGCTTGCTTTACTTATTTCCCCCTATTTACCCCTAAATAACCCCCAACCCATCAACGGAATCATCTCAAAGTATAATCTAATTCCAAATGTCGTTATAATTCATACGTGTACCAAATTTCAAATGAATATCTCAATTTTATTTTATCAACCCTTTTAATAATGAAGTAGGGTAGTGGGGGTTGAAAAATATTATAAATAATCTGAGACCTTGGTTTCTAGTACATACACCGAATTTCAAGTTTCTGTAGTCTTACCAGCTTGCTTTTCCCCTAAATATAATCTAATTCCAGACGTCGTTATAATACATACGTGTACGAAATTTCAAATGAATATCTCAACTTTATTTTATCAACCCCATTAATGGGGTGGTGGGGGGTTGAAAAATATTATAAAAAAATATGAGGCCTTAACTTCCAGTACGTACACCGAATTTCAAGTTTCTGTACTCTTACAAGCTTGCTTTACTTATTTTCCCCTATTTACCCCTATTTAACCCCCAACCCTTCACCGGATATCCTCAAAAAACAATCCAGTTCCAGATCTCGTTATAATATATACGTGTACACAATTTCAAGTCAATATCTTAAACCTTTCCGGAGAAAACGTGCGGACAAAAAAAAAAAAGTTAGACAGACAGACAGACAGACAGACAGACAGACAGACAGACCGACAGACAGACAGACAGACAGAAATTTTTTTTTTCGCTCAAATTTAAAATCTCGACGTTTCATGACATTCTAAACCTATTTCACGAATAAAAATTTTTGAAAATTTTTTTGCGATTACTATACTTAGTATGTATCGGTTTACCTTTGTGATGCATTATACATTTTCTTTGAGCGAAATGTCCCTTGGTATACTAAACCTATGTATAATGTAAATAAACAAAGATTTACTATTGAACAGAATCTTCCTTGTGTCATTAATATTTGTATGATGACACGTACCCACAAATGAAAATAAACAACTTAAAAATGTACCAACTCGCAACGTAACGTGAAGGTGCGATGATAAAACCTGTATGCCTGGATTTTAAGAGGACGCGTTTTACGTTTTTTGCCGACACAAGAGTTGATTTTTGACAAGTCATTTGTTTTCGTTGTGTGAACACATTATTTGTCAACTTTTTTTTCGTATTTTCTTCGGCTAATTAATGTGAGCATGATTATGAAATTCCGATTCATAAGATACAATGTCAGACCTGCAACATTGTGACAAAATTAAGGACCGGATTCACACAAGACCTGAAGAACGCATGTGATATAAGGTAATTTATTCAAGTTGCAAAAGGAAATATCTCGACACAATACATTTCCTTATTCTTTCTTTTGGTGGGGAACCGAACTTAGCGTTGAATTTGCTCTATATAATTTTTTTTGACACTTTATAAGAGTGAAGAAAAACGTGGTAATGGGGAAACCATAGAATTCTAAAGGGTACCTTCGGGATAAGATAAATGAAAGGAGACGGACTTTGGAATAAACCTGATGAAATCGTTCCTTGGGCCTAAAAAATAAGATCAACAGGGTCCGTATATCAAAATTGCCCCCCTGCCCAAGAAAGGGCCCACTTCATTTTCCATTTTTCTTTACAAAAATGGAACCAATTTAACATTATGAACAAATTCATGCGTGCAGTAATCCATAAGACCTATAGCCTCAATTTTTTGGGGCTCTATTGGGCCCCACTAAGGCCCTTAAAAATATTTTTTAATTTTTTAAAGTCGAATATTTTTGTTACGATAAAGAGGTGCGGAAAATTTTATTTCATGACATTATTTGTGATAAAATTTTTAAGGCAGTCTAGAAATTTCTAAACCTCGTGCGCCCTGCCCAAAATTTATTTTTTCATTTTCTTTTTAACGAAATCTCACGTTAATTAGATAGGAGGAATAGCTTTTAAGGCTTGGGTAGTGAAGCAACCCCTGGGAGGACAAAGGACATTCCCCGGGAATCAATAGTCACCCCGTTGGGTTGACTCCTTGGGGCCCAAAGACGTTCTTTAGTAACAAGTTTTCCTCAAATCCCCCCCCCCCCTCGAAGTAAGTATTCATTATGATATACGAGGAACAAAGTAATTACAATTTTTATTATTAAAAATATTAAAAAATTAAAATATTTCAACACTAATAATAATACATACCTTAATATTCAGATAGATGTACATTGTTTACGCATACATTAGCTGTTCCCATACATCTCTTAAATTGGGAAGTCAATTTCATTTGATTATTAGTTATTGCCTCCTCATAAATGTGAAATTAATATTTAAAAAAATAAAATTACAATTAGTATTGTGGTGATAATCGCTGTTTGAATACAGCAATACAACTTGCAATATTGTACAGTTAGCCTACTTGTTATACAGCTAAAACCCCAGGGATTACTATTCACCAATTCTGGAGGACTTCTTACCTCGTGGGGGGGGGGAGTTCTTTGGGTGAACTTTGACACAAGGGGATGACTTTTCATCTCTATCTGGGAGACTATTCAACCCTACCAGGTGACTGTTATCCCCAATAGGATAACATTTTACACAACAAGGTGGTCTTTGTGCCACAAGGGGTATCCTTTTACTCCAAGGGGGTGATTTTGCCCCAGGGGTTGATTCATTACCCAAGCTTTCAAAGATACTCATTATATCTAATTAACGTGAATTTTCATTAAAAAAAAAAATGGAAAAATTGAATTTTTGGCCTGACCCACGGGGTTTGGAAATTTTTAAACTATCTTAGAAATTGCTTTATTTGGTTGCAAATAATGTGACGAAATAAAATTTTCCGCACCTCTTTATCATAACACAAATATTCGACTTTAAAAAATTTAAAAATATTGTTAAGCGCCTTAGTGGGGCCCAACAGAGTCCCAAAAAATTGAGGCTATAGGTCTTTGGGATTACCACACGTATGATTTTTTCAGAATTTTAAATTGATTCCATTTTTGTAAAAAAAATTGAAACTGAAGTGGGCCCTTTCTTGGACGGGGGGGCAATTTTGATATACGGTATTGACCTTATTTTTAGACCCAAGAAACGATCCTATCGGGTTTATTCCAAAATCCGTATCAAAGGGCATTTCAACTATCTTATCCCGAGATACCCTTTAACGAATTCCGTTGCATAGTCCCAATATACCGAAAAAGTGAGTTTTAGACCCTCGCCCTTACTAGAAGTCTAGTCAATATACAGATCAATGATTCCAAACATGGGCCCATTAGGGGATTCCCCTGGGGAGCTTGTAGATTGTAAGTTGCTTAAGGGGTTGCTCGACTTTTCAGCCCTTCCCCAAGTCACAGTAGAGAAATATACAGTAGACTCACTCCCCAGCTACTCTATGTAGAAAAAATGGGACTTGGTTTCGTTTTTTTTATGCTCTAGACCAGACCGAGTGCGCAAAGACCACGCGCACAGAGGGGAATGGCGCCAGTTTCAAAATCGAATAGCAAACACCAGCTAGCGGCGTACCGAACTAAATGTCAGATTTGTTGGTTATGTCCGATGTTGTAATATAATCATAGCACAAAATTCCCATAATTAGGAAACAGTTTCAAACATTAAAGAATATTGTCATGGTGTTACACGCATAATAATAATAATAATAATAATAATGTAATGAATCAAGTAGTTCATTAAGATTTGTACGATTTCTAAAAAAAATGCACTGGAAGCAGCTGGAGGTGGTATTAACTGAATTCCACAATAATCTAAACTTGCAGTACTCATTTTTCCAATCATTTTGAACTTTTCAATACCAAAACAAATTAACACACAACAGGTAATTTTATCTTGTAACTTTTGAACAATTGACCTTCTATTCGCGCGCTATAATCTAGAACTAACTTGCTTCGTACTGAGTGTAGCTCACGCGGCGATGGCTAGAATGGGGGGTCATGGACAAAAATAAGGAGAAGTGACCCAACTGTATATTATTAAACTGTGCTCAAGTAGACTTAAAGGTTCTCTTGTGAATTACCCTACAATAAGTTGTTGCGCAGGACGCTTAAGCTTATTACAGAGCTTACGATTTTCCTGTAGCTAATTTCCCTATATTTCTAGGCACTTTAGCCTAATATGGATGAACATCTTGCATTTGAAAAGTATGTCACAGTACAGTAAATAGAGGGTTTGAATTACATAAAAATTAGTCAGTTCACAGTTCAATAATTTTGTTATAACTCATATTCGACATGTATTTTAAGGATCCCAATAGTTCCCAAAAATTGAAGGGGTGGAAATGAGGTTTTTGGGGGGAGGGAGTGAGACATTTTTGCAAATGTACTTTTTTGAACGAAGGGAGTTTTTCTATGTTATTCTGCATGCTGAATCGAATAAAATGGTTCTAGTAATAAAAATACTATAAAACGAAAGAGATTTTATTATTTTATTAAAACGGAAAAGAAGATGTATAGTATTAATGTAGTACTTAAGTATGCAGTACTTGGTAAAAAGTATCTTATTCATAGAACACGTTATACTCATCGCCATTATTCATGAAAGTCTGAATCTTCTTCAAAGGTCTCTGTTGATATGGGTAAGACGTCTGACGAAACTGCAATTTCGGTGCAACTGTTCATGCAGACCCCTCCCTCACAAATTTTGCACAAAATTGACCATTCCACAAGGATGGCCTCTGGAGCAGCGTCAAGGGTTGTTCTGACTGGGTGCAAATCATTGCCATGGCGAACCCAACTCCACTGTTGTAGATCCAGTTTATTCTCGAGCCACAACTGTACTTGATAGAAGGTACGATATGAATCTTGTGCCGGACTTGCTGATGTAGGAGAAAGTGATTTCAGCTTTGTTACATTTTTAGTGAGTGATCTCTGGAATATTACGTATCGTAGTTCATCTAACGCGTTTCCCATCTTTGGAGCCATAAATATACAAAAAAAAGAGTCTCTCCGGTTTTGTCTACTTTACTATGAGTTGCTGTAGCTGATTGGAACCATACACATAGTATGGTATGGTGCAATACAGGTTCTGTCTCAAGCAGGTGGATGATACTCTTTTCCCTTTTCCATAAATTGCACTTGTGATGTCATAATTACTAAAAGAGTGAGCGAGTAGGATATACGTGTTGATGTGTATATGTTGGTTCTGAAGGCTTACTGATGATAAGAGTTTGTTCTTCGTACGTCCGATTTTTGGTTTGAGTGAAAATGTTTCTTGATTCAGAGGAGCCAAAGCAGTCAACAATACTAAAATATCAGTACCCTGACAAACAATGGCAGAGCCGTGTTCTCCTGTGACTACCTGGACTATTAGTACGTCAGCATCCTTACTGGACTGTTTTACCTCAATGTTGCTGTTCTCAATTTTTTGAGCAGCTCGATCAATTGCTTTTTATTTTCTACATTGGAAAGAACATTTTCTTGGTTGGAATAGATGGGGGCGTTCTCTGATATGTGGAATTGTGGAGTACAATGTTTGCATCTGCGATGTTTCGATCTCTTGATACTGTCATGATCATCATATCCATCGAAAACAACAATAGCGGATTCACAATGGTTGTTCATGTAAGTGAAATATGTTTCACAGACATCTGAATGTGTTTTATTTTTTTCTTCATATCCCACTTAACTGAATGCCTCATGTGCCCACCATCAATGACGTAATTTCTGACGCTGTCTACACATTCAAACTTTTCATACAGACTTAACGTTCTTCCGCATCCCACTGCGGGTGAACAATGACAATGGGAATGGCGCTACTTTGATTTTGTGATAATATTTTAGTTGCCTACCTATCCTTTTCTCATTTTTCCACTACTAGAACCAATTTTATTCGTTAAGGGTTGATCCTATCGACTTGATTTTGGTCTCATTTGATTCAGCATGTACAAAACACAGAAAACGACATCTCTACTTTCAAAAAAGTACATTTTCAAAAATTTCTCCACATCCCTTCCTCCAAAAACCCCATTTCCACCCCTCCAAGTTTTGGGAACTCTTTAGACTCTTAAACTACATGTAGAGTACCACTAACAACCAAAGTCTCAAGGACGGACTAATTTTCATGTTGTTTAGGTACTTTTGGCTGCAATTTTCACTGTAGTACAGTATATAATAAAATGAAACGCTTAACTGTCTTTTATGGTTTCACAATATATTACGTCAACATGACAATTGTTTCGCTAGAACATTAGCCTAATCAGATGAGCGTACCACTACACAGTGTAGTACTACTCTCATCAGATGGACGTACTACCACTCTGTGTTGTAATACACCAATGAAGCTAATGTTTTATCGAAACAATTGTCATACCGACATAATAAATTGTGAAAACGTAAAAAACAGTTTAGAGCTTTATTTCATGATATACTGATGATATCTACATTCACCAAGTAACGGTCAGGTCTATCAACTGTTCCAAAAGTATATGTTCCGCAGTCTCTTGCTGGAGTATCACGGTATCTGCATTTTTCATTTTCTGCCTTGCACATATTCTTAAGATGGTAGCTCAAAGAGAAATGGCCTATCATCAGCACTAAGTCAGAGCTTTTTCTGAATGCATTGAGGCATTCCTTGTCGAATAGGTTATAAACTTTTCGCTTGTCCTTTGGCCTGGAGTATTTCTTCAGTAGAAATTTGTTTTCTCTATTCCCATTTCAGGATCTCTCCTGTTATGTGTACCTTAAATAAGTCACATAATGGTTGGCCAAAGATGGGGCTTAACCTTGTTCATAAGGGTGTCAGCTAGTTTATTACTTTCTGCTCCATCATGTCCTTGCACCAACGTCGAATCTTGTTGTTTTTTATTATTGGGTCCAGAAATAATCTGCATTTACAGGCAATTTCAGATTTGAAGTTGGAAGACCTGACAGCCTTTAATGCTGCCTGGCTACCTGAAGGCATATCTTGAATGCTTTTGTATACGCATTCCTGGATACATATACATCTTTCTGCCTGGAAGATGGTTGGGCAGCTGCCTAGGACTTTCGGAGACTTGCAATTAAGTCCTGCTACACCAACTGCTTAGGCCATTTCAATATATCTGCGTACCAGATGAATGATCCTTTCTCCAAATGTAGTGATTCGATAGTGTTTGACAGTTCTCAACCGGCAAATCAAAAGGACAATCGAAGCGTTGCTTGCTTGGCATTGAGTTAGTGGGTTTGGTCATGGACTTCGATTGGACTAGCTTCAAAATTCTTTAGTGATCAACCGGACCGACTGGTTTAAATGTAAGTGTCCCCTGCAGCATTAGGGTGCCAAGTGCTGCCTTCTTCCTCGTGTAGAAATTTTGCGGAAGCAGGTCTGGGATTGCTTTCATAGCTGTTGTAGGATAGGCGCACATTGCTCTTCTAATCCATAAACAGGCAAGGCAATGTAATTTCTACGATTTTTGCTGTGTTGATTTTTCTTCAGTTTTTGGCCACCATACACCATACACCATACACATGATACGAAGACCACCACGGGTCTTACAACCAAAATGCAAGATCAGTACTTTTTTTTGGGTTTCAGACCCCAAATGTTACTAAACAGCCTGCCGCACATCCAGATAGCCGCGGCCACGCTGGCTCTTCTACGTGTTCTTTCCAGATCCAGAAAAACATACTTGAAACTCAGTTTCAAGAAAAAAAGAAAAACAGAACAGATAATTTACTGAAGAAAGAAAATCTGAATCTACTGCCATCTCAACCAAACATAACACAATCTATACAGACACTTCAGTGGGAAAGTCAACGCGGTGAGCTTGTATAATAAGTTAAGTACAGTTATATACCAAATACCTAAAAAAAGAATAAAAACAAACATATATGTACTATACAGGGTGTCTAGTGTATACGTACAAATATTTCGCATGATATGTTGACCGAAAAGAAGTAAAAAAATTCCTATAATCTTTTTTCTACTCAGTCTATTTTTTAGGATTCCCTAGGAACCAAGATATTTTCGGTATGTCCGTCCATCCGTCTATATGTCACAGCCCTACTATCTTCTCATTTTTACACCAATCGAGAACATGGTACACAGACGTAAATAGATCTCCCAAAAGCTGAAATGAAGAGAATATTGAAAAAATATATTTTTGACCCCCCCCCCCCCACTCATACTTACAGTGAAGTGAACACAAACAAAATATAAACTAACCCCATCGAGTGGGATATCGTTAGATAGGTCTCCCAAAATGTAAAAATGGGACCTTAGAATTTTAACACTTCAGTCACGAAATTAAAGAGAAATATGCAATGTTTTCAGCGTAGACAGTACAACTATAAACAGATGGCGGAAGAGACAAGGAAATTCTACTACTACTACTCTGTCGGCCAATAAAAATAAAACATTTACTTTTACCTTGTTTAATCAGTTTTAAATCGAAAACACTAACTGACATTTATTTTTAATTTATACCAGTAGAAACTTTAGTACTTTCTCACAAATATCATAATTCATTTGATGTAGACGATTCAATCATTTTTAATTACCTGCACAACCAAGAATCGACCGATAACATTAAACTACTAAGCGATAGTACTCTTCGTGTTTTAACAAGCTAACCATTAGGTACACTCTTAGCCGCATTTTTTATAAAACTGTTGCACATTCTATAGAATACTCTTCGCAGTTTTTTTAAATAACCCTAGTTTTAGACAGTTTTTGTTTAATTACCAAAAATTTAAAAAAAATTTTTTTTTAAATAATAATGCATTTTTGTTTATTGATCAATTTTGTTCAAAAACAATATGATTCTTCGACTAACTTACTATCCAAATTTTAATACAATCGGATTTTTAATTCTTAAGTTATCGTGCTTACAAAAAAACGTGAAAGTTGCTCAGAATTCGATCACTAACACAGTGATATGAGTTTTGTACTTGCGAGGAATATAATAATACTTAGTTCATGATAGTCAATATCTGGCTCGTCTATTTCTGGCCTGAAAATATCGTATTTTTAGAAAATATTTAAGAAAAACGATTTGAGTGGAGCGAATATTTTATAATACTTTTTTACTTCTTGGCGAATGGTCTTTGTAACCGTAGTCAACAAACCTGAAACACACACACACACACACACACACACACTTCTTTTGGTTCAATGTACTATAATGCAAAATATTCGTTTGCATACGCCAGACACCCTGTAGGATTTAAATTAATTAAACAACTGACAGCTTTTGCATGTCTGTAACTAACATTAAATGCAATATAAAAAGCAGTAAAAGATATAAAAACTGTCTACAGAATAAGACAACTGTATTTATTTAAACGCTAGCAACTACAATTGATCTTAATTAACTGGCCAGAGCAATATCTTTTCTCAGCCTGCTCGAGGGAATCAGGTATTTATTAGACACCAAAAATGAAACGAGCATACATAACCTTTTCAAGCTTTCTGCAATTTGTTCTTGATTAAATGCTATTTATTTTCTCTTGTACTATACTTGTAAGAGTTAATAAGAAAAAAAATTAAGATACTTTTACATTTTGACTTTACATTCAACCCATTCGTGACTGCAGTACAAACAAATCCATAATAATAAATACTCCACTCGATTTATGTCACTACGTTAAGTATTCAGATTTGACACATTAAAAAATACATTAAGCTACGGAAGGTAAGACTATATTATGTATTAAGTTACATAATAGCCAAGTGTAATAAAACATTAACCTGTTTCCAGTGTCCTTTTTTTTTTCAAGTAGCAACCACTTTCTGGGAGGTCTTTAATCTTAAAGTCACAAACTTATCACAATGAACAAATTGTTGGGCATCCAGCGTACAGAGAATAATGGCTTGAACGAACTTAAAAATGTAGAGCATAACGCATAATGGACACACCATTAACATTCATCATACTCCAATAACAAATTGCCATTATAATCTAACCCAGTGAGGCATTTTAGTTCATATCAATTGCGATGACAATATTAATCAGTTTATAACACTGACTTATCATAAGTAGCGTAAAAACCCATCGAAAACGAGCCGACCCGCGACGCGACGTGTACTACAGCTAGAAATAACTGGATAACGATTGATTAAGCAAATAATAATTTTATAAACGGGAATGAAAACAAATAGGTTCCATTTCTAAGTGGAAGTTGAAATGTTTATTAATCCATGGTCAAAGTTGCTGCGACAAACTAGACAGCCGTCACGTTGTATGCCAGCAAATATGGCGTAACGACCAGAGATAAACAGCTAAATATTTTTTATTGTAGAATAATTCAGCACCAAACCTTCCTTCACTCATTAATTATAAAAAAAAAAACTTAAAATGTAATTAGCATAAGCTAGTTCCGTAGTTTGACTAGCGCAGCTCTGTCGAAGTCGGCGTCAGTCATAAGACAGATGTCCCTTGCCATAATCATCTGTTCGGCACGCGTCGTACTTAGATGACATTTAAATGGCTAAACATTTTTTGAAAACGCCTGCAAAAAAGATATTGTGGCGTAGTTGAGATAATATAATTCAGAACAACACAAGTTTTCTTGGAAGAAGTTTACATACATATCGTGCAAAAGAGCATATGGATACAAGCTGTGAATTAAATGGAAGTACCAAATTCATATAGTAAATTCAATACATACGATAATATATGGTTTATGTGACTAGATACAAATCGTGGTCAATTAAGGATGCATATTTGAGATTTAAAAAACGAGAAAATGCAATGAAATTTTGAAAGCACGTTATATAAGCCAGAATAAGATTATCTACTTTTTTCAAAATAAGGCACCACACTATTTCTGAAAAAAAAATAGTAAATAAGTAGCGGAAAAACAGTACGAAGAAAATGACAAATATACTTAAAATTTTTCAGTTCATTAAAAAACCATATAATGATGAAAATTACGCAACGCGTAATTGCGAGTCCTTTAGTGAAACAGTTGCGTTCTGCACTCACAACAGTGACAGCTGTGTTGTCCGTCATGATACGACGGCAAGACCCTCGATTAACGCGTGGAATTTCCTCAATCTAATGTACTTGCAAACACAAATGAAGTAGTGAGAACGTTTTTATTATTGAATCCGAATCCACACAACTTAACATATTACCTCGTACATTTATTGCATACACACTGTATCCATTGCCAATTTCACGTGTTTTTTTTTTCAGTCGAGATGTCGTTTTTGATCATGCATTTGCTGCATCTGATTGCAGATACTGACAATAAACCAAACGCTGTCTATTGTTCGGCATTTACAAAAAATACATATCCACTGCATAATTCGCAGTTTACTTCTTTGGTTAACTGAGACAATGACATTATTCGATATGCCTCACGAGCAGTCAATGAAATGTTTTTCAACGTATCATCGCGATTGCTTCGTCCATCTCTATTTCCTTTTACTACAGCAGATAGATGCACTTTAATTTAAACTACTCGTTTGATATACAATGGCATTCATATCGTAATCGCGACTTATTTCTCGGTTCTTGACTTTCTGTTTCCAATTTTTGCCAAGTTATGCATAAATACGAGGTTAGAATCGCCAAGCACAACAAAATCTACAGGTCAGAATGGCCGCTTTCCACACATAAAAATGTTTGAACAAATCGGAGGCCGATGATTTTATTTAATGAGTTCTTTGGATGGTAAGCAATAACATCACGTAAAGTTTACATGATGTTCAGACCGGCAACAGTGAAAAAAAATTTTTGTCGGTATTTATTCAAAATTTTTAACATAAGTGGATCTATGGGAAAACAAAAAATAATTTTAGAAAGAGCATACATTTTCACACAAAAATTGCATCTATAAAAATGTTCACTTCACTAGGTACTTCTACTTCAAAGATTTTTTACGGAAATCATGTGACTTTAATAAAAATCTTTGTAGACATATTTTGCTTAAAAATGTTATGCTCTTTACGAAAATATATTTTCTTTTCCCATACATCGACTCATGTTAAACATTTTGAAAAAGTGCCGAAAAAAAAGTATTTATCTTATTAATTACACTTCAGAGAACTCGTAAAAAAATAAATCATCTGCTTCCGAACATCTTTGAGATTTATAGACAAAATTAGCTACCAAGTCACCATCTATAACACAGAGACAAATTTTAGAAATATTACAACATATGTTTCTATATTTTCCATTTTCTTCGATATTGCTCTCAATAAAAACAAGGAAAATGTATTATTATTTTAGAAATATAGTCTCATTTTTTAGTTTTTCATAAGTTAGCGCACTGACTGAAACTGCATGAAGAGTGTGGCGTGTGATGTTTCCCTTATATCTCACCGCCACATCATTTGGCCCACTAAGTATATATACGAGCGGCCATGTTGAATTCATTGGAAAAGCATATAAGGCAGTGGCTACTCCAGCCATACTGACGAGTTCACGGAGTAGTCGCGAGAAACCTGATTTGAACACGCAACATGATTTACGACGTACTCTACACCTACTCTACACCCTACGGAGACACGCGCACAAGCATGTTCGAGTATATGAGTTATTTCCTCCTCGAGCATTGCGTTGCGTAGCCCCTCTCCCAGGATTGTGCCGATGCGGGTAGAGTGCGTCAAATAAAGAGTGGAGTACTCGCTTCGTTCTTGTCCAGTTTAAACCATCGTTCTTCTTCTACCATCAGGCTTATCGTGATTTTGTCACTGGTGGGGAATAGTGTGCGTGTGACGTTTCCCTTATATCTCACCGCCACATCATTTGGTCCACTAAGTATATATACGAGCGGCCATGTTTCAATTTAGACCGATAAACCTTTGTAAAAATTCTAATTATTTTAAACTCAATCTTCCTTTCCCACAACCAAAAATTCCCAGCGGCGAGCAGACTGTTGGGGTAACTTGTTTAAATGGAGCTTTTCCAATTGAGTTCGTCTCCATCTAAGCAACAAAATTTTAAAAAGTGTTTTTTCCCATAAAATAGATTTAAGTTTTTATATCCATTGTTTTTAGTTAAGTTTTTAACATGTTCAACAAATTGATAATTTTAAGCCGCCACAGGCGGCAGGAGTGTTATCTATTTCATAAATTTTATTGAGCTGAACCGGTCAAGACCCGTCCAACCGCACTAACACCACGACGCTGCGCGACGTGGTTGTACGGTTGGCTCCGGGTCATGATCCGGGGAAGCATAATTTGTATCTCAAAAATTAATAAATGTGTTGATGATGATGATTATCAGCCTTACTGACGAGTTCACGGAGTAGCAACGGAACGAAACGCTAATATTTCTTACTCCACAAAGAGCATATAAGATCTCCTCTTGCCCCTCACTAACCGAGTGTATCTCCTTAAGGATTCCATCAGTAAGTTAAGTTAAATTCTATAAGAAAGACATATGTTTTAAAGTTATCTGTGATAAGTATTTGTAAATGTTAAAGTAATTACTAGTTTTTCTGGTAATACATTTATTTTTTATTCTATTTTATAGAGCTTTTACAGTTTTGGGAAGTTGCATTTGCTTCTAATTATATTGAGTTAATAAATGACAGGGATCAGATTATTTGAGGTTCATTGTCAATAATGCGAAAAGGTTTTCGAATGGGGTAATATTGAGACAGGTGGATGATAGCAGGATTGCGAACAAGAACCTTCAATGCAGACATTAAGGTCGAGGCGTTTATGTTAATTGGTGAAGATGGAGTGAGAATCTTTCACAGAATATGACTAATAGTAAGGAAGATTGGAGAACCTTAGTCTTCATATCATTACATAAGAAAGGGCCACAGACGTCTCAGATATTTATAGACTGCTTGGATATATTGCACGGCAGTAGAATAATACTGTATGTTCATTAATTCAGAATTCATCATTATTTGTTTTGGCATATAACTGTTGAACAAGCGGACCTTGTTAAAAAACACGGACTAAAAAGCAAATATTGAATTTGCGACCAAGCGAAAAGGCATATATCTTTGTTTCGTAGATTACAGTACGAATATTGACAACGTGAAATAAGACAAACTATGGGCTAGTATGCTTATTGGAGATGGGATTACCCAGACAAATTATCTTTGTTATTCGCCAACTGTATGAATCAACTTCGTAAAGTTGGCGAAGGCCGCAAAAAGGGCTGTGTTCTGTCGGTAACTCTCTTTAGCATCTATAGTAAATACGCGATAGGACGTGCACTGAAGGACTGGCACGATGGTGGAACCGAAATTTCTAATATTATATTTGTAGTAGACGCCTTCTAACTGCAAAAGGCGAGGATGAACTCATGCACTTGCTAAACCAACTTCGAACTGGTTTTGATTACGGTTTAAGAATAAATTATAACAAAATGGATATGATAGTGCATCAGACAAATGAAAACCACTCAAGACACATTAACAAGACTGTATAATTTGGAGCCTTTGTCTACACCGGCAACTGCGACTATAAGATTCGACGAATAATATGGATTGCAAGATAACTAATTTGTAATTGAACAAAATTTGAAATGATAAAAACGTCGTGAAATCTACAAAGATCAAACTTGTTAACGTCTTAGTCTATGCTCTATTTTCTTTACGCCTCTGAGTCACAGACCGTCGCCCATCACACCATTAGCTCAATTCTTCAATAAATGTGTCCCCCAATGTCATTCGCAGCGTCGTATTCTCCTTAATCCTCAATTCTCCTCCGTTCTTACCGCGTCACCTGAAGTGCGTACAATTTAAAACCGTTGATAGCTCCGTGAACACTAGAAGGCAAGAGGTCATCCAAAACGATGGACTGATGTCACTAAGGAACTGACGAAAAGAGCTTTGGAGAGGCCATGCGCCTAACAGGCATTCGCAACAGACAGTGTGATACTGCCAGGATACAGCAACGGGAGGCCAACTAGAATAATTCATAGATCTCAAAATGTCTGCCAATGCGTTGTGAATTAGAAGACGTGAATAACGACATTAATCACGCATCATGTGCTTGGTATTCACTCAAGGACAAAATATGTCTTTATTCAGTTGCATCATAAAAAATACTTGCAAACATGCAACAAAGCATTTTTCATTATGGAAATTGCACTCCAAACCACCGTCTACTTTAATATTAAGTATGTTATGTATCTAGATTATATTGTAGGAGCTAGGTAATTCGTGAAAATATTTAAAGTGTAAAGCTGTGCGCAATGTAGTTTGTCATGTATCATATATTAGTATTTATTTCAACTAGTAATTTAGTCTGTACCGAATGTGCCGGAGACTCGCCGGGAGCAGTTCATGCCCCTACAAGCGCTTGCAAACGTGCACCTGCGCAGAATCAGCCTGCCGTTCCATCAAGCAGTGCACATTTTGTAGGAGAATTTAGTGGGTGTCCGAGTTGTCCGACCGATCGCGAAGATAGATGTGTGTAAGAATAGTAAGTAGAGCAACTTGTAGGTAAGACCGCTTATATTTCCTCACTCTAGCAGCTTTGTGTTTATTCCATTCTCCACAAGCCAGCATTCAAGTCACACCGACCGTCTACAGTAAGCAGTCGACTCCGAAATTACAAGCAGCAACGTGCCCACTAGCAACACGACGAAGTGAGTAAAGTTTGTATGTATCAACTTGGTAAGTGCTTACTCACTCCTGGTACCCGTGCACTGTCTGTACCACCGCCCGCTTTTACCGCTTTCGGCTATCGGCACCACTCACCATCCGTTTACCGTATCACCGTCTCATTAACCACCCGTTATCGCCTTTCTCACCTTAGCCTATGTTTAGGTTAAGCTCTTGATTGTCTGTTTGGTTTTGTAATAATAGTCGTAGTATTAAGCAGTATTTACAATACTAGTAGGCTAAGATAATATACCTTTTTATATAACCTAAATCGTGCTTTTTACTGTATGAGGCGCCGTTTAAGACATTATTAATATTACAAATATATATAAGAATTATTGAAATATATATATTTTTTCATTAAATATATTTATTTCGTTAAAATATTTATAAGATTTGCATATATTTATATTTGTAAAAATATAAATATATTTCGTTTACAAATAAATATTACTTCTGCTAACACATATTTATATAGAAACGACCTTTTCTTGTCGTTCGCTAGATGGCGCCATGCGGGGTAAAACGTCCGCATTAAATTTGGCAATGGGGCGTGCTCTGATTGTTTGTATTAAATTATGAAACGGTATGTAGGTATGTTGTCCATTTCATTAATTTGTGATTTGTGGACTTGTGGTATAGTTTCTGTCTGAAATAAAATACTGGTTATTTCATTTCATTGACTAATTTTAAATCAGGCACGGAGATCGCGCCACCTACCGTACGACGATAGAAGATCATTTCTATATAAATATGTGTTAGCAAAAATAATATATATTTGTAAGCAAAATATATTTATATTCTCAAAACATAAATATTTTAACGAAATAAATATATTTAATGAAAAAATATATATATTTCGATAATTATTATATATATTTGTACTCTTAATAATGTCTTAAACGGCGCCTCATATTACTGTAGTGTATGTGAAGTCTAACTATCCCTAGACCCGCTGGATATTACCGTATCTTCACTGTAGCTACCCAAGCCCTGCTGAACCGGCTTAAGGGTAATTGGTTGTTCCACCAGAAAAGGAACTGGCGCCCATCCTTACCGTCAACCGACTGCCAAAGCTCGAGTGTCATAGTGACACTTTACCAACTGTCGGGTAAATAAAACGTCAGAAACATTGTGAACTGCGAATAAAATATATTTCATTAAATTATATTCCTTCATTCTATTCTTTAGTGTTTCCCCAAAGAACTTGTTTCTTTGAACGTCTCTTTCTCATTCAAAGGACACTACCGTACATAAATTCAAATTCCAGATTATGTAGGGCTGGAAGATACGTCTTAAGGCACAAAATTGTCGGATTTATTCAAAACGGCATTTTGTCTGGGTGCCTGTATCTGTAGGAGATATTTTTGGCAAACACACTACAATTATCAATTATACATATAAACCCATCTAATTCATTTCACAAGGCCTCAAAATCTTGTTCTTTGAATTTGCACCACTTTTCGATGAATAAATTCAAATTCAACACGATACTTTAAAAATAATATAAAAGTCCATTAAACACTGAAAATTACTCTCTCAAAAACACATTATTTGCATTATCTCCAACTTAGTCACGGTACGTGTTAGGAATACGCTCCTAAATTTGTAACGTGCATCTGGAATACCATCTGCACATAAAAAACTAGGTATTTTCTTGAATTCATATTACATACATTCGGAAAGTGTTGGTATTGGTATTGCACTTGCAACGTGAACAAAGACGGAAACAAATTGAAATGCCGCAGACAGAGCTGCACATGTGGTGGGGAAAGCAGGTGATGTGTTATTCAATAAACAAGAATAGCATAGTTCCTTCGCTCTCGCGTACTCCTATTTCATACCTAAACGAACATTTTCCGAATCTGTATAAAACCTACGAAAGGTTTCCTTTTGCTTACTTATTACCTACAATATTTTTCCCAATAGTATTTTTTCATTTTCATCTATTTATAAGAAGGCTGAATTATTACAATATTTAGTAACAGCAGAATTTTGTTTGTAAACATGATCATTATTATTTAACTCGACAACATATTTCCTAATGTTACAACCAGTTACTCAAACAACTGCGGCAGGTTAAAAAGCTAATAAATTTTCAATTTCACACTTTTCCTTTTAATTTGATAATAAACAACGACAACTGATGGTCACATCTCAACGAAAACAGTTCACAAATAATTAGCGTCTTGGTCGGGCAGAGGCATTTTAATGTGCTACTATTTACATAACTGACCTTTCCTGTCAAAAAACTTTAATTTTTATTAAACGTTCAGATAGTTTATAAATAGACGTTGGAGCTTATACAGACAGTTTCAATTATAATATGCGTCTATTGTAATAACCATAAAATGGTCAATTAATTTATATAACACTATGGCTCTTTGGTAAAATAATTACATAGAATTTATAGCGAGCTCAAAATTAATGTCTATGTATTAATTTTCTTCACCAAGATATGTAAACTATAATTATCTCATATAAAAATTGAGTTAATCAGTATAATACTTGCTTATTACTTTGTGGTAAAATGTTACTTCCTATACGATTAGATTTCGCCAAGTTTGAAACGTTAGATAATGTATTTCTATTAAGTTTGACCTCTCCTTCAACTTTATATTACATTCAAGGTTACATCTTATTTGCTTGCTATTGTAAAAATCCTTATCCTCCAATTATCAGGTACTTTTACAGGAAAAGAACTCGAGTTATTTTCTCTTACACTCTTTATTTCGGTGAAAAAAAAAACAAAAATTTAATAAAATCAAAAAACGTGCTTTTAAAAAGGAACTGACATTCTTAAAAACATGCATTAAAAGAAGAAAATAATATTAATAATAACAATAATAATAATTATTATTATGCTGATAAACCTAGAAGCGTGGAGTGTCCGATGAGTCAAGTTTTCTGATTTTCTAAGTGCTTTGAGTATCCTATGCTTTTACGTTTATTAACATTATTTCATTTTTTTAATGCATGTTTTTAACAGTTTCACATGGTGTTAAAGAGTGTTTTTTATTTATTTTTTATTAATTATTCATTTTCTCATGA